>JAMXBB010000004.1:59697775-60091088 GCA_024138015.1 Lumnitzera littorea | reverse complement strand
CCCCCCCTTATAGTGGTGGTATCTTTGGATTTTGTCTTAGGCACCATTAGGTTGTTTAGAAACAAACAATGCTAAATTGTTGATACTCAAAATTACTTTTGAGAAATGATGGGACACTTATTGAGAGATTAATTTGCGAAATGGAAAAGATAGTTAGGCTATGGATGTGCCAGGGTGACTTTGGCATTGCTACTACAATGCCTAAGTCAAATTAAGGAATTAAGTGAAAGAGAAAGGTAAGTATGTCTTGTCAAGTGTCCACAAAAAGCTTACAATTGTTGTTTAAGCTCTATTTATAGTTATGGGTTTGCTCTTGTTTGATAATCGTTGCCTCCAAAATCTATACATGTACTAGGTTTGAATTTAGGACCACTTCCTAATATTATGGGACATGGCTAGAGTGATGACTGTTGGTAGGTAGTTATTTTTGCAATATGCCTAACTGTTTGTACCATATGCCTAAATTTGAATTCCTTAGAGTTGAATAAACCATACTATGGATAGTTACTTTGAGCTGACCAATACTAATCCAACCTACTTTGGTCAAGTTATTCTATGCTATTTAGAAATATTTAGCTTGTTAGATTTGTCGATTTGGTCGATTCCTTTAGATTGGCTTGAATGAGCTCAGAACTATGGTAAAAAGGGGTTAAGAGTAAATAGATAGGTCAAATGCCCCTTAATTTAGGTCGATACTAACCTTTGGATAGAATCACTATGAACAGTTTTTGAGCTCTATTTATAGGTGGTGATTATAATTGTCCTAATAACTGCAATTGATACATCTATCACATAGGAAAATTATGCTTTTGACCATTTCCTTATTCTTGGAATGTAGGGGTAGCATGTAGTTATTTGTGTAGTAAATTGCTAATTGCTCTCTCCATTATCTGAATTCAAATATCTAGAGGTTAAGCATCCTTGGTTGGACTAGGGGATTAAAATTATCCTTAACTTGTTAGTTATCTTCCTAAACTTGTCTAAGACTCTCTCGACTTATCTTCACTTGATCTGTGCTCTCTTTCTTTGGGTTGTGAGGACTCCACTTACATAAAAGCAAGTTGTAAACTAGCTCGGGGTTTAGGCCAATAGGTTAGAATATGATTACTTTAGATTGCCTAGGGACCTTATAAGCTTAGGATCGAAAATTGATGGTGGCAATAAGGAGAGCAACTTACTAGTATAGAATTCCAGTAACAATTTTATCTTGGAATGACCAATCACTTCTTTACATAGTTTGCTTTTTATTAGTATATAAAACTATTAAACATCATGTTCCTGAGCCTTTTAATATAAGTAACTAACCAAACCGACCTTTGTATTCTTTATCCAAGCTTTGTTTAGGTCATCACTTTATTAGGCCACTTGATAATAATATCTAATCTCATTTTGATGTATCACTAAAAAGCCATATTTATTGATGGTAGCTTCATATTCCTTACATTGAGGTTTATGTTAACATGACAGCCATGATGTATGTAGTGTGCACTAAGTGTTAATCTTAGTCATTTATTTATTGATAGATGTATTATCATATAGTTGTGATTTGTGCTTGTTTGAAATGTAAATCTTGGTATTCATGGTTATAACACCCTTCACTTTCTCTCTTTTTAACTTTATCAACTATTCCCCCTCAACTATATCCTTAGAACTTCTCCTTACTTTCCTACCTTTACCTTTTTCTTGGAGAATTTTCCTTTGTCTCCATTAGCCCCATTTCTAAAGGTAACCATGTATACTTTTGCATCTAACAACACAAACTCTATGAATATGATAGATAACAAGAACCAAAATCATATCATACCTCCCTATCTTAGAGTGGTTGATGCGCTTCCTTTATAGCAAGTGCTTAGTACAGTGAATGCAGAGGATGATTGCCCATAGGATCTTTCTAAATTCATTAAATTTGGGGGAATGTATCCTCTCAAAGTTTAAAGAATTTGCCACTTGTCAATTACCTTAATGATGGTGAGAATGAGAGTATCATAGAAACTCTTTTCACCGGCATCAAGTATGACTTATGTTTAAATGGTGTTTCAAGTATACTAATTGAGAAACAATTTGATGATATGTGCTCTTATTGCCATTACACCCCTTGTTACTACAAGATTGAAAGGCTAGAAATTTATGAATGATGTACATCATTGGGTGGCTAAGAATTTTCCCTTTCTCAAAAGTACTTTGAGGTCGACGTTCATCTCTTAAGATCCTTTTCTTGATTATCACCAAATGTGTCCAAGCATGTTAACAATGAACTCCTATAGGCTTATCATAACCTTTGAATGTATTTGTGAGTACTCATAGGTTAAGGTTACCTCGACCTTATTTAGGTACTTTTTTAGGATGCAATACATGTTTACTGATTTTAAGAAAAAAAAATTACGTAATTATAAAATATATTAAAAATTACCAAAATACCGTTATCATGTTGTATTTTCAAGATGTGACATTACTATTTATATTAATATCATATTTTCAAGATGAGATATTAACATTTTATACCATTGCAGATATAACATAGATATAAATGAACTAATGTCACATTTTCAAGATACGACATAAGTATTATACTAATGTTGCATTTGCATTTTTAAGAAGTAACATTAGTATAAATAGTTATGTTGCAACTTCAAAAAGCAACATAGCAACAGTATTTTTATAATATTTTCTATTTGATTGGTATTTATATAATATTTATTAATTTTGAAGGTAAGCATATAAATTTCTCTACTTTTTTTTTGTAAAATGTGATGAGTTAGTTTTATATTAGTACTTGACCTAAAAGGAAGATTTTAATTAGGCTAAAGTCTATAATTGATGATTTAAAAAAGAAATGAATTGTCATTAGGTTAGAGAAGAATCTTGATTTCTTTGCACTCTATACTCATCTTATTACGGAGACTGATATCTAAGTATTGTTAAAGAATGACAAGGCTACCTATGACAAGATCATGGAGAAATATAACAAAAATTGGTTTGTATGGAATGTTGACACCATCATAGATTAGTTTTATAATGGTGCTCCATTCTTTTTTTATGATAATATGGGGGCTTCAAAAGGTAAAAGTGTCATTTGAGGCAATGAAAAAACTATTGAAGGCATGAATGAAGGTATACTTATGGATCAAGAAGGTATTAACTCTTGCAATTCGTTGTACTAAGTTAGGCTTATGAGGAGATCTCAACCAATTACTTCAAAGGATGGATTAGAAATACCTGATTTATAGATCTTGAGAAGGCTAAGAATGATCTCATGTAAGTTGAGACTAAATTCATCACTTATATCAAATTGCAACAAGAGGAGAAGGAGGAGCTTGATGGGAAATTTCATAGCTTGTAAAAATATTGAAACAAAGAGATTGGGCTGCATAAGGAGAAGGAAGTTGCTTCTAAGGAAGAACGGAAGAAGAATGCTTAACTAGTCACTAACCTAATGGAGTCTCATAAGGAGGTTGAAAGCCTTAAAAGCGAGCATGCTGAAGAGCTCCTAGGTTGGAAGACTTGTTTAGGGTAGTAAGAGGCTTATATTAAAGAACTTGAATGGAATCCACCTCAAGGGGCTAGTTATGAAGAAGTTTCAAAGGAAGTCCAAGCTAGTGAAGAATATGACAACATTTATAAGATGAAGATATTGAATGGCATTGGATATATAAGGAAGGTGATTCAAGACATCCATAACTTGATGTCTTGAAGAGGAAAATGAGGGAGGTATTGAAGGTACTGAGTAGATAACTAAGGCTATTGAAGAAGTTCAAGACACCCATTAAGCTACCGATCAAATCGATACTCCTTAGCCACCTAAGCCTATCTAACCTGCAATAGCCAATCCTTCCACCAAAGATCAACAAACTTGATGTTCTAATAATTTCCCTTTTATTCCTTTCTCCTATGAACTATTATATGTATTGAGACTTCTAAGATCGAGATACTAATCTAACTTATTTATAAATTTTCCTAGTAGTTGTTGAACTTTCTATCAATGCTGTGCTTGTTGTCATTTGCTTTCTTACGACTTAAAGCATCTTCCTTATGCATCAAAGGTCTTTGGGCATTACTTATCAACTTACCATTCATACTTATCATTAGACATAGAGTATTTTTATAAAGATCTCATTAAAGTCTAAGACATGTTTTACTCTTGTCATTCATTTTTAGTTAGGATTAGGGGTTAAATAATCTTCAATTTGCTTGCCCCCTATGTATAGTTAGGGCATAGAGTTGTTTGTGTCCCTTATTAACATATTATGTTTATGTGAGTTTAAGGTGATTCGAAGGCACTCATTGTGCCTATGGATAGTCTATAATTCACATTGTTTTCAGAACATTATAAATTTTCAATGATTGAATATTATAATCGATATAAACATGAAGGCAAAAACATATTGCATAAGTGCAACACAATGAGTACTATTCATTTCTGTAATCATCGGAATACATAATTCAACTAGAGCTTATTGTACAATACAAACAAAAGATCAATTCAAATGAAAACACAATTGGTTGGGTTCTAGTGGTATGAGGACAAATACCACCCTTAGGCAAGTGTACTTGGTCCAATTATAGTATAACATGGATTTGAGTTCGAGTTGTTGATCTTACAGGAAACATGAAACTTTTAGAAAACCTTAGATTAATAGCAATTCTTTTAGAATTACCAATTATCTAACTTATCAAAATAATTATGAACATAAAGATAATATCATAAGGAAACCATAAACAATAAAGAAAATAAACAACAAGCAAAATAAATAAGCAAGAGAATAAACAACCAAAGTATATAAGCGAGATTAATTAAATTGTGGAAGCATAATTCTTAGTAAATTTATTATATAATATCTAATTCTTCGTGAATTTCAATCTTGCACTTTGGGACCATAAAGATTCCTAGTATGAATTAACCAAAATCACATCTCTTTATTTATTCCTAATCCTAAGCATACTCTATCCGCATCACTTTTGCAATAAAGTTTCTCAAGATTACATTAAGATCTTGAATCCTTTATTAGGTTGCCCTAATCCAAAGAAATCGAATACCTAATCTCTTAGTCTAATCACTTACTTATAATTGCATTAGTCCATCTACTATATGATCTTGTGAACTTTGTAATCAATTCATACAATAATTCAATAGCTAGCTATATTGAATTAAAATTATATCACAAAACACAATATTATAGATTGAAAATAGAGAAAAACGATTGTCATATTGAACCATGATTCAATAAAAGATTCACTAAGAAGATGAAATTACAACATAAAAATGAAATAAAAGAAACTAGGAGACATGAGAAAACCTTGTACTTTGCCTTTCACAATGTTCCTCTAGGGCCTCTTTATGAACACCAAGACCAAGACTCTATATATAGGACTTGGACCTAGGGTTACAAAAGGAGCCTTTAGAAAATAAAATATTTTCCAAAGTACGGCATGTACATGTCCCAAAACATGGTTGTAATCTTAGGCTTGTCCTTTTCCTTCACATGAAACTTGTATTTTTCAATGAAATTCCTTGATAGGAGGTACATGACCATGGTCATGCACGTATTCTTCTCTAAACACTATTTCTTGTTTAGACTTAACTTAGTTGAGTAGCTTAGTCAATGCACTTCTTCATTAAAGCCCTAAAATTTGATAAAATTTCTTAAAAACTTATCAAACACTTCAAAATCACCTATAAAAAATAATAATCGATTAAGCTCCAAAAAATCAATGATCATCACAAATAATAAATAAAACTATTCAAAGCTACCTTGAAATATATATACTAACTGGGCGTTACCAACAATAATTACACCAAACCTAGCAATGACTACTAAAGTATAGAACACCAACATTAAATGCAAACACCAACTAAAGACATGAATGATAACTATAGAAATCCATTTCATCAGGCTAACTAGTCTACCTACTTAAAGTAAGTCTCAATTTATCTAAATTCCAAGCTTAAGGTATGATCTAACCATTTAACCTTTCAAGTCTGTAAGGTCTCCCATTTGCGACCACTTCCCTTACCTTAACCAAATCTTCCCATGCTGGAGTTAACTTTCCCTGACTTTCCTTAGCTCCCAAAGCTTTGAGCTAACCATAGAGGTCTCCTAACTGGAAGTACTTATACTTCATGCATTTTTCATCGTATTGTGCTACTCGTTGTTAGTAACTAGTGAGATAATCCTTAGCCAGTGGCCTCATCTCATGAGTAGTATCAAGATTTACTTGAAGGTTGATGTCATCATTTTGAACATCATAAGCTCATATTTGTAACTTGCTATTTTGAGATCTATAGGTACCTTTGATCTAAAAGCCAGCTTAAAAGGTTCCTCTATAGTTGAAGTCTTGTGGGTGGCTTCATATCCTCATAATACGTTTACCAACTTCTCGGGTCTCTCTTCTCCTTAGATTATAAAGTATGACCTTGTTCATTACCTTTGCTTATCCATTACTTTGGGGACGTATGATTGAGATGTAACATAAACCTATATGACGCTCTTCATAAAGCTTCTTGAATCAATGGTTGTCAAATTATGGTAGATTTTTAGTGATCAGGGAATATGGAATGCTAAACCTAATCAAGATGTTGATCACAACAAATGCCTCTATGCTCCTATCAATAATACTTGCCACTACTTCAGCTACCACCCATTTAGTAAAGTAGCCTACTACTACAATAACATGTTGCTTTTACATGGTTGTCTTAGGGAATGGACCCATTACATCAAGATCTTACTAGGAAAATGGTTAGAGGCTTAAGTAGAATAAGGTATATGCTTAGAGCTTGCTCAACAAACACATTCCTTTAACATTGATCACATAAATGAACCAAATGCAATGTAACCTTCTTCGTTGTTGGCCATCAATAATTGAGTCTTAGGGCTTTTATGTACAAGGTGGTTGCCTTTATATGGTTACTACAGATGCAAGTTGGATAGCACTTGCTTAGCTTTACTTCATCATAAACACTTTAGATATGGCATGTTCAACCCTCTTTTGTAGAGCTTGTCATTGATAATAGTGAAATTTATAACTAGATTAATAAAGCTTTGAGCTTCCTTCCTATCTTTAGGCAACTTTCCTTCCCTCAAGTAGGCAAGGATGGGATCCATCCAACATGGCTTTAAATCTTTCTCCTATACCTCTAGCCATTCCATGGGCTTCCTCTACGTGCTCTTTTCTGGCATATACTTTATGAATATCTTCTCTTCATAGCTCAAAAGGCTAGTAGAGGCTAATTTAGATGGCTTATCCGTCGCATAGTCTTATGACCATGGTCTCTTCATAATGCTCTACCACTTAAAAATGTGTTCTAATCTCTTTAACTATTTACAAGTATTTCCCCATATGACCATCATTGGCCATGCTTTCTACCTTCACTTAGTTGACAACTAATTGAAAGTTTGAATGAATTTTTTATCTTTTACCCCTAGCTTCTCTAGCTAACTTCATTCCAGTTATTTAACCTTCATATTTAGACTCGTTATTGTTAATAGGAAATCTAAACTTTAATGCAGACAAAATCTTTACACCTAGCAGTCCTTTTAACACCAATCCCACTCCACTTCCTTCACAAGTAGATAAGATGTCAACATACAATGTCTAGGTTGGCTCCTTATGACAAATAGTAGGATCTTCATTTCTAGCAAACTAGATAAAAAAATCAACTAGAATTTCAGACTTGTAAGCTTCTTATAGCCAATACTAAAGACCAATGGCACTCAACTCTAAGGTGTACTTCAGCATCTGAGTAGAAGCCTTTAGCTATTACAGTGCCTATTTCATAGGATGATCAATTAGAACTACTACTCTATGCACTATGAAATAAGGATAAAGTTTTCATGCTACAATGACTACTATTCAGACAAATTTCTCCAACTTAGTATATCAAAGCTCTAGGCCCTATAAAATATAACTTACATAATACACTGGTTGATGTATCCTCTCCTCTACTCTTAATAATACATATGAAAGAACTCGGTCAAAGATAGATAAATACAAATACAAAGTTTGTCTAGTAACAGGTTCGAGGAGAATTGGTGGTGTTGTGAGAAATAGCTTCAACTCCTATAATGGCTTTTCACATTATTCTGTCCATTTAAACTCAAAAGCATTCCTTAACACCTAAAAGAACTCCAAACACCTCTAGGAACTTTTTGACACAATAGATTCAAGGTAGCAACTTGACCTATCAACCTTTGTATTTCTTTTACTGTTTTTAGAGATTCCATATCGAGTATAACTCGAATCTTCTTAGGGTCATCTTCTATTTTAGGTTTTGTCACCATGGATCCCAAAAACATTGCCGATGAGACCCTAAATACACACTTCTAATGATTTAGCTTCATATTGTGATGTCTTAAAGTATCAAATATCACTTATAAGTCAACAGGGTGGTCATGGCTTACCCCTTACTATCATATTATCTATGCAAACCTTAGTATTTCAAAAAATTTGAGGTTTAAACATCCTTGTCACCATTCTCTAATATGTGGTACCAACATTCTTCAAGCCATAAGGCATTACTTTATAATGTTGCTACAAACATAGAATCAACTAGCTAGTTTATCCCAGGTAGATGAAAACAATATTTTGTGCAAGCATTGTTATGATCGGTAAAATCAATACACATTCAACACCTTCCATTCACTTTCATGACCAACACACGATTTGCAAGTTAGTTCAAGTTTGGCTCCTTTCTAATGAAATCTTTCTCAAGTAACTTTTGAACTTCTTCCTTTAGTGTAGCTTGCCTCTTTAGGATGAAATGCCTTTTCTTTTACTAAATCCCTTTTAGCATTCGAATAAATGTCAAGTTCATTATCTATCACATCTTCTGGGAAACCTAGCATGTTAAATGGAGACCATCTAAATACATCTCTATTAGCTCGAAGAAAACTAAAAATGTGATCCTTGAGGTTGGGAGCCATACTTGCTTTAATCTTTGTGGTCTACCCAAGGTTGTCATCCAACTGGATAATCTAAGTTTCTTTGCTCAATTCTCCTCTAACCATTATTCAATGATTCAACCTTTGCTTAATGTGGTAGATCTGGTCCCTCTTTAGTGCTTTTAAGTATAAAGACCTCACCAACTATTAGTATCCATAATAGGTTCCAATTCTAGTTGGGTTTGGGAGCTCTACTTACCATCTTAAAGATATTTATATAGGTGTTCCCATGATTCCATTATATAGTGATGGATAGTCTATAACAACAAAATGCACTTCTTTCTCAACAATATTCTCACCATCATCGATCTGTAAGGATAACGTAATGACTCCTTGAATCATTAGTAGTTGATTATTAAAACTGTATATATTGTTGATCAATAAGTAAGTGCACCTAATTAAGTTATAATATAGTAAACAAATTAAGTCTAAGTGTTGATCCCATAAGAAACCATAAATATGAGGAAACCCTAGATTATTAGCAGCAATTTACCTTATAATCACCAATTACCTAACTTATCAAAATCTTTGTATAAAGATAAAGATAAAAAAAGAAAGGAATAAAGAGCAATAAATAAATAAACATAAAAACAAATAGTGAAATTAAATAAACAAGATGAATTAAATTAAGAGACCATAGTCATTAGTAAATCTATTATTACTACCAAATTTCATATGACTTTTCATTCTCAATTGTGATATTGGACTATGGAGATTCCTATAATCAATCAACTAGACTTGTATCTTTAACTAACTTCTAAGCTTGAGTATACTCTATCCAAACCGTTTTGGCAATAACATATCTCAAGATTGTATAAGGATCTTGAATCCCTTTATTAGGTTGTCTTAATTTGGAGAAACCTAATAGCTAAATGTTTTAGCCTACCAATTTCTTCTAATTACACTTGTTCATCATACAATAGGATCTCACTAATTGTTTAATAGACTCATGCATTAATTCAACAACTGACAATATTGAATTAGAGACAAACAATGCAAGGTAATTTTATTGCAAAATACAAAATCATAGATTGAAAGCAAAAATAAGATAACTATCATATTGAACCAAGAATTAATTAGAGATGCACTAAGATAATAGAAGTTAAGACATAAAATTAAAAGAAAAGAGATGGAAATTCATGAGAGAACCCCTTATTTTATACCCTACAATGCTCTCCTTGGGACTCCTCTTCCTTAACCTAGACCAAAACAGCAATTTATGCAGGGTAGACTAAGGTTTATAAAGAAAGCCTGTAAAAAATAAAAGATTTACCAATTATAGTACCACTATACGCTAAGATCACAATTGAGAAGTGTGGGTATGGTCTTGCACTTTATGTAGAAATCTTCAAAGTCTATAAGAATTAAAGACAAGAAGCCCATGACCAAGATCATGACCATGGAGTGTACACGTAATCCTTTCTGGACATTATTTCTTGACTTATGTTTCTTCATTTCAATTCCTTAATCAATGCAGTTCTTCAATTAAGCTCCAAAACTCTATCAAAATCTTTAAAAATTTGTCGAAGGCTTCTAAAATCCCTACAAATGAAATATTAATGAATCATGCTTTGAATTGCTATAAAATTAACTCCATTAATATAAAAATCATACAAAATTATCATAAAATACTTATGCTAAATGAGTGTTATCAAATTCTCCCTCAGTTAAGCTTTTGCTTCTCCTTAAGCAAAACAAATGAAATATAAAGTCAATAATAGCTTAAAGACGAGAATATTAAATTTTCTTTAGAAAAGTACACCTTCAAATTAAGCAACTTCGCAATTTCTTCTAAAATTACTCTTTCTTCCTTAACTTGAAAATGCCCTTAGAAGACTTGACTAATAACATGTTAATAACTATTAAATTTCAACAATCAATCTCAATAATTCATAGTTAGCCTTATCTCTTAAAACAAAAACTAAAGTAAAAATCAAAACAAACATTAGTAAGTTAAGAAAATGTTCTAGAAATTTCACTACTCAAACTCAAGAGGAGAAAAATCTTTCCTAAGTTATTTTTATTGTGAAAACTTAAACTAGATGCATATTAAATCAATTCATCTTTTAATCGTCTCCTTACATCTTTCAATTTTCACTAGGAAGTCTTTTAGTTCAACATCATTCCGTTATTATTTGCATTGCAAAAGAACCTCTCTTCTAAAAGACTAAGATCGATACTTACTAATTTAGCCTTTAGATTTTGGTATTGTCAATGGAAAAGTTCCTCACTTTCTTAAGGAATTGAGGCCGATCCTTTACCATTTTTAAATTTGATTACCTTTTGTAATGGTAGTAGGAAAGAATCTTAGGCTTTTGAGGGACTGAGAGCGATTCTTACCAATTTTTAGCTTTTCTTTTCTTATTTTTCTAATACTTCCAATTACTTTGATTTTTCAAAATACTTTCAAATAATAAATCTTCTTTGTTCATCCAATCTAAAGCAAAAGAAACTTGAAAAAGAGAGATAAATAACTATCTTTTAGAATTAAGCTTAGAAATAAAATTAAGGGAAAAGCATAAAAAAGTTCCAAATGTTTAACCCTTTTACGATTTAGTCCTTAACATTTTATTTAGTATATTTCAGTACTTAACATTTTTAAGTCATATTAAATAAGTTTTTTTGTTAGATTCTATTAAATTTTTTGTTAATATGGACATAGGTTAGCATATAATTTGTAAACATATAATTTTTAAATAAAAAATAATTTCAAAAATAAAAATATATAAAAAAATAAGAAAAATGATTAAAAAAAATAAAAAATCTACAAAAGTGAAAAAACCCTTAATAATGTATATAATAGTTATGTATATATTTATACACATATATTAATATTAATTTTAAAATAAATTAATATAAAATAACAAAAAAAAAAGTAAAAAGAGTCCACATCTACCCACCTCAAGATCGAGGGTAGCTAGCAACCACTAGAGAGATTGTACGACTTCCTATAAGTGGTTGTTAACTACCCCCAACCTTAAAGTAGTTGGAAAATGGCTACACTCCAAAGTAGGTTGCAACCAACTAATGGATGTACCTACCCCAAGGCTAGGGGATGGCTGACGGCCTCCTATAGGAGGTCACATGGCTTACCTTGATGGTCACTAGTCACTCCTTGACTTTGGGTTGGTTGGATATGAATTTATTTATTTAATTTTATTTATATTTACTTATATTAAATTAATTTATTTAATTTTATTTATATTAATTTATATTAAATTTAAAATTAATATATATATATACATGTATATGAATATATATTACTAAATAATATATATGCATTAGTTTTTAGATTTTTATATTTATTTTTCTCAATTTTTTATGTATTTCTTATTATTTTTATGAATTTTTGTTATATAATTTATATTATTAATTTATTCTATTAAATTAATTATTTAAACGAATTAGATTTTGCCACTTGCCCATACTTAAAGACAACTAACGAAGAGGCTCTTTTGTAAATTTCTTAAAACTTTAACGAATAAAATAAACTAAATGAAATATTAGGAACTCATTAGTATATACAAGTAAAAGTTAAAGACTTTTTTGTACCCTTTCCCTAAAAACAACTAATCGTTTGTCCACTAATATCTATCCTAATCTTAAGTCTAAGTCTAAGCTTAAGTAATAGGAAACTTTAAACTTGAGGGATTTAGTTATTCAAATTTAGCAAAGTGAACTAAAGTTATAAGGATTTGTGGGTAAATTTCGAAGAAAAAAAAATTCTTTCTTACATACATATGAGGGGGTAAATTTCTAAAGTTACTATTTAAGAAACCTAAAAGCTTAAGTTTACGGCTTTTAATCGACTAGTACTCATTAATATACAGTTCCTATTCTTTCCCCCTATACATAAGTTATATATTGTCCCCAATGTACATTATCATGGAAACACAAATAATAATAAACTAAGGGAAAAAGAAGAGTAAAAAGAAATTGGAACTTCCCTAGTTTGTAACAATGATCTTGAAATTTTTCTAAGTCTGGAGTTATGAATTCCCTTTAATCTAATGAAGCACGAAGTTTCCTTTTGTAAAAATGGGAAAAACGACTACAAAAGAAAAAGAAATTAAGGAAAAATTACATAGCTACTAAATCAAACATGTTATATAAGTTCTTTACCTTATAAAACTATTAACAGATTAAATAAATAAGATGAATTAAAGTAAGAGAACATAGTCCTTAGTAAATCTAATACTATTACCTAATTTCATGTGACTTTTTAATCTCAATCATAATTTTAAATAATAGAGATTCCTTAAATGAATTAATCAGACTCGCATCTCTAGTTAACTCCTAGCCCTAAGTATACTCTATCTGAATCACTTCTATAATAGTGCATCTCAAGATCGCATTAAGATCTTGAATCCTTTTATTAGGTTGCCCTAAACTAGAGAAACCAAATAGCTAAACATTCCAATCTACGAATTTCTTCTAAGTATACCCATTTGTCATACCATAGGATCTTAGCAACTCTATTGTAAACTTATGCATTAATTTAACACATGGCAATATTGAATTAATGACAAACAACGTAATGTAATTAGATTGCAAAACATAACAACATAGATTGAAAGCAAAAATAAGATAATGGTCGCATTGGGGTTCAATAAAAGATTTACTAAGATTATAAAAGTTAAGACATAAAATCAAAAGAAAAGAGATGGAAAGTCATGAGAGAACCCCTCGTATTATGCCTTACAATACTTCCCTTAGGGCTCCTCTTCCTTAACCTAGACCTAAACACCTATTTAAAGAGGCTAGACTACTGATCTACAAGATTAAGACTGTAGAGTGTAGGCATGGTCTTATGCTTCATATAGAAATCTTTAAATTCAATGGAAATTAAAGACAAAAGGTCCAAAGCTAAGATCACGGTTTTGGGGTATGCACATGATTCTCTTTAGACTTCATTTCTTGACTCGAATTTCTTCATTTCAATTCCTTAATCAATGCAATTTTTCAATTAAGCTCCAAAACTTCATCAAAATCTTTAGAAATTCATCAAATGCTTCCAAAATCCCTACAAATGAAATATTAACGAATTAAGCTTTGAATTTCTATAAAATTAATTTGATCAATATACAAAATCATGAAAAATTATCCTAAAATACCTATACTAAATGAGTATTATCAATTGTATTTTTAAGGCTATATCTCATAATCTTCCAACTTTAGTTGCATCTGATCAAAAGCATGTTTGAAAATTATATTTGTAGAGCTTCCAGTGTCTACCATAACCTTACTAACATCAATGTTTGCCACTCTAATACTAATAACTAGTGCATTATCATGAGGAAATTATATATCTATATTTTTTTACCTTGAACACTGAGTACTTGTTCTCCTAGGGTGTTAGCCAAGCTTAAGGTTCTTAACCTTCTCCCTCCTTGTGGTCGTTATTATCCTGAGGTGCTTAATTACCATTATCACTCCTCCTTTCCTCATTCTGAGGTTGCTGATCTTAAAATCTCCTTCTTTAAGTAGGTCATTTTATTCTTTCCTACTTATTTGTAATAAAATTCCTCATATAAACTCTTTGAACAGCATCTTCAAGTGCATTCTTCAATTTGATACACTCATCAGGATATCTGACATAAGGTGGTTCGGGGGAGTATGAGTAACATAAGCCGGGATCAATAGTTTCCAATCTCCATTGCTGCTTTCAAGTAGATCCTAGCTATCAAATGTTCAACCTAGGTGATCCTTTATAGAAATCCTCTCTTTCTCTAGTGTCCTATCAAACTTTTCTTTTTCTAACTCCTTGTAAGCTTACATTTGATCTTCTTACTGAATTCGGCAAATTCTTAGCCAATTAGTTAAAAGAGTCTGAATTCTCCCTACCTCCTCAGCATATCACATGAAGCTCAACAATCTTATCACAATTTGCTATCTCTATCATTAGCTTGTTGAAAAGATGAATATAGTCTTGATGCTCTCCTTAGTTTCTATTGAATAGAAATTAAGAGTGAGGAATCCTTTACCAGGGGATTACTTACAACAAAATATTACCAAAACTCGTTGGTGAGCTAATCAAAAGAATATATTGAAATTGCCTTCATCAAATTAAACCGATTGCCTACTGACTTCCTTAAAGTGGAAGGGAGTAGTTTAAACGCTATCGCATCAAAAAGCTCATATAACTCCTTAAGAGTTTGAAAAGTGTTAAGATGATCATGGAAATCTTTCTTTCCACCATAAGTGTCCAATTAAGTTAATCTAACACTTAAGGGAAGACCTTCTTCCATAATTTATGTACAAAAGGGCTTAATTTCTTACCCTTTCGATTAGCTTCTTTCTTTAAACTTTCATTTGAAGTCAACTTCTTAATATATTCTTCTAAATCTTATAAACTCATATCTACAATAGCCTTCTGTAGCATTTAAGTAACTATATGCTCAATCCTTCCTTCTTACGGAATAGGGACATGGTCATAAGTAGGAGCTTATAATGGTGCTTGTTGAAAATCCTTCCACTTGCTTCTAGATATGGTTAGTTGTACTTAATCAATAACAGCACTAGTTAGCACTTGTTGATTACCAATATCTACCATAAGGAACCTTCTACGTGTACAATGATGGTTCTCTTCCTCTTCTAAGAGCAAACATCGTCGTCGACATTCTTTAGGGGCAATGTCGAGGAAGATGTAGAATTACTCTTATCTAGTTTCTTCTTTGACTGCACTTTATACGCTTTGAACTCCTTCATTTCCTTCGCAAACCGTACATATAAGGGCCTTAATAAAAAAATGCATACAGACTTAGTCTATTGGGGGTTTTGTTGTAATAAGGACTCATTTGATCCTAGTTGAAGTATTTCTTACTTTAGCTACATAAGAGGCATTGTTCCCCCACATACCGCCCCCTCCCCCCCCCCCCCCCTGCAATAGCACCATCTTTATTGTTGCTTTTTCATACTATTTTCCTAGCCTTTCAAACCTCCTAATGGTTAAATTTGCAAACTTTTCAATGGCTACTTCCACTCTGGCTTCTCCCCTTTTTCCACCACATCACTAGCCATTGAAGAACTATAATCAACATCGATACCTTTGGATATAGACATTGGCTCTTTTTATTCTTCCTCATCCTTGATAGGCTCATACTAATCTATCTTAGTGTCATGCATGACATTGAGTTGCTTCTCACCATCACTCCAATCATCTATTAACACGAACCTATCGTATCCACTCAATCGAGCCCTTTGGTCCTCCTTCTCACTCTTCTTTAGACCTTGTTCTTCATCTCTTTTCCCTTCTTTAATCTCCTTCAAAACTTCATGGAATTCTTTGACTAAACCCATTATGATGAAGTCCTCCTTTGTTAGCTCCTTTTTTACAACATTACCCAAATTGAAGAGTAATCACATACTCTTCAATTAAGGTCTCATTTTTATGAAGTGATTCAGTAGGATTCTTTACATCTTTCTTCTCATGGGAATCCTTTTATAATTCACATGAATTTCCCACTTGCAATATGGTAACCATGAATTACATTACTTCATCAAACTAAGTCTCTAACTTTTCTATGGTTGATTGCTAACTCTCAAATTTTTCTTCCTACTGCTGGTTCAATCCCCTTAATAACTCTTCAGGACATCTCTCTTTTTCTAAAATTAGGTTCGCTAGATTTGCAAAAGATCTTGAAGCAATTCATTGCCTTTGCATTTTTTAGTAGTGATGCCATTCTTGACTTGAGGGAATTGAACTAATTTCTAGATTACCTCTTGGACACTGATTGCTCAAATGTAGCCAACCATAATTGATGCATCTAATCAGATAAGAGAAAGGAGATCCCAAGTATATATAGCATGCTAAATTGTTAATTGTAACAACCACTTATACTAATGGTATGCTTATCAAAGGCTATCCAACAACCACTTCAATCCTCATCTTATCAAGAAGCCATAGCCCATTATAGAATATCATAACTTGAGGCCAAATGGGGTAATCATGATATGGGCATTTGCTCATTAGATCCTTGTACCTCAATTGAACCTCTAATAATGACTCATCATTGTACTGCTTAAATGAATGAATCTCATTTGGAGCTCTATAGTACAACAAAATGGAAAAAACCATGCTTTATCATCACCCATGCTTTCTCTTTTAGTTCAAAACTTGCTTATGGTGCTTTGTGATTTGAACCAAAGAACCTCCTATGGTTTTTTCAAAATTAACTCTTACAAAGAGAAAATGAAGGATGTAGAAATTTAAAGATAAAAAAATACTAATAAAAAAAATAAAATAAAGAGACAAACATAAAGACAAGAGCTTTACAACTGAAACTAGTATTCACAGCAAATTAAAAATAAGAAATGCTAAAAAAATAAAAAAAAAATAAACACCTACTCTAGAAAAGAGAATACAAAGATAGAAATGAAGGAAGTGTAAATTTGCAAATAGAAATGCCTAGTCTCTAAATAGGCCTAACAACTGAAATTAGCATCATCCATCCCTAAGCAACAATGCTAAAAACTTAACTTGCTTTTACTTATACTTAAAAATTAACAACAGCTATACAATTATATAAAATCAAATTAAAGTGAGTAAAAACTAGTTGGTATACCACATCATGTAAGCAGTACAGTCAGTAAGTCAAGATCGTATTCTATAGGAAATAGTATGCTAGCTCTCAATCATGATAGTGTAGTGTAAAGCTAAGCGATTCCATAAAAAAAAATGTTTCTTTTTTTACTTTTTAGAAACTAGAATAAACTACTCCAATTAAATGGGATTCCAACACCTAAATTAAATTCTACCAAGAACCAATTGATCATAATCTTAATTGGTGTCAAGGACACTATTAACCTATATCAAGTTTGCATATGCAAAGCAATTTTTTCCTACTTCTAAATGAATTAAAGCTTTACCCCTAGTTTGAATTAATCATTCATAGAAAAAGATTAGAAATGATCTTTCCAAATAAAATCCTAGGCTAACATGTAATCTAAAATTTTTCAAAATATGAGTTTAGTGAAATTGGCATTAATAACTTAACTATAAACACCTAGACTAATAGCAAAAATACCAACTAAATATTTCAACATAAATCAATTTATGATACTAGTAAAGCTCACCAAAAACAAGTTCAAACAATATCTATAACACAAAATGAAGAAAGGGAGCAGAAGAACCTTGTTTTTGATGTTCGGATAAATCTCATATCCGAATCCATATACAAATGAAGTTACCCACTTACTCATGAGTTGGAATCCTCAAGAAAAAGCTAAGGGAAACTACTGTGATAAGAAAATAAACCACCCCAAAACACCCGCCCGCCCCCCGCAACACCCACCCCGCCCCCCTCCCCCAAACAAAACTATTATTAAGCTACTCTACTGTGTATATCGACTACTCAACTAAGCTGCTGTGTGAGTTCTCTTTTGTTTTTGCCGCCCTCGAAGAATGAAGAATGGAGTCCGCCTCCGTGCAAAAATGGGAAAGGATTACATATTCTTCACGTCTGGATATTCGAAAAATGGAGACGGGCCAAGGGGGCCCACGTGATGGCCCTTCCATTGGAAAATGATACTGTAAGGCCTTTAATGAATCTCGGTCATGAAAAAAATACGTATCCTTGGTCTCCAGGCTTTTTCATTTCACAAGAATTGGAGAAGGTTAACATCGTGGGTCCCATGTTATGGCCTTTGAAAATATTGAAATCGCAGTAGAAATTCCATGAAGCTTCGATCCAGACATGCTAATTGCTAATGGAAAACTCTGATTCCATTTCCTTCCCAGGCGTGTTAGTAGGAATCGGCTATAAATTTCATTTGCTTTCAACTCTGTACTCTCGATTCGGCCTTCGTCTTCTTGTGTATTTTCTACTTGTAAAAGAATGTGTATATATTTTTAGGTCCAGTAAATTTTTCCTAACACAAATACAAAAATTAATAATGAGAAAAACGACATTTACTCGAATTTAAGACATATGACCGCAATAGGAGTTATTAGAATCCTCATTTTGATCATTTTTTACCATTTTATTGTTTTGACCCATCAATTGTGTAATTTATTATTTTTATGTGATTATTTCAATAAAATCACTATAAATTGCATAAAAAATTATATGATTTTAAAGTGGAAATTGTATATAAAATACAAACTTATTAGATACCGTGGTGGTTTTGAGGAACAAAAGGCACCAAACAGTTGACAATCAAATTTAGGAAAATTAACATTTGGTTGATGGGTTGTATGAAAGCTTGCAAAAAGAATAGCAAAATTTAGTTATAGGGGTGCCAAGTTGACTCCAATGCCTAAGTAAGTATGTCTGCAAAATTGGGGTAGGCGAAGAGAAAGTAAAGAGTATTCAAGAGGCTCAAAAGATGCAAACCATAGGTTTCCAAGTTCTAGGTGGTAACTTGTAACTATCTTGATAATTGTAGTTGACATATTTGTCATGTGGAAAAATTACACTCTACCTTAAGAACGTGGGGGTAGTGAGTAGTTATCTCTGTAGTAACTTCCCCATTACTTGTGCCCATATCAAAATGCAAATATCTGGTAATTAAGTTCCTTTAGTTAGACTTGTGGACTAAAGCTATCCTTGACCCATCAATTACAATCCTAAAACTATCTTCATATGATCCTTGCTCTCTTTCTTTGGGTTGTGAGGACTCCACTTACATATAAGTAAGCTGGTAAACTAGATTAGGGTTGAGGCCTATAGGTCGAAATATGAACACTTTAGGTCACCAAAGGACCCAATGAGCTTATGATAAGAAATCCTTATAAACGGGAAGACTCTTAAAGACTTTGTTGAAGAGTGACGGTCTAGTATGCCATACTCTCAAGTTGTTTAGCTTAGGTACAAGTGAGGGGACCTTAGTTTGATTCCTATCATCCTTTATTGGTTGAATGTGATTTAGGATCGAATTGAAAATATTTCCTTACTATCTCTCCTCGAGCATATAGGGGCTCAGGTAGGCAATATTGAACATATCAAAAACTCCATACCCCTTAGGCAGCTCTAGTTAGTAGGCATTATTATTGATCATCTAGAGTATTCTAAATGGCCTTTAGCTTAAGTAGATAACTTGCTCTTTCTCTCGTTAAAAAATCTGTCCTTGCTCAAGTACAGCCATACAAGGTTGCATGGTTGGAATGGCCTTTCCTTCTTCCCTTGACTCCTTTACCTTAGCTTCTCAATAGCTTAAATGAGTTGGATAGTTACCTTCTAATATATTTGCCGTAAAGCTTAGGCTCGATCTTTAGCATCTTTATCTTCTCTCATTAGGCTTGTGTATGGGCACATGGTCAAGAGGCAACCTAGGGTTAAAACCATAGACCACTTCAAGAGGCGTCTTAGTTGTTATACTATAAATAACTCGATTGGAGGTGAATTCCACCATTAGTAAATACATCCCAATTGGTCAAGTTTCTTCCTACTCATAGTAATTCGAAATAAAGAAACTAAAGTTCTATTGATTACTTCCATCTCCCTATCTATTCGTAGATGGCATGATGTACTAAGGAATAGCTTGGTTTTTTATCAATGCCTATGATCTTCCTTAAATAGCTTAGGAACTTAGAATCTTGATTTAAGAAAATGCTCCTAGAGATTCCATGCGGCCTAATAATTCCTTACAGAAAAAGAGAATAGACAACTAAAGCATTGTTAGTTTTGCTATAGGGTATGAAGAGTGCCATTTTACCAAATCTATCTACAACAACAATCATTGAGTCTTTGCCATGGGTAGTTCTTACTAAGCCAAGGACAAACTCAGTGCTTAACTCTATCTAAGGATAGGTTAGGATTAGTAAGGGCATACTCCTTCATTACTTAGCTCTACTTTTTGCCTTCCTGTAAGTGGACATCCCATAGCATCTTAGGCTAGAAGAACCTAGCCTTTGATAGCTCATACGTCCTCTTCTCTCTAAAATGACTTGAAAACCCTCCTCCATGAGCTTTTATCACTAGTAGCTCCCTTATGGAGTAGGTAGGCACACATAGTTTATCTCCTTAGAATAGAAAGCCATCTTCAATAGTCATCTACAACTCTTTCTTCCACATACCGAGAATAGACTGGACCAAAGTTAAGTATCTAAGCATATTAATCCTTGATGCCACTAAAACCTAGTAATCTGGTCTATAAGTCAAAAAGTAAAGTATCACTCCGGGACAAGGCATTTGCAACTACATTTTCCTTCCCTTACTTATACTTTATGACAAAAGGGAATCCTTCCAAAAACTTAACCACTTAGCTTACTACTTAGATAGCTTGGCTAACACTTCAAATACCTTAGAGACTCGTAGTTGATATAGATAATGAACACCTTAGATAACAAATAATGTTGCCATACATTAAGAGCTTAAATCAAGGCATATAGCTCTTGTCATACATTGTGTAGTTGAGCATAGTTCCTCTTAGCTTCTCACTATAGCAAGGTATATGTTGGCCATCTTTCATAACGATAAGTCTGATGCTAACTCCTAAAGCATCACACTCTAATTCAAAAACCTTGTTAAAGTCCATTAAAGCTAAGATGGTAGTAGAAGTCAACCTCCTCTTTACCTTAGAAAAGCTATTTTCTTCCATCTATCTCCATGTAAATACTATGTTTTTGGTCAACTCAGTAAGTGAAGTTATTGAAGTACTAATATTCTCAATGAATCTTCAGTAGATCGATGCTAAGCTATAAAAGCTTCTCACATCAACTTAACGAGTTGAGGTTGGCCATTTAACAATAGCCCAGATCTTCTCTTCATTGACTCATTGACTTATCTACTCAAAACATATATAAGGAAGATTACCTCTTCTTAGTAGAAACAATGCTTCTTCAAATTATCGAACAATCTCTTAGTTCAAAGGACTTACAAAACAGCTCGGAGGTGGTCTATGTGATTATGTAGGTTGAGATTGTAGATCAGAATATCATCAAAGTACATAATAACCAATGTCCTAATTTGATTCCTTAATGCATGGTTCATCAACCTCTTGAAAGTACTTTAGATTGGCAAAATGGCATGACTAGCTACTCATATAGGCCATGCCAAGTTCTAAAGGCTACCTTCTACTCAACACTCGACCTCATTTAGATCTAATGATAACCAAACTTAAGGTCAATCTTATAGAATAATTAAGCTCGAATGCAGATTATCCAACATAACATCTGGCCTCAAGATAGGATATCTATATTCAATAGTAATTTTGTTGATAAGTCAACTTCCAAAACATATTCTCCAGGTACACTTCATCTTTAGCACTAAAATGCAAGCACACATAGATTATGACTTTCTTACATATATCTTCGATCTATGAGCTCATCTACTAATCTTTATAGCTTAGTGGTTTACTTAAGATTTATCAAGTAAGTTGACTTGTTTGGCAAGGCCACTTTAGGTTATAGGTTTATGTAGTGCTCAATCCTTCTAAAAGGGGGCAAGCCTTTGGATAGATCTTTAGGAGAAAGGTCCCTAAACTCATTAATCAACTTCTAAGCCTCCTTAGGAAGTTTAACCTATTTTATCTACTCCAACAATCTTTGGACAAAAAAGTAGGTTAGGCATTCAACTTCAATGTTTCCTTTAAATTAGCTCAGTTCATTACTAGTGCCTTCTTGGGTACTTAGCTTAACTTAGGCTACATATTGTTGGTCTAAATAGGGGTTATGGGGTATGGCAAAATAGTTCGACCATCCTTCTTAAATGCATAATATTTTTGAACCCACTATGTATGACCTTCCTATTGAAGAGCCAAGGTTGACCTGAGAATGTACAATGTGCACATAGGCAGGACATCACACAAGATCTTGTCATGGTAGCTCCTAATAAACATTAGCAACAATACTAAATGTATAGCATGAAGTGATCCCTTCTTATTTAGCTACTACAACTTATACAACCCAGAATGTAAGGAGGTTTGCAATTTCAACTATTACACTATACCGTAGATGCCACATTGGTGTAACTCCCATTGTTTACTACTTTCTCAAGAGCTCCTTCAATACTACTTGTTTTGCCTTGCCTATAACACCCTCATCAATACTATCAACTTCGAAGGTTAACACATCATCCTTAATAACTATGGTTCAATAGTTTAGATACTAATCAGCTATGTATTCGAACCTTGACACTTAAAGCACTTGATATCAATTGTTTTCTATCTAGATGTCTAACCCTTCTCAAACATCCTTGACATTTCCTTCCCTACAACTAAGGCCTTTAGATTAGGCTATAACTCCACTCTCTTACATGGTTTCAAACTATTTGGTCCCTTAAAGCCACTTTATGTAGGTTTTGATGGTAGGATAAGTCGGCCATATTAGATTTGGAATGACCTATTTCTCCTTTGCCTCTCCACTCTTTAGGTAATCTCAATGGCCTCTTCAAGGGTAGTAAATCTTTAAACTTCAATGATATATTGAAGCTAACATCTTAGGCCAATGAGGAATCTTGAAATAGTCCTAGTTTTTGGCTCATTTACCTTGCACATTAGCATTTGAAATTCCCTAACATACTCATTGACAACTTAATTTCCCTACCCTACTTCCTGCAACTTGTCAAATGTATCTTGCAAGTATGAGTTCCAAATGAACCTTACTCACTTGATTCTTCTTATCTTAACACAAGTTCGAACACCTTGGTAGCCATCTCTTTAAATCATGGCTCAAACATATCTCTAAACCATGGTAGCATATCTAGAGAACTCTAGGGTGGCCAATTGTACCTCATCATATTCCTAATATTGATAATAGTTGAAAATCATCTCGGCTTTGTCTTTCCAATCAAGGTACCCGTTAGCATCACCTGTACCATTGAAGGTCTATATCTGTAGCTTAACGGTATTGATAACTTAGGGTAACTGACTTGCTTCTCTCATCCACCTTATAGACACCAATGTTTACCTCCTTTATTTTATTTTATTTATTTTTATTATTATAATTTTTTTTTGTTTTCTCCTCAATAGGTCTTAACTTAAGAAAAACAAAAAAAAAAAAAAGAAATTAAAGAAAACCCATACAAAAAGGAAATTTAGAAAAAAAATAAGAATTTTAGAAAAATACAAAAAAAATGCAAAAATAAGAAATTTGGAAAATATAAAAAATAAGAAATCTAGAAAGAAACCCAAAAAAAAAAAAGAAGTTTAGAAATTAAAAATTGAAAAAAATTTAGAAAATTGAAAAATAGAAAAATTGAAAAAAAAAAATAGAAGATAACAATTTAATGGGGTAAATTTTTAAAATAAGTTTAGATGTTGGGTTGTTATGCTTGAGCTTAGATTTAAACTAACCCAAGCTGACCTGATCCATATGTATAATTTTATTGCACATATAGACAAGGCGTAGGCCAACGGCGGTTAGAGGTCTTAGGTTTGAATCTTAGTGAAGGCATGTAAAAGCCTTTTTTATTTTTTATCACATCAGAGACTTTCACATGTTAAGATCTTATTGTGCCACGTATCCTGATACATAACATCTTCCAATTAGCTGATGTGCTGATGTAGTGTTACGTATCAAGCCATATGGCATGCTACGTCAGCTACCATGTATTACATGGTGACACATTACAAGTTGGGATTGGTCAGGTTGGTTGACGTAATACCACGTCGATGCTACATTATCACTTTCCTTCTCTTTCTTTTAGTTTTCCCTCATATTCTCGAGATTTTCCTCCCCTTTCCCAGCAAAGAACAGGTTACTCCCTTCACTTTAGAGCTAATTTTGGCACGAATTCCACACATAGGCACATGATTTCTTGCTTCCATCTCTTACTTGACATGGTCTACTCCGAATAAAATCAAAGAACAAGTCAAGGTTCAGTCAAATGGAGCTTCAAAATTTAGAAAAGAAAAATTGATTTATAGACATTTTCATTCAAGTTTGATTTATGATTTCCTTATTTGTTTGATGAATTTGTGTATAAATAGGGGGCTTATGAGCACACACAAACACAGAACAATCAATAGAAACAACTCACATGGTCTCTCTCCCTTCTTTCTCTCATTTTCTCTCTCTAACCGTAGCTTTCACTCTCTTTATTTGAGTCTCTCTCTCTCTAGCTTAACACCTCAGTTGAGCACCTTAGAAACACTCCCTACAGCTCAAGCTTTCATCCACGACCACTGTCGTACCCTCTAGCATTGCCATTAAACCACCACCACTGAACTCACACTTCTCGAACCACCACCTCCAACCCTCTTCAACTCGAACTAAGCCCACAACTAAACTCCCCACACCTCAAAACCTTACACCACACTCCCTTCTTACACTAATCAACCTTCGATGGCACCACTAGAACACTACCACCACTACCAAACTTCTACTACCCATCAAACACAATAGCACTCAAAAAACACCATATTCCCCATCAAAAAACACACAAAACCCTCTTTACCCACTAGTTTTGGTGGTCGAAACAAGTTGAATCACTTCGTTGCTATTGCTATTGTGGAAGCCTAACCCAAATCCAACGGAGCTGATCCGAACCTGACCTAAGATCTAACCCAATGCCCAATCCGACCTATACTTCTCTCCTAATCGAAATTAGTTCTGATCTAATTTTTATTTATTTATTTATTTACGCATTTGTTGTAATATGCAATTGTAAGTGTAATCAAATAAAAAAAAGAATATAAAAAAAGGAATAGTTTATTTATTTAGTATAATGGAAATGGATAAAAAATAAAAAATATATAGGATAAAAAAAATAAATAAGGAAAAATATGTAAAATAAGAGTGAAATAATTAGGTTGGTGAATAAATAATTGTCTTATCACTTACAAAAACATTTTTTCCAAATAAAAAAAATAATTGGATTCTTTTTAAAGTTAGGACCTTTTAGAATTTTCCAAATAATGAAAAATCCAATTTAGAACCTTCTTTTTTTAGGAATTTTTTTAAATAAATTAAATTAAATAAAACGTAAACTTGATTGCTTTTAAAATTAATATAAGATCAACTCCTTAAAGTGCTACAAAAAGAACTATGTATATATGATCTTGAATAGCATGTACGTAGACATCTACGAAGCGATGGTAAAAATAAAAACCCTAATTTTTTTTTTATTTTTTAAATTTAGAATACTCCATTTAGCTAATTAGAGTAATGAATAAATTGAA
Organism: Lumnitzera littorea; assembly: GCA_024138015.1. Lineage (NCBI taxonomy): Eukaryota > Viridiplantae > Streptophyta > Magnoliopsida > Myrtales > Combretaceae > Lumnitzera > Lumnitzera littorea. The sequence continues at coordinate 60,065,091 of JAMXBB010000004.1, read as the reverse complement.
TTCTACTTCATGAAATTAAAAGGTGATTTTTATGATGAAGGTTAAATTTGAAAAGTTAATAGTATCCGTAAGGGTTTAAAAAAACTTAACCCCCGGATTTAGATCTTTAGGTTTCTAAAAATGTTTTTTTTTTTTAAATCGGTTTTTTTGAAAGACTAGTGGCTAAATTATAAATAACTCAACTCTTTTTTCCCAACTTGGGTTGGGTGGCGACTCTAAAGTATTTTCAAAATACAAAAAGAACCAGTTTTCTTTAAACCCTAGTTGAAGATCAGTATTAAACAGGTAAGGGTTTAGTATTAGTCAGTTTAGAGAAAACATAATTTATAAAATCGGGTGATGAAAAACCAAGCATGACAACTTGGCAACTCCATGGGGAATGTCAAGAGGGTTAACCATTCGACTTTCTAAAATTAAAATTAATCTTTATAATTTACCTTAGTATAATTTATTTATTTATTTTTTTGTTATTTGCATCATAACTGTACTAACAATTTTGCAGGTTTAGTTTTATGTATTTAACTATTTTGAGAGGGGAAATTTATTTCCCATACCATGAATGCATGATAGATATGGTTGAACCCGAGCTGTCTTAAGAGCTTAGGACGGGAAGCCATTATGTAAGTTCCAAGTGCAGTGAGGCAACTACTGTTTAAGGCTGATTAGGCTACCCCATCAAAAGCCTTAATTGTTGTTGAACTTGGGTTGATGGCGGTCATATCAATGCCCAACAAATCTAGGTTGGCTAGAGGGTAGACATTTAAGGATGACCCATTGTCAATGAGGACTCTTGTTATGATGATACTGTTTACCCTCACTATTATGGATAAAGGCTTGGTATGCTAGTTACATTCTTCACCTAGTTCCTCAACGGAGAAAGAAATACGATCCATAGTGAGGATAAAGTTGGTAACAGACCCTATTCTTTCAATCAGTATATCATGAAGGAATTTGACTTCCCTCAATTTTCTGAATAAAGCTTCCCAATGTAGTTTTAACGCCATTAATAAACTCATGAGGGATATTTGTGCTGGAGTCTTAGCAAGTTTATATATTACTTTATATTCACTAGACTTAATTATCTTAGTGAAGGTAGACAATCCTTCTTCATATTCAACTGGTTCATTGTTTGGTCTTTCCAGCATAGCCTTCTATTTTAAGTCCTCTCTTGGATTGTAGATTTTACCAAAGCTAGTAATTCCTCCTATGAGTGAGCTCAATTGCCCTTGATTTATTGCCTAGTAGTTGAGAAGGTAGTTTTATAACTTTTAGGGGCTAAAGGCATATGGAAGGTGTACCTTTTGGTTTGTGGAGCCTGTTTCTCCTCTTGCTTGTAGAATCTATAGACCCGAGGCTCTTAGTTAGAATCAATTATGTTGATGGTAGGATCTAAATTGTCAAATATCATATTGATGATGGACCTATAGTTAGGTAGGGGGTTGTTGTTGACATTTGGAGCAGGAGCCTCCACAAAATCCAGCTATATTATGCTTTCATCAATTAAGTCTTGAATTTTGTTCCACAACCTCCAACATGAGTTGGTTGAATAGCCTACTTACCCTAAATGATACTGACACTTTGAATTAGGATCAAAGAATCTTGACCTATACCTTTCATTAAGAATCTCATAATGGAGCAAATTATCTTTTCTTAGTTTTTCAAGTACCTGATTGAGTGGAACCGGTATTTTGGTGAACTTCCTTAGGGCCCTATTAACTTATGGTTGGCTTTTGTACTACTGTTGAGCTGGTAGAGGATTTTTCTTGAAAGAGACCTGGGTGTTAGGTCTAGTGTTCGAATTGACCATGCTAATAGTAGCTTCTTTAAGCTTATTGGTAGTAGGTTTAGCAAAGGGCAGTCTTCTATTTGTTATCTCTTGTAACTTACCGGAGGAAACAACACTTTCAATCTGGCACCCTACTGCTACTACTTTTACAAGACTAAAAGAGGCTTACCCAATAAGGTGAGAGAAATAAGGTCTCTTGAGAGTGTTGATAAAAGTCAAAGTTAGCTCTTTCTCAATCACAAGGTTAGATACCCTTGTAGCTAGGGACCTCTACCTTTGGGCGTACTCTTTGAAAGATTCATTGTGCCTCTTCCTTAAGGCAACCGAATCCATCATGGTTAGCGCTACTTCAACGTTAAACCTATATTGCTCATAAAATGCTCTAGCTAGCTTTTCCCATGTGTTTACCTAATTCCAATCCAATTGGGCATACTAGGTCAAAGAAGGGCCAATTAGGCTGTCTTGAAAAGTTTGGACCATGAGTTGATCATATTGCACATACTTGCCCATCTTATGTATATACAGTCAGGTGTGTAGTTTAGGGTATCCTATCCTATTGTATTTTTCGAAGTCAGGTACTTTAAATTTTTCAGGGAAGCTTCCATAGTCATAGGAAGAAAAGTCTGTTATATTAACCTACTTGACTCCATCATACCCTTCGAGCATTTTCATCTTTTCAATGATTTGTTGAGTTAGTTGCTTCTCAAGCTCTTTCAGTCTATTCAGATCAACTTCAAGCTTTAGATTGACCGGAAACAAGTAAGTATTCGGCTTGAAAATCGGGTTGACCTTCGCAAAGACCCTTTTTATCTCAAATGATTTGAAGCCTGGTTGACTTTAAGGTAGGCTTCTTCTGCTTCGAGGCATGGGTCTTCATTCTTTCAATATCAAGTTTTAGAGCTTTCTTTATTTACTAGAGTTGTGGATCTGAGCAAAGTGATGCTATCAACTACGAAGCTTAGTTGATCTGCAATCTTCCTTACTGTTTGCTCAAAATATTAGAACCTTAGCTCAATAGGATCAATAATTTTAGGGTTGACACTGCTATTGTTGGTGTTGATGTTATTGTTTCCTTAACTGACCATTCTAGTCTATGAGCGAGTTCAGATAGGACTTCTTTAGAAGGTTTGATGCTTGGGAGTTATCTTAGCGACCTGTTTAAGACCACCTCTCAATAAGTTAACGTAGGAATATTTTTAAAAGAGATGAATGGAAAAGAAATGCATAGCATACAAATGCAAAGGAATAGAATCAACGAATAATAAGCAAGATGGTAATTTTTTTTTTTTTTGTAGCTTTTGGAGTTCCCTTTTACATTATTTGAAAAAAAAAATACATTTAAGAAAACTATTCTAAATGTTCTTATAACATTTGGCAAGCGTTCCCTTTTTCTACTTACTAGATTTTGCTGGTACTTCCTTCCTTTTTTCTAGTTTGGACTATTCTATTTCTTCATGTTCTCTAAGCCTTTTTTGGGTCATCCTTAACTAATGTTTTAAGGCCCAAGAATGTTGTCTTGATTCCTGAAAGAGATCCGCCCACATGTCCCACTCTTCATAGATTACTTCTGTACGGGCTTGTACTTAGTCCATGTAAGTCTTGATTTTTGGATCCGGTTCAACTGATGTGGTTTAGATAACCTCTAGTGATCGATATTGGATCTCCCCTACCTTACGGAGTTGATCATACAAATATTCTTTAGTAACCCAGTGCTTGTCCACTTCTCCTAGCGACTTGCCTAAATCGATGTTTAGGTTAACAGTTCTTATTTCCCATAATTGTTTGATTGCTCTAAGTTTAGACATCTTTTGTGGTAACAAAATCTGAAGGTCCTCATAATCTAAGGTCATGAAATCCAACGGAGGCCTATAGACTATATCTTAGATGCCTCCAAATTATTTGGTCATATTGTTAGGGTAATAGCTTGTACATAATTTCATCCTAATCAGGGGTATTGCTTAATAATTTTTACAAACTAAGATTATCCTTTTGAAGTTGCTCCATCTTGTTGCCCATTAGATATCAGCAATTTGGAAGTTTCTCAACATTTCTACCTAATGGTAAGTGGATTTTCCTTCTAGGAGGTAGACATTATCAATAAAAGAGTCGATCGGATCAATATTATGAGCAAACTCTTCTCAGATTAGATCAAGCCCATAACATTTCATGTAGCTCATGAACCATACTATTAGTAATGCCATGTTGGTCTTTAGTGCGCCATCATTTTTTTCTTTCAAAATATTGAGGCTTTTGATTTGTTCTGCAAGGAGGGCTAAGACATATGATTTACCTTCAAGAAATTGGCTCACGAAATGGATGAGGAACTTTCCATTAGGGAATAGGAGAGTCCTGAATGCAACTAGGATAAATGCTTTTATTTTGTTCTATCCCCAATTTTTTAGATTGCCATAAAAGATGCCCTGTTGTTAGGATTTGGGCTTAATGGCTAACTAAGCTTTTAAGTTTTCTAATTTGATGTAGTTCCCATTATAGCTTTTGAGGGCTTTGTTCACTTCAGCTTTTCTAATTCTCAAGAATCTTAAAAAGGCATTTATCGAGTCCATTTCCAAATTTGGGGTGTATATATTTTCTAAATAAGGGACTTAAAGTAAATGAGTGTACTCTTCAAGTGTTGGGCTAATTAGGTGAGGCCTAACTCAAAAAGCCACTTCCTCAGGTTCCCAAAAGTTGGTTAGGGCCTTAATCAAATTAATCTCTATTTTAATTTTAGGAAGTGATAGAATGGGCTTGATTTTGCTAACAATGGTCTCTTGTTCCCTTGGATCAAAGTACCAAAATCATTGGTCCAAAACGGGCTTGGGGCTTATGGGCTTACCAATGAACATTTCCCTGAAGTAGACGAAGTTGGATGAACAGGTTATTTCCTAATTTGAATTACAAAAGAAAAAAATGTTACAAGATTCATTTACAACAAATGAAACCTATTTACAACAATTCTATGTTTGTAACATATTTACAAGGGAAATCAAGGAAACTCTAAGCCATTATATATCCTCATTCCCATCTTACTTGATTATCCATTGATCCTGGATGTCATGAATGCATAAAGAGTGAGTTTTATAGGTCCTTAAGCTCATGTGACCTCACTTGTTAAAGGACACTTTCATTGGTCACATCAAGCTTAAGTAGGGTAACCTAATCAACCTTGAGTGATAGTTACACAAAAACACCCAGAGCTTACATAGTGCACCCACCCCCCCATCTTAGATTCCTAGTACAGTCTAAGTTTAACCGTTTCTACCATACTTTTGCGAAAAATTAAATCCCTCCCGCTAAATGGTTTAAATAAATAAAACTCAACCTACAAAAAACATTGGTACAATTATGATACAAATTATAAAGAATGAATAAGTAAATAAATTGCACTTATGGTGATTTTTAGAGGTAAATTTTAATTTTGGAAAGTTTAATAGCTAACCCTCTTAACATCCCTAATAGAGTCGCCAAGCTACTAAGCTTGGTTTTTCTTTTCTTTTTTTTTTCTCTCATTTTTTGTAAATTAGGTTTTCTTTAAACTAATCAATATTAAACCCTACTCGATTAATATTGACCATTGAGTAGGGCAAAAAGAAAATCGGTTTTTTATATTTTGAAAAATACTTTGGAGTCGCCACCCAACCGAAGTTGGGAAAAGGAGTTAAGTTATAATTAATTTGGTGGATTGGTTATAACTTATCGACTAGTCTAATGATAAAACCAATTTTATAAAACGGTTTTATGACAAGAGAACTAGATCTAGGCGTTATGATCTTTGAACCTTTATAGATACCATTAACTTTCCCATTTTAATCTTAACCTTAAAAATCACCTATCAATTTTATAAAACAGAACTCGATTATTTACCAAAATTAGATAACTTAAATAATCTAAACTAAAAAAGGAAAAATAAGTTTGTTTATTTTACACCATTGCCCCATGGTTGTCTATATACTTGCTGTTTGGGATTAGACTATGTAGTTCTTTTTTTTATAAAACTTTAGTAGATTGATTGATTTTAGTTCCAAAAAAAGTCAAGTTTTTGTTTTTATCTTATTCAATTTATTTAGGGAAATTCTCCTAAATGGTTTTAATCGATGTTTTATTTTTTGGAACTCAAAAATAGTCCTAATTTGGGAAGGGTCCATTTATTTTTATTTTAGAAAACCCGATTTTTCTAAGTGTCGAAATGATTTTCATTAACTAACCTATTTATTTATTTTTATTATCTTGTTTATTTATTTCTTATTCTTTTTTTTATCTATTTCTATTAAACTAAATAAATAAATAAAAGACTACCCTTTTTTTTCTTATTGTTTTTCTCTCCTCTTTTTTTTCTTTCTTCTTCTTCCTTCTTTCTCTTGTTTATTTTATTTTACAAGTACATGAATAAAAGAATAAAATAAATAAATAAATAGATAAAAAAAATAATAGTAATGATAATAAAAAAAGAAGACATAGACCAAGTCGAGCTCGGGTTAGCTTAGTCAGCTCTAAGTTTGCTTGGTCGACTCGGGGTCGACTTGGGATGGCTAGGGTCAGCTCAAGTTGGCTTAGTCGGCACTAGTCAACTTCAGTTGGCTCATACAGGTCGAAAAAGTTGAATCAGAGTGTCTTACCTAGTGTTTTTAGGTGTGAGGATTTTGATGGTGGTGGTAGTTTTCATTAAAAATCGTCGTAAAGGTGGTAGGATCAAGCTAGAGAGAGAAAGCTTTAATTTTTTTACCTATAGTATTTCTAAGCTTGTGTTGTATGCCCTTATGTATTTCTTGACTCCTATTCATACTAAACGAAGCTTGAACGAGCTTAGAAAGGTCATTAATAGAGAAAATTAGCCATGAATGGAGATATCAGATTTTTATTTATTTATTTTTTTTAAATTTTGGAGCCATTTTACTATTGGATTTTGATTGAATTTGCATGAAAATTGGGTCTTAATTCAAAGTACTTCAAGTGGAATATACGAATTCACTATTAATTTAGTGAAATCATGTAGTAAATGGGGGTAAAAAATAACCCCAAACTAAGCACACAAGAATTAGAAACATGCTAGAATTTGGAGTTGAAAAATTGGAAGAGGAAAGTCCAAACACGTGCTATGCATACCTAGCTGGCACGTACATTACAAGCGCTTGGGCAAAAATAAGGAAGGCAAATGCAATGCAAATTAAACAAGGCCGAAGGCCTTCGGTTGGATCTTACGGACCATGTTTAATCCTAGTCCAATCCCCCTCCCCTCTTTTTCTTTTATATGTATTAATACATAATTAAAATAATAAATAAATAAACAAAAATGAAAAATATTAAAGCATGAGTCCTTAAAAAAATTTTCTTTCTCTTCTTTTTTTTTTTATTTTTTCCTGCTTTTTCGATATTTTTTATTCATTTATTTATTTATTCTTTTTAATTTCTTTTTTTTTTTTTGCTTTTTCCTATTTTTGTATTTTTCTAAATTTCTTATATTTTCTTTTTTCTTTTTTTGTATTTTTCCTAACTTAAGACTCATCCTATTGAAATGAAATAAAATAAAGAGGGCAAAAATTAGGTGTCTACAACTCTCAAACTAGCCAACCCTTTAGTTAAGTCTTTGAAGTCATTACAATCACACTTCTTTCACTAAACAACTTCTTAAACGAGGCTCCAACATATTTAGAATTAAAGTCCTTTCATCTACTATAGACTTTGTAAATTTAACCTTTTAAACATAGTGTCGGACTTGAGTATCGTAAATATTTCCCTAAGTCGACAAAATCACATAAAATGAAAACCAACTAAAATTTTAAACTCGGAACTTAAAACGAACTTGAAAGGCCCTATTATATAATTTAGAAACCCTAATCCTTACATATGTATACTTTTAAAAATGTAAACCTAACCTTAATAAAAACGGTAAATATTAAATCATAAAAATTTTTAAAAACTCTATAAAATAATCTTAATGCTTAAAAAACCATAAATCAATAAAATTATCAATAATTTTGTGAAATAATATAAAACTGATAACAAACGAATCAAGGATTATTTCAAATAATAATAAACAACAAAACTAAGCTAGTTAAAGGAATAAATAAATAAATTTACAAAATTAATTTTACTTGTGTGCATAAGTAGCCCCACAATATATATTTATATATATATATAAATGTATTATTAAGCAATTTCCTTCTCTTTTCTTAATCTATCATATGATATATATATATATATATATATATATATATGTTGCATAGTAAAGCAACGATCCTAAATAATTAAGCCAATTGAACTTTAAGCTCCTAAGTGTAAGTCAATTACTCTCGAGTTAATGAAAAACTCTAAAACATACATAAACTCACTCAAACCCTAAAACTTAGGATGATCAAGGACTTACGATCCTAAATAAATAATTAAAAATATAATTTCAATAAATTTTATTTAACTCTAGAAAACTTTAAAATTTCTTAAGAGGCAAATCACAATCTACAAATTAATTTGAGAATCAAACCTTAAAAGAATTTCATATAAGACAATTCCCTTATTTTTACTTATAAGCTATGTTACATATGAATAAGTTATAAACCCTACTTTTTAACGAACTTGTGATTCAACTAAGAGTACTTCCCAAATGTTCCCAAAGATAAACTAAGCTAAAAATTCAAGTTTGTATTTAAAAATGAATTTAATTTTCCAATTTGAAACCTTATTATTAATAAAACTCGAATACGAGAACCATGGACTCTAAAATCACTCAAAACCCAAAACCCTAAAGCAATTAAGGACTTGTAACCCTAAGCGGCTAATTAAGAATTTAATTTGAATAATTTTATTCAACTCTAGAAATTTTCATAATATTATAAGAATTAAATCATAACAAACAAATTAATTTAAGAAACAAACTTCAAAACAATTTCATATAAGACAATTTTCTTATCTTTATGCATAAGACTTATGCACATGAATAAGTAAACCAACTAATCACCCTAAATAACTTATCAATTGAAAGTTACAATCATTTATTAATTGATAACTTATCAAAAACTAATAATAAGACACTATCCTTATGACCCCTTTACTTACACTACATATGAACAAATTATCACATTATTTTATATGTTCAACTTTTAATTAAGTGACATGACAACTCAATGCCTAAAAAAGACACCTTATGGTTAGTTGGGAAGAGAGCTTAAGGGAGGCCATGCCTTGTCAACTTTTAACCGCTCAATTGTCTTATACATCTACTATTCACCTCTTAATGCTTACATCATCTAGTCTTGTCAAAAAGTTGGCATTTGTGTATACTAAAAGACAACCAATTAAAGCTTCTTGAACACACTTCTCCTCCCATTCAAAAGTCTGCCACTCTCTCTTTCTTTCACTCTCATATGCACTTTCTTTTCTCTCACTTTAAACACAAACCAAAAGAAGAAATCCAATCCCACAAAATCCCAACATTGCCACCACTTTTTTTGCTTCTATACTCACGATACCAAGCTTTGTTTTGTTTCCTTTATTTGTCAACTTCAAAAACCACTTTTAGGAACTTTAAAATATCCTCAAAGCCCCACTTTAAAGATCAAGACTTTAGTTTTCAAAAGAACTTACAAGAAGAAGAAGGAAGACAACGAGCTAAAAGGATACTTAGTTACACCACCATCTTACTTTTGCTTTGAGGACAAGTAAGTTGTTTATTTGTGTTAGTGGTTTAGTATTACATATTAGGAGACCATATTTTCACAAAGATATTAGCATGATCATAAGATGATAAAATAGCTAGATCACCTTAAGAAGTAAGCTTGTGAGCCCCTTTACATGAAAGTTGAAATATGAGTATGCTAAGTTGGTGTTATGTAAAGGTATATGTTTAACATTTAGAATGGAAAATTTTAAGTTGAGAAGATCATGAAATGTGTACATGAGCGAAGAGACATCATGTTGGACGTGAAGTGTATGTGAGTCATTTAGATGTTATTATTATTTCTATTAAGTTAAAGATGTTCAAACCTAGCCTTAGGTAAAGGAAAATCCATTACATAAAGAACTAACCTTGTGAGATATGAACTATGATATGGAAATTGTGATAAGTATGAGATCTACTATTTTCATGTAAAGTATAAGCTAAGTAATCATCCCATGGAAGAGAATTTAAGTTAAGATTTGAATATAAGTAACCTAGGTTCATAATCTAACCCTTAAACTTAAGGAAATAATGAAACAAGTTGAAAAACCAAGTGAGAACCCCTCAGATTCATCAGGACCAAATTTAGAACATAAGTAAAAGCCACTTAAAAATATGATAAAACCAAGTGAACAAAGTGAAAAGATCAACCAAAGCATATATAGCAAGTATACAAAGCCTAAAGCTCGCAAAACGAGTCTAGAACTCTAAGTTGGGCCTTTATTAAAATTCTGACCAACACTTTAAAATATTAAGAAAGGTTGTTTTGAAACCCACAAGAAGTTCACCTAAGACTCCATAAGCCCAACAAAGTCACTAACTTTAGTTTGAATAAAAAACAAGCCCATTTGATAACTTAAGCCTACATAAAAGCCTAAGGAGTTGTTGTTAGCACCAAAAGTGTAAACCATAGTTGGAAGTCTAACCTTAAGGAGTATTTTAAGTTTGGAATAAAGTCCTAAGCCCAAGCCTAAAGAATTTCCTAAGTTACCAAAAAGCCTATTAACTAAATAAAGCCTAAAAGCACTCTAAATCATGAGGATCGCTACTGTTCTGACCTATGGGTAGTTTTTTGTGCCTCATCATGAAAATATAACCTCACCACATTAAAGTACACTCGAAAACGATGAAGATTGACTATAAGATCATAAAAATTGGATTTAAAACGAGAAAGTTATATACGATTGAACTTTTAAGTAAAACTAGGAAAAATTATGAAACCAAGTTGAAAGTATAGTTTAAAGGGTTTTAGTTTAGTTTTCTAAGTTTTATTTCAAATCCTTATAGTATCATATTTGCAATGTCCAGGGGACTTGGCTTTTAGGAGACGACCTATCCTAGATTATTTTGATTGATCCGCATGGCTGAGTAAGTAAATTCCTGATAACTCTTTACTTGATTTTGCTTGTAGAATAGATGTACCTAAACTTATATATATAAATTTGGATGCTTGTAGAATATGGGAAATGCATGTATATGAATTTGTGAATGAATGCTTAATTATCTAATAATGGGAATTGTTGTAATAATTTATACCTACAAGTGCATAGAATGAAATTGTCTAATCACCTTGAAAAATCGGATTAATGATCTATATGATTAAGAAATAAGATGAATCATGCATTCCCTATAATTACATTCGGATAACACCAACTGCCGCTTTATGTAGAAGATGGGAAGGGACTCATAAGAGGACAAGCCACCTGTAGAATTGGGCACTAGCTATGTCCTCATTTTTATTGAGTCTTTGTCCTAAGCTGATTGGTTTACTAGGTGCCGAGAGACGCTAACTATCGGCGAGGGGCTGTATCTTGTGACTTCTACTTAGGGCATTTGTTTGTGGACTATAGGGGCCACCATACCACTAGACTTGGGATTTTGAAAATATGATTTGTTGTTTGGAAAGAAAGTATATTATATACAATCTACGTATATATATATACATATATATATGGTTTTGTTTTGACTTAAACACAATAGTGCAAATGAATTAAAACCCAAGGTTTAGAACCGGATTTCGGTTTGGGTAAGTTAATTATCTCCAAACCTCGACTATAGGGGGCGTAATTTTAAGTTGTGTGCAGTTCTTAGGCCACTACATGCATTGTTTGGCATACTAATTGTTCATGCATTCATATGATTGTGTATCTAATAAATTCTACCATGTGGTACTGACGAGGGTATTTATCTCACTAAGTGTAAGCTTACACCCCAACAGTTCTTTTCCTTGCAGGTTGATTGATAATTACAATAGGGATAGGAACCGAGTGTAGAGTGCTACCATTGAATAAGTATGATGAAAAGCTTGTGTAGTTAATTTGGAATGCTTCGAAAAACGACTAATATCTTAATTAAGTTTAGTATCTTTAGTAAGTTTAGAATTTTTTTGAATTGTCTATCTTATTTCACTATTTTGGTAGTGGATACAGATTCTTTACGGTTCTAAAGAATTATGGAAAAACAAATATCCATAATTATTTATATTATATAATGAGTCAATGAACTAAAATTGAAGACCCTAATGAATAATTATTTAGAGTCTTGCAATCTCTAACTTACAAGGTGATTTTCTTATCATAGGTGCACACATGATAAAGAAATTCTAGGCAATACCACTAGGCCCCTCCTAGGGTTGTTATATCCACTAACCTTCTGAACATGTTTCTAAAGTCATCACAACTATGATCCTTTTACTAAACATCATCCTAACCAAGGCTCTAACATAGTTATATTTTAGGTCCTTATACTAGTTATCTTCTTACTACGCATCTGTACTAGGATTTTAAGTCGCTGTTTTACTAGATCAACCATGTGAAAAACTTTCTAAACAGTTTAGATGTACAAATTTGCTCAAAGCAACTCACTCCGCCATCTTACTATAGTTTAGAAATATTATAAATCATGATCACACAATAGTTCCATCATGCCCATAATAATTGTAGATACCTAAGTTTTGCTCTATTTATTTTTATTTTTATTATTTTTCTTTCCTTTTTCTTTAGGCCCTAAATTAGGAAAACACAAAAAATTAGGAAATTAAAGAAAACCCAAAAAATTATGAAATTTAGAAAAAAAAAAAATGATCATGGAAAAAAAATACAAAGATTTTCAAAAATGAGAAAAAGCACAAAAAGATAAGAAAATTATGGAAAGACCTTAAAAAGATAAAAAGTTAGAAAATGAAGTTGAAAAAATTTAAAAAAAATAGAAAAATTAAAATCAAGTGAAAGATTTTAGAAGATAACATGTTATTAGGACAAATTTTTAATTTTAATTTTGGTTTAAAAGTTAGGCCGTTGAACTTGAGCTTAGATTTAAATCTAACTTAGGTTGACCGAGATCATATGTGCAATTTGGTTGCACATATGGACAAGGTACGGGGCAACAGCTTAATGGTTAAGCATATGGATTGGGTTTGGGGTTTGAGTGTGAGGTCTTAAGTTCGAATCTTGGCAAAGGTAGGGATGCCTTTTATCTTATTTATGTCTTCAATCACATTAGAGATGCCACGTGTCAACATTTGATTGTGTTACATGTCTTGATATGTGGCAAGACGGGATTGGACAACATGCTGATGTGGCGTAACGTATCATGCTACGTCAATTGCCACGTGTAGCAAATGACATGCGGTACATTAGGGTTGGCTGGTACAACTAACATGGTGCCATATCAGCCCATTTTTTCCTTCCCTATCTTTTCCTTTCCCTTCGTTTTCCTCTTTTTTCCTCTATTTCCCTTGTCTTTCTCTAGATTTCTAGCGCTTTCCTCTTTAGACTGCCCACTTCATCATGATTTTTAGACCTATTCTTGTTGCAATTTTGCTAAATCAATGGCGAAATTGCAAGCTAGACATAGCTTACTATGAATCGGTTAAAAAAACATATCTAAATACAATCAAAGGAGCATTCAATTTGAGCTCCAAAAGTCGAAAAAAAAAAAACCTGTTTTTCTAAGTGTTCTTCATTGATTCGATTCGACCTTTCCATGTTTTTTGGGAACAATTCGAGTATAAAAGGAGCTTCGGGGAGTTCATACGAACACAGGCAACCATTCTCGAGCTTTAGATTCAACTCTGAAGCTCTTTCTCTCTCTAGCTCATTCTCTTTCTCTTCAAATCTCTCTTTTTTGAGCCTTTCACCACAAACCAATACCATGGTCAAACTCCCCTTAATTCAGGCCCTTCAACCCGACCAGTCACAACCATTGCCGTAACCCCTAACGACTTCCTCAAGCTACCCTCCATCAGACCCTAACCAACACCAACCCCTCCTCCACCCCCGCCCCTTGCCTCGAAACACCACCTTCAACTACCCTAGACACAAACCAACTATACTACAAAGTTTGCCATACCCTAGAACCTAAGTCACAACCCCCATTGCACCACCAACAACCACGCCGTACACTACCTAAACACTAGTGCTAACCATTACCTTCGACAACCCTCTAAACCACCACCAAACACCATGGCACTTCACTTACCCCCCATAAACCTAATAAAATACTTACAAAAACTCCTTTTCCCCGTCGTTTAGGTGGTCAGAAATGCTTAGAGCTCCTCCGTCGTGTGTTACTGTTCCCCTTCCCTATACCCGACCCTAATCCATGCCAACGACCTGAACTTGACCTGATCAACCCAAGTTTGACCCACGCATCCAGCTACATCCATCCGAAGCATATTTTCCTTTTTTTTTTTGTTCTTTGTTTATTTTTCTTAATTATTTGTTTTACTTGTGTAAATGTAATAATAAAAAAGGAGGGAAAAGAAAGAAAATAAAAAAAAAAGAGTAGAAGAAGAAAAAAGAAAAAAAAGTAAATTTATTTTTATTTTTTTAGTTTAATAAAAATAAATAAAATATAATAAGTAATAAACAAATTAAGTGATGAAATAAAATAAAGAAAAAATAAATAAATAAGAGGGAAAATAAAATAAGAATAAATATTTGTTTTTATCACTTAGACAAATTGATTTTCCAAAAAAAATATATAAGAAATAAATCAAACATTTTTCAAATTAGCGCCCTTTTTAGATTTTTTTCAAAAATATAAAATTTCAATTTAGAAGTTTCATTTTTTAGAAATTTTCTTAAATAAATTGAATCAAACTAAGAACGTAAATTCAACATGTTTACAAAACTAAAATCAAATTAACTCACTAAAATTTTATAAAAGAACTATGTACGTCTAATACTGAATAGCGAATACGTAAACACCTATAGGACGACGGTAAAAAAAGAAAAAACCTAATTTCCCTTAGTTTAGATTGTTTTGTTTATCCAATTAGAGTAATTAAATGAAGTTTTGTATTTTAAAATTAAAAGGTGATTTTTTAAGTTTATTTCTAATTTTGAAAAGTCGATAGTACTGACAAGGGTTTAAAATTCTTAACCTCATACCTAAATCTCTAGTTTTCAAAAGAAAATCCATTTTACAAAAAATTGGTTTTAATCGATAGATCGATAGCTAAGTTATAACTAATCCACCCAATTAGTTATAACTTAACCCCTTTTCTCTAACTCTAATCGGGTAGCGACTCCAACCCCTTTTTAAATTGAAAAAATGGTTTTCTTTAAACTCCAGTCAAGGCTCGGTACTAAATGGATAAGGGTTTAGTACTTATCAATTTAAAAAAGACCTAATTTTATAAAAGAACTGATAGGGTGAAAAACCAAGCTTGAGAATCACCATATCAATCAAACTTCCAAACCCTCATTTTCCAACTTTAGTAGTTAAAACCCATAACTAGTAATAGGTGTGTGGTTCAATTTTTCTTTAATCCCTTTATCTGTAGATCATATCCTATAGTAGACCATAACTTAATAAACTTTAGAATTGGTACAAATTGATTTCCTCAAAGCTAAATATATAAAAATCTCCCAAAAATAGCATTTTTCACTAAATTTAGAGACAAAAAAATTACTAGAAATTATGGAAAATATTTTTTACCAAGATCTTTCCATAGAATCCAAACATGCAATATAGGAAAGTTCCAGAATAATTTTAGTTTCAAAACAACAATAGTAGGGTTATTTTAAATTACATCAATAATTGTTCGGTTTCATGCAATTTGTTAAGGAGATCATATATTCGCTTGAAATTTGTACAAACAAATATTTTTCTTGAGAAGTATATACAAAAATATTTCAAAATAAATTCTTCCAAAATTTTTAGATATAATTTAGTATTTTTGTAAAATATAGAAAATTGAGTGAAAAATTAGGGCTCACCGAAAGTTCGCTATCCAACCACCAACTATAGACACCCCATTTTTTGCATCTTTTTACTTTAGGATTCTTTTCCTTTTTATTTTTTAGGCTAGGTTATAAAAAAATAAAAAATTTGAAAAATAGAAAAAAGAATGGAACCAACATACCTTACCCCCCTAAAGAAACACAGAAACAGAAAGAAAAAGTTAAAAATTGAAAAAAAAATAAAAATTTTCTAAAGTGTTGAGTTGAGTCAGTAAATCATTTAGGGTCAGATTAGGCAATAATTGAAACTATACATGAGGTTTAATAAATGTAGAGTCTTTAAAATTTTTTAGTTTCATTGAAAAAAAATATTTTTTATAAGCTTAGTAAAATATTTAAGTTTATAAAAGGGATTTTTATCCAATTTAAATATTTTAACTAAACTAATTAAAATAAGACTTAAGATTTATTAGATTTGAAAATAGTGTTAAAAATCTTTAGCATATGTATTGTGGATTACAAGAAGGTTAGGATCCTTTTTAAACTGGTATGGTTCAAATTGGGCTTGATAATGAATGTACGATGTAAAGTTAGGCATAGATTTTAGACTTTAAGTGTAATTTAATTGCATTCAATGATGAGAAAGAAGCTAAGGCAAGCTGGCATAAATCAAAGATTTGAGGCATGAAAAGAACTAGAGATTAAGGGTTCGATCCCTAACAATGTGCATTTTTATTTTTTTTTCTTTGTGTTAGCATGAGACCACATCATCTTCTCCAAATCTAGTTGATAAAGATTAGGAAAGGGAGAGAAAATATGGAACACTTAGAATCCGATTTTTTTTAACAAATTAGATCAAATCTTTAGATTCTTTTTAAGGTTTGAATGAAATCGTGATTAAATCATTAAGGAAATTAACAAATCTAAAGTGGATACCATTAAATCTTGAGAAATATTAGATTTGTGAGAACCCTCACCAAGATTGAATTTGATACTAAAAGATTTAAAAATTATAAGATTGTTTATCTATAAAGGCAAATTCGACTATTGATTAAAGAGGATTCATACCCCTTTATTATCTTTAACCTCTCTCTTGCAATTACCTAACCTTAGTGACTCTCTCCCTCGTGCACGTACCAACATCAATAGTAAATAGCAACACCATTCATTCATCAAATCCAATGACCTTTCTTCTTTGTACTCCCATACAACCTGAAGCTTACGCACTAATGCAATAACCTCCTCTCTTGACCACTATCGTTCAGTAACACTAGCCTTGAATCCTCTCTCTTACATAGGGCAACATCTACGTAACTACCATCCACGATTAGCAACTGTACGACCACCACCACTCTCAGTCCTCCTGCTTTCCACTCACAATACTAGATCGTACGCAACACAAATGAACTTAGCCAACGCATACACATACTCACCAATCCATCCATTACTGTCATAGAAAAAATAGCCATTACCATTCTCCTTTAATAGTCCCTTATGTATACAACCTACACCACACACTTCAATAGCACATAATAGCAATCCCTAACTTACCGTAGGATCAAACGCTCACCCTTGCAAAACACCATCCTCATCCTCATACCCAAATATACATCGCTGCTGCCCATTGTAACTACTATTGGCAACTACCCTTCCTCTCATGCTCTCCGAACCTTCGTGCATTTGCACCACAAACCCCTTAAAAACATGCTTGTAACAAACCTTTAGATCAACAACGGAACAAAATCAACCCAATATCCCATTACTATTCAACCAAACCTAAGACCAAACCCTATGTGTAGCTACTCTAATAGCCACCTTATGTCTCATTGAAATTATATGACCTAGCTATGTATAATGGACACCTAACACTATTACCCCAATTTCTCGAATTACCAAAACAAACACTCAAACACCTTCACCAAACCTTCTTTCATCAATGTAATCTACATGAAATCATAATTACCTATTCGATTTGTTTCTTAGAAACCACTACATGAAGTTGGTTTTGCTTTGCTTGAGTAAGATTCAACCCGTGAGTAATATAGAGCTCTATGACCTGCTTTAGCCAACTCGGATCCATGTGCCCTTGCCTTTTTTCCTTAGATTTGACTCGCGTGTAGTAATATAGGGGGGGTTTTATTTTCACTATTTTAGTGTTTTTTTTTTTATTTTTTTACAAATAAAAATATACATGAAGTTTAGTTTTTTGTGCAAGTTTTTTTTTTTTATCAATCGATTAATTGTTTACATATTTGTCACATATTGCATTGTTATCACATTTAGGAAAAAATTTCATTTTTAAATTAAAAAAATAATAATAAATTAGAAATGTTTTATTAAAATGGGCATATTTTGTTTTTGTTTAAGTAAGCAAATATGTCATGGTTGCCACCAAAATTTCATATTTTATAAAATTTAAATGAAAATTAAATTTTCGTTAAAATTGCATCTTTAGGCATTTTCTAGAAAGGGAATTTTTTTGGCCATTTAATTTTTTTTTTCCTAAAATAAAAATCATAACTTGAGATTTTAAAATTAGATTTTCCTTTTCAAAGTAAGACAATCAAATTAAGTCTTTAGTTTTTTTTTTTCTTAATAGAAATAAAGCAGTTAATAAACGTAAATATGGCTCAGTTTTTTATAATAAAAAGAATCAACCAACTAAAATTTTTCTTAAAGTAATGACAACTACTGTCGGTTTGATCTTAATTGGCGGGTACATAGGCACATCCAGAGCAACCGTAAAATTTGTAAAATATTTTATTCTCTTTTCAATTTTTAGGAAAGGATCATAATAAAAAATTCATTTTTATACATTTTCACATCCTTTACATGCTTTCTCATTTTTTTGAAAAATTTGAAAAAATAAAGGCTTATTAGTTAGTTTCTTAAATTTTTATATGATGACTTTTGTCTTAATAAGTTAGTCTCTAAGCCTATTTCTCTAATTAAGTTTTCTAAAAAATTATTTTTTAGAAAATTCGTAGATTAGTGGCTAAATCAAGGTTTTTCCACTCAAAAACCTTAATTTAATTTTTACTACTTTAATGGGTTGGTGACTCCAAGTATTTTTTATTCAAAATACTTTTTTGTAATAGTTTTTGAAGATAAATGTTTTTCCATAATTTTATATTAAATAATCTATATTAAACAGATTAGGTATAATATAGGTTAAATTAAGGAAAATCGAAGTAGGGCTCAACATAAGCGACCACCCCTTCTTGTCAGCCCAATTAGGTTGTATTGGAGGTTCGCTCCCAAGTTACGTATAGATGTCTACTCTGTAACTTTGCTCGATTTATCCCATTCTCTATTAATTTTTTCTAAAATTTCTCCTTCAAGTTTTTCCACCCATCTCAATTTTTCTAAGAAACATAACTTGTTGAATAATCTTATAGAGAACTATGGTTAAATTTCCAAAGTTTTTAAGATGCAAAATGATTCGTTTTCTCTCTCATAAGGTTTTTATACTCTAAATTCTTGCTTAGTTTAGGTGTCTTAGTTTAATGTTCTTACTTTAACATTTGTTATAGAACTTAACATGCATAAAGCCACCAAAATCTGCTATCCTTTCCATTTTTTTATGATTTTGGTTATTTTTCCTAATTATTTTAAGTTAGTTTTATATAATTTCAAGTATTTTACACATTGTCTAATATATATTTATATATAATAATTATATTCCAGATGTACATACTATTTATATATATTGTTTTATATCATTTTAAAATTCTTATAGTATAAATAATTTATCCCTAAAGTTTAATTATCTTTCGTTAACTACTTTACACATTTACAGTAGATAAATTACAATAAAATGTAATTTAGTAAAATTGACTATCTTTAACTATAATATCATTATTTTATTATATTTCTATATTGTAAACTTACAAGTGCCATCGTTTAACTCCTATAATTCACATGTGAATTATCGTTTTAATCGGTTAACTTCCATATATGCCTTAAATTATTAGCTTGAAATATCTACATGAAACTAGAGGGCTCATATATTCTGTATAAAGGGTGAGGGAATCTTCTTAGAATGTTGTGCTAGAAGACATATGTTGCATGGTAGCTAGCGGCTTGGAATATAATACAATTCAGATAAAGTAAAGGAAAAGAATCTACAATCAAAGCCAACCTAGTGTAGTTCAAGTTGGAGTTCATCTAACTAAGGATATCCAGATCCTATTGAGGTCGAATCTCTCATAGCCTGGCTTGGATTGGGGTTAGATGCTAGTAAACTTGAGACCTTGACTCGAACAAACATTTGAGACTGGTTTGCTCAAATGGTATGGCTGCTTAGTAGGTCGGCCTATGCGCTTAGTAGGTTAGTAAGTCTACTCGGTAGCTTCAAAAACTAGGCTAGCATATAGGAGAGGTCAATATTCAAGTTGGCAATAGAGTGAAACATAGAGGTTAGAATAGGAATCTTCATCTTGGATAGGGCATTGAGGTAACATTCTCCACATAAATCCTTTGAGCCCTCTAGTTCGGCTGCGCATGATTAGTTTGGAGAGTTGATTCTTATCAATATGTAAACCATGAAAAAACTATTATGAAGGAGTTTACAATAATTTAAACAATAACAAGCTCAACATAGATCAAGGAAACACTGAAAAAGGAATAATTAAAACATTCTAATAGAAGCCAATGGATATAAGGGAGAAAAAAAATCCTAAGAATGTGGTTGTAGGTTAATAAAGAGAACTATTAATTAAATAATCATACCACCCCTTAAAGTTGTATGGTAGACGAATATCTAAAGTAAAAGCTCCTAAAGTAAAGGATGAATATTTACATAATAGAAATATACCTTTGTAAAATGATATGGGGATGCACACATTGATTAGTAATTGTTGAAATTGCTATAATAATGGAAAGAAAGAAGTGTAAAATAACGTAAGGTTTAGAATGAAAAGGAAAGAGAGAGAGAGAGGGAGAGAGAGAATCAATTTGACTTTAATAAGGAACCTCAAATAGTATGGTATTAACTACAGGAATAACATTGAACATCAAGATTAGTAAATTTGAGAAAAACAATAAAAGATGGAAGCTTCAATGAACAAAAACATGTACCCTATGAACTACTTAGGATCTAAATCAGAAAATACCTTTATTAGGAACCCTAGAGTCCTTTAGACTCAAAAGTTGAACAAAAAACTTACTCACAATGTGGCTTACCAGAAGACCTACTCAATTGACCTTGAACCTTAAATACTAAGTATAGGAATTTCATAAACCTCTTGAACTTAACCCAACAGGTTCGATTACTCTTGGGTTCATAAATTATAGGAACACCAAAGAAATGGTTTATAATAAAGGAATAGTAAACCTTAAGTTCTATAGTTATTGAGAATTAAAAAGGAGTAACTCACCAATACAGGTTAAGTGAGTTCAAAAGTTAAGGAAGTAGGGAAATAAGATGTATGAAGAGACAAAATGGATATTGGTAAACTCTAATAGTGACCTTAGTGTAATGTCAACATCAATCATGGGAATTGGCAATGAAAAATAATAAATAAATAAATGATGAGAATCTAAGAGTACTACATAAGAGTGATTGGCAGGAGTTAACTTAAAAGGTTAAGTAGAAGTTAGCTTAGAAGATCAAAGTGGAGGCAATTTAGAGCTTCAAGAATAATAATGAATGAAGAGTGTCCCTAGCTTGTGCCATAAGGGTAGCTTTCGAAATTAAGGCTTAACTCAAGATAGATACAAAAAAAACTCATCTTATAAAACTTACAATGTGATAGTTTTGACGACAAAACTAATGTAAGGGAGGGGGAATGTGAGGCCTAGCAATTTTAGCAATTAGGAACTAGACACCTTATTTAAGGAGCTCATAAAAGTACCTCTAATAAGCTAGAAATTTGCGACAAGGCTAAGGGAATTAGAGAAATTGAACCTTGTGAGGTTAGATTCTGAAAATTGTATAATAAAATAATAGTATAATTAAAAAATTAAAATTAATTATAGGTATATTATATGTTATTTATTGAAAATGTGTGATATGAACTTGAGACTCTAACATTATTTTATGATTTTATATTACCNGTAAGGGAGGGGGAATGTGAGGCCTAGCAATTTTAGCAATTAGGAACTAGACACCTTATTTAAGGAGCTCATAAAAGTACCTCTAATAAGCTAGAAATTTGCGACAAGGCTAAGGGAATTAGAGAAATTGAACCTTGTGAGGTTAGATTCTGAAAATTGTATAATAAAATAATAGTATAATTAAAAAATTAAAATTAATTATAGGTATATTATATGTTATTTATTGAAAATGTGTGATATGAACTTGATATTTAAACGACTTTAAGAAATAAATTTTTTTGGTAATATAAAATCATAAAATAACATTTAAATATATGTATTTATGCATATCTATATAAATCAAACACATTTAATTTATAAATATATATATATAAAGGAAATAAAAGAAAAAAGAGTAAATAATGATTCTTCATGGAGCATCATGGGAATGAATAATAAAATATTACTTATATTTATACATTATTTCCTAACTAGTGTTTTCTTTCCATGAAAATATGTAGGAATATTTGAATAATGGAATAGCTAAGGCATCAAATCATATTATTTTTCTTGGATGTTGAGGAACTTGGAAGCATTCTTGAAGTTGAGATTCAAGAAGATGTGTAGAGAAAAGCATGCCAATGTATATAATATGTATATACATATATATATATCTATATTTACAAGGATTATTTTTTTATAATATTAAACACATAAAAATGAGAAGGCATATGTTACCCCACTAAGAAATTGTGGGTCATGGCAACCTCACTAGTTTACTTAACACATGGTAAATGTAGGATGGATTAAGTAAGAAATTTTGCTACTAGCTTTTGGCATGCAGGTATGTTTAAGGATGAGTCAAGTAAATAGTATGAGAGATTTAGCCACCTAGCTTTTGTGAACTATAACAAAATATATTATTTAACAAATGTATATTCCATGGTGTAAGCACTATCGATTCCAATAGTTCATGAATATACTTGAAGAGAAGCCCTTTACAGGGTCTCTAGCATTTTGTAAATTATAGGAGAAATCAAGATGCAACAGTTTGTAAATTTACTAAATTACATAGATCAAGAAAACATCTATAGACAAAGGTTTCTAAAACCATCAAAAGTTGAAAGCCTAAAACCACTAAAGAAGGAGCACAAGTTAATGTGAAATTCAATCTAAAATACAAGGTGTTGCAATCAAGTAGTTCTCGTAAATCCAGGGTAAGTGTTAGCTTATCTCTAGTTTAGAGTAATAATATTACAAATTTATTAGAGGAAGTAAACTAATTATTATACATGTGACATAGAACAATTAGGAATTTGTTTGCAATTTGAATGTAATCAAATGCAATCAAGTTTTAGGAGTCATATGTGTTAGCTAAAGAAGGGTTGATTTTATGAGAACACAAGTTTTAGAGCCATAACTTTTATTTTTTTCAACTTACATGATTTTATTATTTTTATCCACATGACAAGTTAATGAGTATTTTAAGTAAGAAGTGGTAACTGAAGATTAGTTGAGGGTGTGATGGTTACCAGTTATACTTGGAAATTGGTAAGAGATGTAAAGACTTTATTAGATTATTAGTTACTCGTTGTGTAGGAAATTACTTGAAAGATGGCTTATAATCTATTTTGTACAATACTTGTGCATTAAGACACATTAAGACGTTAGGTCAAAATGTATCCTGCCCAAGAACCCTAAACCTAATGTGAACTAGAACTTGGCTTAAAGAGCACTAGAACTAGGAACTAAGTGGATGCAATAACTAAGAACCTGGGTTAGAAGGTATAAGAAGTGGGGATTTAGTGGGAAATGACCTAAACCTTCATTAACTTATCAACTTGACAACAAAAAGGATATAACAATAAGTAAATCAACTATACTTTCCTAACTTGTATTGATTCTAAAGACATTATGTACAATATAGGGATTAGTGATGTAAAGAGTATGTTAGAGGCTACTTCTAAAGACAACTTCACTTAGTGGCTGAGCTTAAAAGATAGCCTAAAGGATACCTTATTAATTGATTTAAAAATGAAGTAACTTGAAAGATATCTTAGAGAGTAATTTATGAGAAATTTTGAGTAATCATCAAACTTAGAGGTTGATTTAGAAGCTAGTTTTATCATGAGCTTTAGCTTTAAAAAGGCTTATAGGGTGAATCAAAGGCTTTCTAGCCTAAAAGCTTCAAGGATGACTTCAATTAGAACTTAGCTTAAAAGGTATCAAAGGTAAAATTTAGTTATGAAATGCCTTTAACTTGTTGCACCTACGTATATACAACCCGTGAATTAAATTTTGAATCAACCTAATTCTTACAGCAATGAATAAATTAATGGCATTTCATGGCTTCTATAGTAACTAAACAATTAATTGGACAAAGATATAAGGATTCTTGAAGGGGGATAAGTTCAATAGCCAAGTGTAGTAAGCAATTGAGTTCTAGGTAAGTGAGATCATTGCTTCATAGCATTTAGGGGTATTACTTCAAAATATCTAAAGACTTTGGTATGTACTTACTCGTGATTGTAGTTAGCAATTTATAAGTGTATAGTACATACATGTAAGATTCGATTTGCTATAGTGAGAGTTGAGCTCCATGTTATTTTTATTCTTTGAATATTATTTTGCTTGAATTGTTTAAGCTTAGTTGATTGCTCTAGAAAACAAACTAACTTGAACTTAGTCTAATGTCTAACCTCACATGCATCACAACTTACTAAGGGAAACTACTAGGATTATTAGGCTAAGCATGAATGCTTTGATTAAGATAGTTGAAATAGATATTTTCTCCACCCTTAGCCGAATTAAGTAACAGCAGAGAAGGTCGCTACAAGGTTAGGAACAGTGGTTTGAAGGTAGTTTTAGGTATAGGTATTCTCTATTATATAAGCCCTGATTTGGTTTCGATTTGTGCATAAAACATTAAACTCCTCAATTTGAGCTAGAGTAGGTGTAATTTCTTTAATCTCACGATGTACCGACCAACGCTGTACGATGATACTTGATTAAACATGCATTACATCTAACTAAACTTACTTGAAAACACCGATTACTCTATGTTAAGACATACTTCTATTTCTATCCTACTTATTGAACAAGTTATCACTCACTCTACAACTAGTATAAATAATCTAGTTCGACTCAAGTCTTGCTATCGCTTTATAATAGTGCCATGCAAAGGTTAGAATAAGAGTGCCCCTTCCTCCTTAGCTTTTACCAAACACCCGTACGTTCAAATAGACTAAAGTTATCTAAGTGGGCATTCTTTGCCCCTCTTTTTATCAATGTCGAGCATGGTTTCTCACCTTATCAGTTCTTTTTATAAAATTAGGTCTTCTTTAAACCGATCAGTACTAAACCTTACCCGTTTAATACTAATCCTTGACTAGGGTCTAAAGAAAAGCATTTCTTTTTCAACTTGAAAAGATTTGGAGTCGCCACTCGATTGGAGTCAGGAAAAAGTGTTAAGTTATAACCAATTGAGTGGATTGGTTATAACTTAGCTACCAATCTATCAATTAAAAAAAGCTATTTTATAAATACGACTTTTTGAAAACCACAAATTTAGATCCAAGGGCTAATTTATTAAACTCTATATAGGTATTTAACCTCGCTTTTCAAATTTTAGAATTTAACCTCGCTTTTCAAATATACCCTTTTTAATTTATAAAACAGTTAATTATAATACATGCAACTAAATTGATCAATGTACATAAATATCTAAAAATGGAAAAAAATAAAAATTTCATATTTTAAGTTGTCATGTACTGACGTACGGGTGTCTACGTACTCGTTATTCGGGATCAAACTTCCGTAGTTCGCTTACCGAAAACATAACGGGTTGATTTAATTTTAACTGTGGAAAAATTGTTAGGTTTACGTTTTTATCCATTTTGATTTCATTTGAAAAAATTTCTTGAGGGTTCTAAATTGGTTTATTTTTGGAAAATTTAATGTGTCCTAATTTAGAAAGGATTTGTTTTATTTTTATTTATTTGAAAAATCGATTTTCTAAGTATCAAAAGTAACCTTACTATTTTTATTCTATTTTATTATTTATTTATTTACTTTTTCTTTCTTTTTTTTTTAAACGTGAAAATAGAAAACCAAAATAAAATACTTCCTCTTCGTTTTTTCTTTTTTCCTTTTTCTTTTTTTCATTTTTTGCTTTCGATTTTCTTCTTTTTTTTTTTTTTTTACTTTTTCTTTTCTTTATTACAACAAACTATAATAATTAAAGTACAATAAATAAATAAAAAATACAAAAAAATAATCAACAACAAAATTGTAAGAGTGTCAAACACAGGAGATGCGTGGGTCAGTAGGTACGATTTAGGTCCAGGTTGATAGTCGAGTCGGATCTTTGGGTTGGAGTCGGGTTGGGTTAGGGTGCAGGTTTAGATGCAAGTCGTGAGTCGAATCGGAGCCCCATAGGTTAGGTCACACGTAGTAGATTGGAGAAGGCATTTCATAGGTCATTCCAATAGCAAAACAACTAGGAGAGGGTGGTTTTATATGTATTATATTAGACTTCGGGGGGGGGGGGGTTTCGATGCTATGGCGTTTTATGGCCGTTGGTGGTGATCGTGGTGGTGGGTCATGATAGTGAGTTCATCAATGTGTGTATGTATGGATCGTACTGTTGAAAGGGATGTTATGTGTGTGAGTGGATAGTGTGGTGGGTTTCACGTTCAAAAGCGTCAAAGGTTGGTCGTGGGTATGCAGGTCCGTAGAGTAGTAATGTGTTGGTCTTGAGGGTATCGTACGAGAGGGAAAGAGTTTAAGGGAGAGGAGGCCGAGAATGTATGTGCGTTTGGTAAGAGAGAGAGAAGGGTTGAATTGGGTTTGGTGTTCGTAAGTGAGAGTGACGGTATTGTAGGTGTATGGGTAGATGGTGTGGTAACAGTTATTGGTGGATGGTGTGGTGGGTAATGGGTAGAGAGGCTCTAGTAGTTTGGGCTGTACGCATGTGTAGTGTTGTGGTACGAGTGTATGAGAGGGTGAGGGTAGTAAGGTGGTGCATTAGTCTCGTAGGTCGGGTGAAAGAGAGGTCAAAGAGGGTTGTGCGTATATGATGAGAGAGAAAGAGGATGGTTATATGTAAGTGGGTTTGGCTGAGAGTGAGGGTAAGCTATGCAAGAGTATGTTTGATTGGTTGGGCGGTTGGAGAGAGAGTGAGAGAGACTGACGGTGGGGGAGTTGGTGGAGAAAGGGAGATAATCAAGAGACAGAGTAGATTTTGTCTACCCTGGAACCCCTTGCTTATTCTGACCTTTTTTTTTTGTGTAAATTCCCCCTCTTAGTTTTGAATGTGTCCCCCTTTTGCACTCTTTCCTTTTCTTTTTTTTGCCCCCTACCCCCCCTCCCCCCACCCCCCTTTTGTATAGTATTTAGGTTGATTTATAAATGAGAAAATGAGGAATAAAAAAAGGAAGGGAAGAAAGAAAAGGGGGAAAGTAATTTTGTTGTCGCAACAAATCACAATGTGCTACGTGTCACAATTAAACACGTGGCCTAGTGATATTTTGACAAGTAGCAATATGTGAAAAAGAAAAAAAGAAAAGGATAAAAAACCATCCTTATGTCTCCAATGAGTTTCAAATCCTTGATCTCCAGTTAATCCCAATTGCAATATTCATGTGTTTTACCATTAAGCCGTTGACCTGTACCTTATCCATATATGCAATTAAATTGCACATATAGACTCAATTAGCTTGAGCTAGATTTAAATTTAAGCTGAGGTTCAACGACTCAACTTCTAAACCTAAATTAAAATTAAAAATCTACTCTAACAAAAAGTTATTTTCTAAAATCTTATTATTATTTTCTTTTTCAATTTTTTGTGACTTTTCAAAAATTTTTGTGTACTTTTCCAAATTTTTTCATTTTTTGTATTTTTTCTAAATTTCCTATTTTTTGTGCTTTTTCCTATTTTCCTATTTTTCTAGAATTCCTATTTTTCTAAATTCCTTCATTCTTTAGGGTTTTCTTTAATTTTCTATTTTTTTGAACTTTTTCTAATTTAGGACCCTACAACCTAATTTGAAAAATAAAGGGGTGGGGGGAATTAGGTATTAACAATCAAAGCTACAGGCCCATAGATATTCTTTTGGTTAACAAGCCCCATTTCTTCCCAATGATCTTCCTTTTTTGTTGGGCGCTTACATCAATTAGTTAATACTAAGCCAATAGCTTTTCAATGAGTTCATTCTTGAAATCAAGTTCCTTCAATCAGACTAATGACCATTGCCTTTCCATTTTAGGAAAAACTTGTTAATAAACTAGCCCCTTTACTGGTGTTATTACCATTAGCAAGCTAAGCTTAATTACTTGTTAACTAGGACTGTTGATTTGATTGACATAGCAAGCTTTGTGAGAGGATCTACAAACAAGGTCTAGTTTAGCTATTCTACTTGTCACTTTGTTGATGAAACTGCCTTTCAGTAATCTATTGTTTTCTTTTCCTTTATAGTTGAATAGTTTGTTTTACAGGCTTAGAATGGAATCATAAGTACCATAACCAAAACTAGAATTGTAGCAAATGTGGTCGACAAGTGAGGATCAAGAGAAATGGGCTTGATTTTCATTCTTATTGTTGACTTTTTCTAATGGTTAAGAAAACTACTCAAGTCTTCTTAAGGGGCTTGCTAGTTTTTAATCTTTTAGTATGTATATTGAGTAACATATACCTATAGGTTTTACAACTACTCTTCTATAAAGTTAAACTATAAGTTTGTTTTAATAGTTATTTCAAAAGATTATTTCATAAGTTTATATTAAATAGGTATTGAATTGGATAGTACATATGGCAAAACCGTTATGACTCCATCTCTTCGAAGCATGATAGCCCCAAGGATTTTATATATTTATTTTATGTATAATTTATATTAAGGCATGGGCTAACAACCTATATAGTTAAGTTCATGGAGTTGAGTCAAATGTTAAAGATCTTGGGTTTGATTCCTCTTACGAAGGGCTACAACTTTTTTGTTTTCTTTGCTTTGTGTTAACTTGCTATTGGCTAACACTTATTTTTCCTTCCCTTACTTTCTATTTCCCTCTATTTCTCATGTAGGATCCTGCTTAGGATGCTCTTTTCATGACCTTTTTTTGTCAATCTTTCCATGCGATTTTATGATATTAATGAGAAAATCACAAAGCAGAGTACTTACCTTATACACCTACATCTCATTCATTTTCATTCCTTTCGTGGGCTAACTTTAGATCACAAAATCATAAAAAACTTGAATGTATAGATATCACTCCATGTTGACCCAAGCTTGATTTAAGCCTTCTTAATGACAATTGAAGTATTTTTTGGCTAGAACCAACATCAAAAGACTCCTTTTGACTAATGATTTCACTTGAATAATCATCAATCACATTGAATTTGGAATTTAAGCCAAAACCCATTAATAAAAAACTTTGATTTTGGACAAAATCTTCAATTTCCATTCAAGATTGATAATGAAAAGTATAAAAGGGAACTTAGGGAACTCGTATTAACATAGAACAACCACTTGAAATCCCCCATTGAAGTTTCAATTGAAGCTTTCTCCATCTATAACCCTAGGTTGAGAATCACTCATCTTCTCTCTAAATTTCTCTCTTTACACTCAACTTCAAGCCATGAAACTAGTCTCAAAAGATTCCTAAGCATCTAAGGATTCATCAAATAGTAATTTTGCATTTTGAATTGCTTAAATCAAGCTTAATTGAAGAACCCTTTCTGAGCTACGACCACCACTTCGTAAACCATCGTCTTTGCGTAATCTAGGTGTAAACTACTTATACAGCCAAGGTCAGCACCCACCAAAACCCTAGGTAGACACTCCTCTATCCTTCAGTAAATGCCACAGCCACCACATGACCACTTTTTCTCTCTAGCCTCAACCACCTAACTCCTATGTCACATCTTGGCATAACACAAGATGCACCATCACATAGGAATACTTGTTAAAAACTTAACTCAACCTACTTATTCATCAAAAGAGAATGTTATTTACATAATAAAAGGGTTTCTACATTAGAGTTCAGCTAAGTTTCCTGTTACAACTTATGTATACAACATAATATTTACACCAAAACATGAACTAGCTTTTTCCTTTTCTTTGTTATCTTTACAGTAATAGGATTTCTAACTTAGTACAAGCTCCATACAAAAGTCGCTGACTTCAACTCATGCTCTTAACATATATATCCCCCCTTAGTGTTGGGCCCTTCATAATACAGTTAATTTGAAGATAAAATATTTTATCCCCTCAGCTACTAAAGTTGAGTGAGAGTAGATAACAAACAACATAATATAGACAACATGATAGATAGTACTACATATCATAACCGAAACATTTCAATTTAACCTGCAGGTTCAACTTCACATATGCATTCGCCCAATCGAGCATTTACTACTAGCAACGTAGCATGCTATGCTCATATACGTAACATGCATCAATACTAATATCCTATGCCCTCCAAACTTCTTCTGATTAGTCGATACAGTCAGGCATCTAGATACAACGTCTAAGAACTTGGGGCAACAAGGAGCTACCTAGGAGTAGGACTTCCACCAAATTGGACTATACACTGTAGTCTATTATTTTCAAAAAGGGCAACAAGGAACTACCTAGGAATAGGAACCTCAACTTTACAAAATTAGATTATACACTATAGTTTACCAAATCAAAGTGGCAATATTGTCAAATTAAACCACATACTATAGTTTACTAAATTTTACTATCAAAATAGTCACAATGTTTAGGCAATGCAATCTATATGCTTTTAAAAAATGAATTCATAAAGCCATGCTTTTTCCATGATTACATGGAAGCCTCATTTTGAAATTTTGACTCATAGGTTCCTCTTTATGCCATGTCATGCCATGATATGTAATAGCAACTTAAGAATATCAATCAACACAATCAATCTTTAAGTTTTATTCAACCTAGTTATTTGATTCTAGTTTTTGAAGTCTCTATAGCGGAATTTTAGTATCTCACTTAGGTAAACACCTAGAAGATTGAGTTAGCAATCACTTAATTTCCTTGATTATCACAATCATTCGTAAGCACAAATCATCACTTAACATGGCAACATAATAGTTTAACTAGAATATAGTTACTATTGTTCAGAATCAACACATCAGCATCAACTATAGTAGCATATCAATTCACCTAAGATATATACATATTCAATCAACATGGTATCAAATAGCATACAATGTTATGAGTATCAATATATCTACTCCAAGCATAAGTTAGATCTACTTACCTAAGCTAAGTAATAGTGCAAAATCCTAACCTTCACAGCGTGGTCCTTCCTTACTTATCACACCTATGAAAATATAACATAGTCTTCAAATTACATATGGGTCAAATCGAATTGTTACAAGCTTTCATTTTTATGTTTTTAAACTTCGTTTGACTATATCTTACTCATTTTTTATCCGATTTCAGCAAACTTTATATCGTCACGATTGTTATTTCGAGTACTATTAAGATATCTTAAGAATCAAGTCTTTTGATATTATCAAATGTTTAAAAATACCCTTTTCTCATTACGACTTGATCATATACTATCCTAACTTTATAATTGACTCAAGTAAGCTTTAGTACTGGATTAAAAACCTCAAAAATTATACTTTCCAAACTTGTCCAACAACCTTTAGTATAACCTATAGTGTTCATTTGACATGGACTTAGTAAATATTCTAATAGTACTAATTACGATATTATATATTAAGCTGATATATAGGTTTATACTAGAAAAATACACAATAAATAATATATGAGCTTGTTTAATTTCATGAAAATCCTATGGACTCACAAAAATATGTAGTTTAATTATTGATCATCAATTATACTAAACTAGCTATTATCAATTTTTATAAAAATGGCAGTTTTAGCTCAAAATTACGGAAAATTAATAAATTTTTTTATTACATAAAAATTAAATATTCTAGATATCATTATAAACATCAAAAAGTCAAAACATGTAAGGCTCATTCGTTAATTTCATCAAAAACTAATTATTTCAATAATTCGGCAAAATTGGCAGCTTTATTCAAAATAATTATAAACAATGGTAAACATGCTTAACTTTGAAAATTCTTGTTATCAAAATTAAATATATATATATATATACCAGGTGTATTATACAAAAAGTGAGCTTGAAACAACATTATCTAATATTTATAAAAATTCATTCAATTTTTGCCTAAATAGGACATTTTCTTGAGGAACCTATATTTCCACTAATTATTTAATTACATTAAAATTACTACATTATTATACACCTAAAATAAACCCAAAAAAAACAAATTTCATAATTAATGGATAATATTTGGTATTTTTAGTAAATTAAACAAATTATGGGTCGAAAATGGGTTCACCTCAACTAGCTGCCTTCAACCACCATTGAACCACCGTACCTTGTTGAAAAGCCTCCTCCAGCCACCCTTTATTAGACCTCCAAGCCACTCCTACTCAGGTTGTAGATAACTTATTGAATCGCCTTAACCCAATTCTAACCTTATTTCTTGTTCATTTTTATTTTATTTTTTTTCTAAATTTTTCAAATTTTCTAAAATTATATTCTTGTGTTTTCAGGTTCCTAAAATATTGCAAATGGTGTTTAGAGCCCTATTTATAGGTTTTAGGATTTTTTGCATGGAAAAAAAGTAAAATTACACATGTCAATTTCATATTTTCCTTGGTGCCATGTGTCATTCTCTCCTTAACCAAATATTGACTCATCATTTGCAATTTATCTTAGCTTGACACATCATTTAGTGACTTATCCATTCAATTTTTTAATTAATTTTACCTAATTTTAATAATCTATTATTATTATATGTATATATTTAATACATATAATGCATATTACATGTAAATACATATATAATATTTATAATTCAACTTCATTTATTATTTTTAAAAGTTAATTAACTTATCTTTAATATCTCGCTATATTTGAAAACTTAAATTTTACTATTATCGGCTTTATCGATAAATTGATGTTTTTTCTTAAATTAATATTTTTATATAGCTTATTTTGAGAAATTGACTTTACTTAAATTACTTCGTCTAACTTTTCTAACTTTATTGTGAAGTTTGAAATAAAACTAATAACTTAGTCTAGTACTCTAAATTTAAGAGCTCAGATTTTAGGGTTATTGAACTAGCTCAAAATCTTAGGATATTACATTTTATCACTAAGAAAACCATTGCTTTGGTTTGAAGTACCACCACCATTCAACTTTTTGCTAATGAAAACCACATGAAAGTGGTTTTTCTTACTTAGGACAAATAGCCACCTAATTGACCCCCTTCAACCACTTCTCTCCCTTTCTTCTCACCCATCTACGTATGGGTTACGTAACCTAACCCAACCTAGCTCTAAGACCAAGTTTGATCTACACTTGTAGCCCATTAAGCCATTGTACAGTTTTGTTGTTTTTTTTCATATTATTTATTTTATTACTTGTTTAAAAGAAAAAGTGATCTTATTTTTTTACTCTTTTGCTTCTTACAAATTCCATACAAAATATATAAAATTAAAGTTAAATAAAAAAATGGTTTACTATCTTAATTCAAGTTGTTCCTTTAGATAAACGTATATATATATATATATATATATATATCTTGTCACTTAGAAAAAGCCTCTTTTAAAAATAAATGGAAAAATATAATAAGCTTCTTTTTTTAAATTAGGTCTCCTTTTAGAGTTTTAAAAAATAAACACACCAAAATTATGATGCTTTTAAAATTTTTCTTAAATAAAATTAATTGGTTAAAAATGTAAACTTGGTTGTTTTTATGAAAGGTTAAAAAAAAAAAAAACAAACTTAAAATTTTTTTGGAAAACTAAATTGCAAAAAGTTTATCCTTACTAGACAGTATGTATGCATCTATATAACGACATAAAATAGGAATTTTAAAAAAAATTTCCTTTTGTGAATAAATTTCATTTATTATTCTCTTCTCTTTTTTGTAAATAAAATTATTTTTCATTATTTGTAAATTTAATTTTTTTTTATGTTCAAAGGAAGTTTTGAAAAATAAAACTAAATTCAAAAAGTTAAAGTAGTACTTGTTTAAGGTTTCATATGTTAGCTCCTGAACTCAATTTTTCTAATTTCTCAAAAAATTACTTTTTTGAAAATGATTTTTCTATGAACCAAATGCTAGGTAAAAATCAATCTACTTAATTGATTTTAACCTAATCCTTTTTCCTAACCCCAATCAGGTTACAACTCCTTTTTTTTTTAAAAAATTTATATAAAAAAAAGAAAGATTTTCTTTAACTCTTAATCAAGGGTTACTATTGAATGGGTTAAGATCTTATACTAATTAGATTATGGAAAATGAAACCAAATATTATAGGTTAGACAACCTAGCAACTCTATTAGGGACCATCAAAAGAGCTAACCACTTAAAACCTTTTGAAATTAGAATTGTTTTTCAAGTGCTTATCTTAGGTTATATTCTTTTCTTGTAAGTATTTTAATTTTAAATAATTATGCTAACCCTTTTCTTGAAACTATTTCAGGTTTTAACTTTGTGGTTTTTAATTATTAAATAATAAATGTATGGTAAATATGGTTAGAACCAAGTGTCCTAAGACCTTAAGGTTGGTAGGGGTGAGGAGCGTTGCAGTGCATTGTATAAGCTTCAAATGCAATGGGATAACCACATTTCAAGGTTGATTTGGTTACTCCATTTAAGCTTTGATATGACCAATAAACCATTTTTCTAAAAACGTGTAAGGTCATAGAATTTAAGAACCTTTAGAACCCATCCCAATTGTATATATGAACTATAAGACTAATGTATAAATAAAAATAAGGCTTACTAGCCAAGGGTTGTTATTATGTCAAAACTCCTATATTGTCTATGTAATTCCATATATGTTAGTCCTTCATATAGGACTTACTCACTATGACGTTGAAATTTCCCTATATTTTATTTTCATTTTAAATATTGAAATCCCCTGTAAATTCTAGTGCAATCTAACATTTTTCTTAGAATTTCAAATTTATTATAATAATGTAATTCTAATATAGTTGCAACCCTAAACACCTAATATTGACATATTATTATTTAGTCATCAGTCCCTTACATCAGCATGTGCTCATATTTCATATTTTTATTGTTTTCTATTTTTAAATATTCATTCTTATTAAGTTCGTAAATAATTGTATTCACTACCCTATAAAATAATTCACTATTCCTATTCTTCATTTTAAAAAAATAATATCAATTCTTCTTATAAAATAATTTTTTTAAAAAACTTTTCCAGATAGTTTTTAACTTATGTCAAGTCCTAGTTAAACTTGTCACCTTTATTTGAAATTAGTAGGATTTAGAAATAATTATTAGTTCCTTTACTTTAGAATTTTCTCACTATATTTGTAAATATTACAAATAAATTGTAATAATAAGTTGCAAATTCATCACCCTAACGATGGTCATTACTCTAATAATTTTTTTATTACCTTTCTTATTCTTAAAAACATATTTCTTTTTAGTCTTCAAATGTGTAATTAATTATAACTTGTCTATACCTCACCTCCTCAAATTCATTAAATCGTTCAAAGTCTTTTGATTGTCTTAGAATAAATCTTGTAAATAGATCCCCTTATCAATTAGAAATTTTTTACAAAAAAATCACATTGCTCTTCTAAATTAAAGCCTTATTATCATCCTTCTCAATAATTAGATTTTTCATGATAAATACCCCATAAAATATTCCTTTTGTAAAATAAATTAGATAGCTTAGATTATATTTCTTGTAGGTAAGCTTTTAAATGCCTATAAGATTGTAAATGCTTTGTTTTTTATTTCCATTGCATGTTACAATTTTGCTAGAGTTTGTCAACACCCCTTCTCACAGTTTGTAGATCCTAGGGTCATTTACTTAATCCTCATGTACTTGTATTTCCACTATCTTATTCTTTGTAAAATAATTTATAAATATCGAGTGCCTCACTAAAGTTTCTTTTCTTGTAAAACTCCACTTACTCATGGTTGATCTAATTTATTTCAAATTAAAGGTTTTCAAAATTTAAAAAATAATAACAAAAAAAATTTTGGAGAATTGCTAATAGGAATGGATTCTTACCATGAGTCTTGGAAAGCAATAGCTAAGAGTAGATACAACAATAACAACCTCGATGACACCGGTCTTGCTAAGTTAAGGATTTACATGTTAGAACAAACTATGGAGAAAATGGCTTAACAGATGAACTTCTTGGTTGATAGTATAGTTTTGCTTAGGACCACAACACCAGCAAATGAAGAGCACTAAAAAATTTGACATAAGGAATCCATTGAAGCACCTTTTCTTGAATCGGAAGAGAAGATCAATCCAACTTTTGAGCCTAACACTTACACTTTCCCAATGAAGACAAGGTTAATCAACTTCAAGCTCAATTAAGAAAGCATCAAAGAGTTAGAAAGGAAATTAACTCAACGGATCATTGAAAAAATGAAAGCACTAAAAAATTATGACAGTTTTGAGTTGGTTAGGATCACTAACTTTTCTGTACATGAGGTTTGGGCTTACCCAAAAAAATTCAAAATACCAAATTTTAAGAAGTATGATGGGATGAGATGCCTAAAGTTACACACTAGATTATACGTAGACATCAATCCTCAACATTAGAATTTAATCAAGTTTCCTTTTAGCAACCTTAGTGTTCTCATTACCTTTGAACTCTTATCTATTTCCTTTAGTAAGGAGTAATGGCAAGTGACCCTTTAGTTCAAACCGATGAGTTATATTCGATAGATTGTAGGCTAATTAGAATCAATTGGTCTATTATATTCAATTGATAGTTGCCTAGGCTTTGCTAACACTTTTTCTTTGTTTTCTTTTTTGCTCGCTTTGTTGAGGTATTTCTCCATGTATTTGATCTGAGAGACGTATCAGCTTCGTTGATATTAGAGTATGGTTCCAAGAGGGAGTATACAAGGTTGCAACGAAGTTTTGGCTCATTTTGCTACTATTAGCTACGAATGGCTACTATGTTCCTCTCGTAGCTGCTCAATGTGTTCGTGTCAAGTAAATTTGGAGTTATGAGCTACGTAGTGAAGGTTTGTGTGTCAGTAAGTGTGGTTTCGTTGTTACTCTATTCTTACTCTATTTTTCACTATGAAAACAGAGTAAGTTCATTTCTATCTTATTCAAGTGGCTATTGAGTGGTTAAGTTGTTAGAGTGTGTTAACTGAAGTTTTAGATAGTATGGTAGTAGTATTTTTCATGTATTGTGTTGTTAATTTATTAGAGAAGTATTGTATCATGTTAGATTCAAGTGTTCAAGGTGTTATTGGTGACCAGAGTACTGGTGCTCAAACTAGTTGTAGTTATAATGGTAGTAACACTCTAAAGTCATTTGATGATAAACTTGACAAGCTCACTAATCTCATTGAAAACTTAGTCACCATGATGCAAGTTAATAGACAACAACCCTAGGGAGCATAGTACCATAACCCTCCAGAAAATGCTCCTGAGAGACACTATGGCTAAGGTAACCGATCTAATAATCTAATTTGGCACCCTTAAGTTAGAAGAGTTGTAAACCAAGTAGCTAAACAGAGATTGGAGAAGATGATGAAGAGATAGATGCTGAGGAGTATGGTAGGGAAGAAGAAGAGGCTGATTATTACTGAATATAGGAGTGAGGATGCTGAGCCCCTTAAGGACTAGATAATGTTAAGGTCCAAATCTCACCTTTAGTGGAAGTGGAGATGCAATTGAATACTTAGAGGGGGAAGAGAAGCTTGAGAAGGTGTTTGATTGTTATAAGTATAAAGATGTTGTCAAGTTCTAACTTATTGCATTAAAGTTTGCTGGGTATGCCACAATGTGATAGAAAAATTTGAATGCAGCTAATGTAAGGG
Organism: Lumnitzera littorea; assembly: GCA_024138015.1. Lineage (NCBI taxonomy): Eukaryota > Viridiplantae > Streptophyta > Magnoliopsida > Myrtales > Combretaceae > Lumnitzera > Lumnitzera littorea. The sequence goes on along the minus strand of JAMXBB010000004.1, from coordinate 60,027,528 downwards.
ATCGAAGGCGAAGAGTAAGGACCTAGGATGAGATGAAAAGGTTGTTAAGGGATAGATTCAAACTCGAGACCTACTTATAAGATAGATTTGTAGAGTTGCAATAACTTTACCAAGGAGATCAATCTGTAGATGGCTATGTGAGAGAGTTTTAGATACTTATGATCTAAGCTAACATAGAAGAACCAGAGGCTAGTATAGTATCAAGGTTCATTTCTCGGCTCAGACATGAGATTGTGGAAGTACAGAGGTTTTATACATTGGAAGAGATGATTAAGATAGCATAGAGGGTCGAAAAATAGAGGAGAAGTGCTTCGAGCAGACCTAAGCCAAAATTTACCTAAGTCCTTATTCTATGTCGACTTATCTAAGTTGAGCTAAAGAGGCCATACTAAGCTAAGGAAAGGAATGACCAACTTAATGATAGTCAAGCAGATAAGTAAGGCTAAGTAGGATAGCCAGGCTGAATCAAGGCTAGGCTATCCCCAAGAACATATGACAGAGGAAAAACCTTCGGATGGAAGACCAACAAGATGAAGTGATTTAAATGCTTAGGCTTTGGACATATGGTTGCTGAGTATTTGAACCGACATGCCATGGTTCTTTAAGGAGATGTAGTGGATAGCATTGATGAGAGTGAGTCTAAGTAGGAGAAGGATGTTAGAATAGCCGAAGCTGAGGAGGAATGGAGACTTGTATCTATCCAAACTAAGGAGAAGTAATGACCCTAATCCTAAGATAAGTGCTGAGTTCCCCACCAAACTCTGAGGAAGATCAAAAAGAAAATTTGTTCCATACTAAATGAACCATCAAAGGACAATTGTACACCATCATAGTGGATGGAGGAAGTTATACCAACATAATTGCACAATCCTTTGTGTAGAGGATAGGCCTGCTAACCTCAAAGCATCTTTGACCTTATAAGCTACATTAGCTTCATGATAAGAGTACTTTGCATGTAATTGAACAAGTAACCGTACCGTTTGGTGTTGGAAACATGCATAGGGATGGGGTAGTGTACAATGTTATCCTTATGGGAGCTTCATATCTATTACTTGGAAGATCTTGGTTGTTTGACCGATGAGTTACTTATGATGGATATAAGAATACTTATGCCTTTGTTAAGGATAGAAAGAAGATTGTGCTACAGCTCATGACCCCATCCTAAGTAAACAAGACCCATAATTAGCTCCCCTGAGCTAATAAGAATAAGGCCTTAATGATGAGCTAAAGAGAGCTCCAAGAAGTTGAGAAGGCCAAAGAGCCTTTGTTTCTATTGATTAGAAGAATGCTAGACATGCGAGATTTGAAGGATGTTCTAGATGAAATCTGAAGGCTAATTGTTGAGTTTATCGACCTATTTGCTGAGGAGCTACCTAAAGGACTACCTTTAGTCTGAGGCATAGAACACTATATTGACCTATAGCCAGGCATTACCCTATTGAACAACTTGCATACATAATGAATCTTGAGTAGGCTATTAAGCTAAAAGGATCAGTGGATGAGCTCATAGAGTAAGGATACGTAAGGGAGAGCATGAGCTCTTATACTGTACTAACTCTGCACGTCCCTAAGAAGGATGGTTCATAGTGTATGTGCATCGACAGTCGAGCAATTAATCGATCACTATTAAATACAAACACCCAATACTGAGGCTTAATAACATGTTGGATGAGCTCTATGGTGCCAAAATATTTTTGAAGATTGATTTGCAAAGTGACTACCACCAAATTTGCATGAGATCGAGTAATGAGTAGAAGATTACCTTCAAGACTCGACATGGTCTCTACGAATGGTTGGTTATGCCATTTTCACCTACTAATGTGCCAAGCACATTCATGAGATTAATGAATCATGTGTTGAATCCTTTGATCAGAAGATATACGATCGTATACTTCAATGACATATTAGTATACAATACTAACCTAAATAACCATGTTCAATATCTTCAAGCAGTTTTTGACATTTTACGAATCGAAAGTTATATGGTAATTTGAAGAAATGTACATTCTATTAAGATAAAGTGGTTTTTCTTAGGTTTATAGTGTCAGGGGATGGAATTTGAGCAAATGAGGAGAAGATTTGAGTTGTGTTGGAATGGCCAACATTAAAAAACACCACTAAAGTTCAAAGTTTTCATGGCCTAACTTCTTTCTATAGGTAATTCATTAAAAAATTTAGTACCATAGTTACCTCCTTAATCGAATTAACAAAGAAGAGTGATGGGTTTAGATGAAACGATTGAGTAAAACATAGCTACAAGGAGATTAAGGAGGTGCTTACCTTTACCCCTATCCTATCACTACTAGATTTTGATGAACCTTTTGAATTGGAATGTAATGCATTAGGCATTACAATTAACGCCATCCTGATGTAAGAATGAAAACCCAACACCTACCATAGCAAGAAGCTTAGTGGTGTTACCCTGAACTATTTTATGTATGAGAAAGAGTTGTACTCTCTTTTTTGAGACCTCGCTATTTGGAAACACTATTTACTACTACGAGAGTTTGTCATTTACACTGACCATGAATCATTGAAGCATCTTGGAATTTTGAACAAACTTTCAAAGATATAAGCTAAGTGGTTGGAGTTTATGGAAGGATTTTCAAATGTGATCCGATACATTAAGGGAAGCACAAATGTGGTCACCAATGCTCTGTCACATCGGCAAACCTTACTGATCACTTTATAGACAAAATTATTGGGATTTTCACTTATCACTAAGTAGTATGCTCATGATCCTCATTTTGGTCCTATTCTAGAGCCATGTAGAGATGGAGTTGCTATTGGAGACTATTATGTTTGAGATGGCTATCTCTTTAAGGAAAGAAGGCTATGCATACCAAACTGTTCCAAGTGTGTGCTATTAGTTAGGGAAGCTCATAGTGGTGGATTATCTAGTCACTTTATAGAGACTAAGATGGCTAATCTATTGAAGGAAAATTTTTGTTAACCTAGTTTGACCAAGTATGTTCATAAGGTAGCTGATAGTTGTGAATTGTATAAGCAAGCTAAGGGAAAGAGAGAGCCCTATAGAGAATACATGCTGCTACCAATACTAACCTTATCTTAAGTCGACCTCAGCATGGACTTTATCTTAGGGTTGCCCTAAACATCTAGAGGAAAAGATTCTATATTTGTTGTAGTAGACCGCTTTAGCAAAATGGTACACTTCAACTCGTACCATTAAACTAACGATTCTTTATATATTGCTGATTTATTTTTGTAAGAAGTTGTCCAATTACATAGAGTGCTAAAGGCCATCATTTCAAATCAGGACACAAAATTCTTGAGCTATTTCTAGAAGACTTGGAACCAAACTTGTATTCAACTCTTATAGCTACTACTAGACTTATGGCTATATTCAAGTGGTGAATAGGATGCTAGAAAACTTACTCAGAGCTATCGTAGGAAATAACTTGAGGAATTGGGATTTGTGTCTACCAATTATGGAATTCATATACAATTGAACTGCCTACAGTAGTACTAGGAAGACACCATACAAGGTCATCTATGGCCTCAATCCTACTATCCCCCTGGCTATGATCGGTACTCCTGTAACTAGTGAAGAGAATTAATCCAAAGTTAACTGAGCTTAAGAATTGCAAGAGCTATACCATTCTATAATTAGGAAGATTACAAAGTTTAATCAAAGACAACAAGACATTAGTAGCTAAGGCTATCGAGCTGTTTCTTTCTTACCAAGAGACTTAATATGGATACACCTTAACTAAGAATGATTCCTGCACTTGAGACAAAGCAAGCTATCTCGTCAAGTTGATTGTTTATTCAGGGTCCTAAGGAAGGTTAACCACAATGCCTACTAAATCGAGTTACTTGATGACTATGGTGTCTCCCCCACTTTCAATGTATTTAACCTAATTACTCACCAACCAACAAAAGACCCTGTAAGTGTCCCAAAAGAAGATTTATAGAATACTTTGGATTTTAAGACAAATCTTTCTGACCCCTAGGCAGATGATAGGAATCAACCCCTTGGGCCAATTACACAAAGTTGAGCTAGAGGACTCCAAGGATTCACTCGAAGAATATTAACTAGAAGCCTTATCAAAGATGAAAATTCCTATCTTAACCTCTATGTTCCACTTTTTTGTCGACTTGACTGCCTAACTTTTACGTGTTTTAGACCTACCGAACAACTTTATGATGATAGGATATTCGAGCAAATGGCCCCAAGACTATTCAAGCTTAGCTCCCGAGCCAACCAAAAACGTTTGAGCCCAACCCAAGCTAACTACTCTATAGTAGAACTTACTAGGCCCTAACCCGAACCAAATCAGGTTAGCCCTTGATTGTAATTCTTCTTATCTAATTATATTATAATATTAACATCCAACCACTGATTGACATGTGTCTTTTAGCAAGATATTATAAATGATTCTTTACTTTTCCAAACTGAATATTCTTTGTTTCTTTTACCTTTTTAATATTTTTATGTAACTAAATTGTAAGAATACCTTTTTGCCTTTTCAGACATGTAAAGTAACCCTAGTGAATGATTATATAAACCCCCACTTAATTGTATACAGATATCAATCCTCAACATCAAAATTTAATCAAGTTTCCTTTAAGCAATCCTAGTATTCTTATTACCCTTTAACTCTTATTTATTTCCTTTAGCAAGGAGTAGTGGCAAGTGACCCTTTAGTCTAGATCTATGAGTCATATTTAGTAGATTGTAGGCCAAGTAAGATCAATTGGTGTGTCATATCCAATTAGTAGCTACTTAGGCTTTGCTAGTGGTTTTCTTTATTTTGTTTTCTTTTCTATTCACTTTATTGTGGTGTTTTTTCGTGTATCCAATCTTAGAGATGCATCAAAATTAATATCTACGTTCATCGACTTGTTGGAGGAACCATATTATGGTCATTTATTAGGGAACATGATGGCTAATTTCATTGATATTGTACTTACTGGAAGCTGAATCGAAGAAGCCATAAGAATAAGGAAGCAAACAAGAAACTATTCATATGGAAACTATTCCATAATGATATAAATGATAATGACAAAATACCTCACAAATCTATGAATGCTTGATTTGTCTGATGGTAAGTAACTTAGGGGTTGAATGGTCTTCCTTATTTTTATTCTTTGCACTGGAAAGTGACTTCTTCTATTCACTAGGAGCTCAAAATAAGAATTCATCCTTATAAATAGTCCTTGCCAGAAGCTCACTCTTAACTGGTGTAGTCACATATTTCTTAAAGTCTTCTAGGCAACCCATCTAGTACGTAAGCCAACAAATAGAAGTAATCCCGTAGCGATTGATAGATGGAAAAAACAACTATCCCACTCCTAAGCAGATATTTCTAAAATCATCTAAGCTCAATGATCTACAACACTCATCAAAGTCATCAACAACTAATATTTTTGAAGGGACCCCTTTGTCGAAACCAAATCGTTAAGCAACCTAGTATGGTGCATATAACATCACTTTATGCTCTAGATAACAATTATAAGAGCCACCCCAGTCAAGTAAAGAGGGGAAACCTCCAAGTGAGCACCAAAGGATGAAACCAGCTTTAGTAGTGTTAAGTTTTTCCCTTGCACCAAGTAAATTCATGATATCCTTCAATCCTTTTGGATAAAAATATGGGAACCATAAGTAGCTGGGTATCTTGCTAATGTAGGGGTGAAAAGTAACTTCTTTATAGTTATCCAAAACATCTAATAAAGCACCTAGAGGTTGCTTATTGACCTATGCCTAAGCTTATGGCTCACTACATTTAGGCCCATCAAGACAAGAGCCACAGTATCCTTTATGGCACATACAAAAGAAAATATATAAGAATACCACATCAACATAGTACATGATAACATATCGACCTATTGATTGAATGGAGGCCCCATGATAGAGATTGAGACACTAGTACAATGATCCTAAGTAAAATATTCTTAAGGAAAAACTCTCTCCACATGCTATCGGATCGCTAAGTGAAATAAACATTGGCTCACAGCATCCTCTAAGCTACTAGGAAACACGAATAAAGATAGCCAGTAAGCAAGGAAAGCCTCCAATTCATACTTATAAGAAGAGACTATTCATAAGATAACTCAATTAGATTCAAAAAATAGAGTAACAATAGTAAGAGTGTTGATACTTACTCATATTCTTCATTCCCTTCAAAGAAATATCTCACCCAAGCGTTAAAACAAGCTTTCCTATGGGTGTCTATGGCTTTCTTTCTTTTAGCCTCCAGAGTTAAGATTAGGTCCGGGTCCTCATCACAAATCATAAAATTAGTAATATTAGTTGCATTGAAATCATAAAGATGCAAAAGTATGCTGACATCTTCAAGGGTAGGTGTGATCTCAATCCATGTAATTACAAATGTTTCTATCTAAGTGCCCGAACGATATATCAATGCCCTCCAAATTTCCATGTCATTAGACCAAGGAAAGCTAAAACGAGAGGAAATATACATTAGAAAATATATGTCCTGCAAACCCTAATATTTAAAGGACATGTGAATCAACTAAGAGTGCTTCTTGATCATTCTCAAGGATCAACTAAACTACAAATTTAAGTTTACATTTAGAAAACAAACTTAGTTTTTCAATTCAAAAGTTCATTATCAATAAACAACTCAAACACAAGAATAATTGATCCTAAGTCACCCAAAACCTTAAAATCTAAGATAATTAAGAACTTGTAATCCTAAGTGACTAATTGAGAATTTAATTTGAACAATTTTATTCAATGCTAGAAAATTTCAAAATTTTATGAGAAGTAAATCATAACTTATAAGTTAATTTAAGAACTAAACCCTAAAATAATTACATATAAAACAATTCCCTTATCTTCATTTATAAGCTATGTTGCAAATGGATAAGTAAGCCAACCAATCACATTAAATAACTTATCAATTGACAGTTGGAACCAACTATCACCTAATAACTTATTAAAAGCTACCGATAAGACCATTTCCTTATCCTACCAAAACTTATACTACATGTGAATAAGTTATCACAACCCCTTATCAACCTTTTTCTAAAAATGTGAAATGACAAGGACTATGCCGCTAAGGGGACATACAATGGCCAATTGTAGGGAAAGAGTATAGTGGAACCATGCTTAGTCAATCACACATCAAAACAATGTCTTTCACAAGCACTATTCACCCCTTAATACTTACATCATCCAATCATTTTAAGGATTGACTTTTGTGTTAAGTTTAAGTGAAACACAAGGAGGTTTATGGATGCACAACACACAAATTTCCAACCGGTACTCTCATCTATTTACTCTCCTCTTTCATTTCCTTTTTCCACATTTCAAACTTACAAAACAAAAGAAGAAATCAAACCCCACGAAACCTATACTTGCCCTAGACATTTGCAACCACATCTCACAGCACAACTTGATTTTGTGGCTTTCCATTGTCAACTTCAAAAGTTATTTTAAGAAACCTTCAAACATCCCCAAAACCTACCTTAAATATCAAAACTTTGGTCACTAAAAGAGCTTGTGAAAAGGAAGGGCAAACAAGGAGCAAGAGTTGACTCTTAGTGCACAACTAGCTATTTTTATGCATTTTAGGATGAGTAAGTTATTTTTCTTGTTAAGTACTCTAGTTTGCCATGTTAGGAGACTAAATTTCCGTGAAGATATTGGCATGAACATAAGGTGATAAAATAGCTGGACTATCTTAAGTAATAAGCAAATGAATCCCTTACATAAAGGATGGACTATGAGTACAGTAAGTTAGTATTATGTAAGAAGCATGCCCAACATTTAGAATGGGAGATTTTAAGTTGAGAAAATCATGAAATATGTATATAAATGAGAGGATAGCATGCTGGACATGGAGTATATGTAGGTCATTTAAGTTTTATTTTCACTTCTATTAAGTTAAATATGTTTAAATCTAGTTTTAGGTAAAGAAGAAATCCAATACATAATGTTTTATGAAGAAATCAACTTTTTAAGATGTGAAATATGGCATAGAGTTTATGATAAGTATATGATCTATCACTTTTATATAGTACATAAGCAAAATAATTATCTCATGGAAGAGAAGTTAAGTTGGAGTTTGAATATAAATAGTATAGGTTCTTGATCTAATACTTAAACTTAAGAAAGTGATGAAACAAGTTGAGAAACCAAGTTGGAAGCCCATGAAACAAACCGTTCATATATGGAACTACTAGAAAACTCACTAAAAAATATGATAAAACCAAGTAAAAACCAACCAAAGCAAGTATAATAAGTGTATAAAGCCCTTAAACTTAAAATCGAGCCTAAAACATTCAAAACAAGCTTAGAACTCCAAGTTAGGCCTACACCAAATTTCTAACTAGCACCTAAATTACTTAAGAAAAATTGTTTTAAGACCCATAAGAAGCCCTCATAAAACTCCATAAGCCCGAGAAAGTCACCAACTTTAGTTTAGACTAAAAAACAAGCCCATAAGCCTACAAACCCACATAAAAGTCTAAGAAAATGTTGATAGCACCATAGCCATAAGACAAGAATGAAATTTTCATTTTGAAGAATGTTTTAAGCTTAGAATAAAGTTCTAAGCCCATGCCTAAAAAGATTTCCTAAGATAATAAAAAGCATAACAACTAAACTAAGCCTAAAAGAGCACCAAAACATGAGAATTGCTACTATTTTTGTGAATGGACAGAATTGTGGGCCTTATCTCAAAAATCTAACCACACTAAGTTAAAGTACACTAAAAAAAGATGACAATTGATTATAAGATCATAAAAATCAGATTTAAAATGAGAAAGTTATATATGATTAAAGTTCTAAGTAAAACTGGGGAAAAATATAAAACTAAGTTAAAAGTATACCTTAAGGAAGTTTTAGGTTAGCTTTTCAATTTTATCTCAAACTCTTAACATTATCATATTTGCGATGTTTAGGGGACCCAACTATTGGAGATGACCTACCCCTAGATTATTACAACTACTCTGCTATGACTAAGTGAGTGATTCTCAATAACTTCATGCTTGGTTTTGCTTGTAATGTAGTCGTATTTAAATTTCTATAATGAAATTGAATGCTTGTAGGATATGGGAAATGTATGTATACTATGTTATGATTCAATGCAATGACTTGCTAATAAATATAATAATGGGAATTGATGTGATGATAGTTATGCAAGGTTGTATGGAATGAATTTGCTTGATAACAATGGAAATTGAATTAATTAAGTACCTGATTAAAGAATTCAATGAGTCATGCATTTCTCATAATTGTATTATATCTTTATCGACTGCCACCTCATACAGAAGATGGGAAAGGACTCACAAAAGGAGGGCCTTCTGTAGGGATTAGGTAATGGTATACCATTTATATGTTTTTTTGAGTCTCTATCTTGAGCTTTCAAGCTTACTAGGTGCTAAGTGATGCTAACTATTAGCAAAGGGCTATGTCTTGTGACTTTCATGTAAGGAGTGTGTTTGTAGACTACGAGGGCCACCATACTACTAGACTTGAGATTTTAACATAAATTAGATTGTTGAAAAGGTAAGTATATTTTCTGTATAAAAAGTAATGTTTGTATAAATTATAAATTTGTTTGAGTTAATTTGAGCACGTTAGTACAAATGAAATAAAAACCTAGGTGCTAAGACCCAATTGATGGTTTGTGTCTATTAATTATCTCCAACCCCAACTATAAGAGGCATAATTTTGAGTTTTTTGCAGTTCCTAGGTCACTGCATGTGTTAGTTAGCATTTGAGTGTTCATGCATTCATATGTTGTGCATTAAATTATATTGTTTGTATGGCATGGTGGAGGGATTAACTTACTAAGCATAAGCTTACACCCCTATAGATTTCTTTTGTTATAGGACCACCACTTTATTTATCTAGGCTAAGGAATGCTCGAGGTGAGTCTCGTGTTGAGACGGGATTATGAGCTTTAGGAAGCGAAGAGGGAATTTTGTAATAATGACTTATAGATATTTATTGACTTTATTTAGCTTAATTCCATAATTAGACTTTCATAATGCAGATTCTTATAAGATTTTAGCTGCGTTGTAATATTTTGTTGTGGAATTCTACAAATCCACATCTTAACTTTAGTATTTTGTATTTAAATAGTAAATCTTAGTTAATATGCTTGATATTGCATATCTATAGCCTTGACGGTAACATAGAGTGGAAGGAGCCTTGTGTGTCATATAGAAGACTTATGATCAATGAAAGAATTGATCATAGATCATTATGCGATATACAACAATCTATCATGACAATAATACTATTAGGTCATGATAGATTTAATTAGTATTAGAGCATTAGGTTTAAAAACAATGATAAGAAAAGTTAAACCTAATCCTAGACATTAGGATCTCCTACTAAGTGAGATGGAGAGGGGTAGAACCAGGTTAAGACTCTTAAACAGTCAAGCAGATGGCATAACCTTTTAAAAATGTATAACACATAACGAGCTTTTTATGTTGATCAGGGGAATGCGAATAGGGTTTATTGGAATCTAGTGCTCTTGCTAATGCATGAAGGTGAAACTCTCATCGAGTACCATCGCAGATTAGGAATCCTTTACGAAGAGATGGCACTGGTCAAAATGCTATGTAGTATCCAAGACGTGTAGATATCCTAGAGGTTAAGACTGAGCCCCTATTGGAGAAGTCATTACTGAGATATCTTGATTTGGACACCTAGGCTTGTCTTATCTAATATGGAGTTAGTGTATCTAATGGAGTGAGAGGAATGAGCTAACATAGAAGCCAAAGTGGTATTCTTGGTAAAAGATGACTAGAGGATGGTTGCACCTAGTTTTATGCACTGGCATTAGTTGGGGCCTGGTTATACTTTAACATGTGACCTAAGGGCTAACCACCTTAGAGTGGTTCAGTTAGATGCATAGCATAAGATTCCTTTACCAGTTGCTCTTACTAACATTTATTTTCCCTTTGAGTTTCTATTGCCTCATGAATTATATCAAGGGATGTTCCATTAGGGTTTATTGTCCGACCTATGTATAAGAGCCTCATCGCTACTTCTAAGGAGCAAGCCTCGACAAGCAGACTAGTTAAATGATGATGAAGCTAGACCTTCAACAAGGCATCGTTAGTTATGGATGTTCTGGTGCCTGAAGCATTTCAAATGGTATAGTTGGTTATTTTGAGAGAAAGTTATAGTGAGGTCTTTATATATTGTGTTATGTGTGTATTTGTTTAAAGTGTTGTACTAAGTGCTAATGTAATAGCCGTAAGAATTATGTGTAATTTCAGAAGTATATGTAATTGAACTCTATGTGTACTTTAGAGAACTTATGAAAAGAAGGACTAATTATGTGTTTTATTTTATTTGATTCCAATCCCAATAGTGTAATTAAAAAGGAGTACTTTATAATGAATGAATTAAATAAGGATGTTATATTCGCAAGTAATCATGTTTTTTTGTCTAAATAAAGGATTGGAATGAGTGAACTGTGATTTGAATTAACCACATTAAACCTGAACCTAGAAATTTTATTTTCAATGAACAAAGTTATAGGAGAAGACCCCCAAGGGATAGTGTGCCACTAGTACAAAATCTAGGACAAAATGCACCAGTTAACTATATTGAAGAAATACTTTTGGCAATACAAGCAAATAATGCTCTACTAAGGACTTTCCTAGAAAAAAATCAAGTACCCCCACTACTAGCACCATAAGAACATGTTCTACAGATGCTTGTTCAACCACCTATGGCCATAGTAAGATAGTATGTAGCAACAACACTGCCTCCACTGCCACCTCTACCCCTATTGGTAGGGCCAACTAGAGACCCTTACTTAGTTTCTCGGGAGCCTCGATAGTAAAGGAACTTATTGCCTAAATTTTTTAAATACAACAAGTATTTTGATGGAAATATAAGCCGAGCCGATGAGGTTGAGGATTGGTTGATGCAAGTAGAAAGATCATTTGAGGCATTTGAAGTGCCACATCATTTAAGATTGACTTATGGTACTTATTTACTCTACTTGAGAGCGAGGACATGGTGGGAGACTAAGAGAGAAAACTTAAGATACCCCATTACATGGAAAGACTTCAAAGATGAATTTTTGAGGCATTACTTCCCTCAGAGTTTATAGGTTAAATATAGTGATGAATTATATGGAATTAGAAAGGGAAATCGCACTCTTGAGTAGTATGAGGTAGACTTTACTCTCTTACTTCAGTTTTCTCCACCTGAATATCATAATAGTGACTAGATGAAGAAACATATTTTTGTGAGCGGACTAGACCTCAAAATGAAAAGGAAGGTTTTAGAATTTTAACTAAAGACCTATAGTAAAGATGTAGAGAAAGTGAAAGTGTTGGATACTATAAAGAGGCAAAGAGAAGAGATGTTGAAACCAAAAGTTACTGCTTTTGGCAAAAGGCCATTTGAGGGACTTGGAAGCCTAAGTTCTAAAGTAAGGAAGATTTTGAGACACCATAAGGTGATTTATAAGAAGAATGGAAATGGGAACAAGATTTGACGAGTCACTTATTAGAAGTGTAAGGGGAACTACTATCCCCAAGATTGTGCTTAGCTTAGAAACAATTGTTACTTTTGTGGAGAGGGAGGTCACTTAGTAGCAAACTGACCAAAGAAGGCTACTATGACTTGTTATATGTACAAACAAGTGGGACATTTTGCTAATACTTATCGTCAGCATCAAAATGCTATTGTACAGACTGCAGGATGCCCTAGGATGGGGAAGATTGTTAGAGGAAACAGCTAGAGACCAGGAGTTGTAAATGCTACCCGAGTCTATAATCTAAAGGGAAGATGGGATTATGAAGAATATCTCGAAGAGGAGATAATCTATTATGAGGAAGTGTAGGATGTTATAGATACAGAGCTGATTATAGGTATGTTTCTTAAACTCTCTTTTAAGTTAAGCTATGTTATTAAGTATGTTTTAGTAATTAGAGGCTAAAACGTTTAACCTAGTCACAAAGACTTTTAGAGCCAATAATTGTACCTTATGAAAACTTAACTTTCATTCAATCTAGGGAATGTTCACATAAAAGAACACTCGATGTATACCTTATTCGACACCGAATCGACTCATTCCTTCATTGCTCCCGAAGTAGTGAAAAGAGCTAAGTTACCTATAGCCATTGCCAAATTAAGTTTTACTATACAACCCCTATGGGAAGTGTACTCATTACTAAAGAGATGGTGAAGAAGTGCCCACTCAGCATATAAGGCCATGACAGTATGATGGATCTCATCATTCTTGACTTAGGACAATATGAGATGATTTTAGGTATGAATTGGATGGCATATTGTAGAGTTACAGTTTATTATAAAATGAAGAAAGTGAATTTTAAGGATATGAAAGGATCCAAGGTAGAATTTTAAGGAGAATCGATGGTAGTAGGAACACATGAACTAAGCTCCTTTGAGCTAATGTTGGAGATAAGTTGGATGAATACTACTGAAGTTAAGTTGGAATAGCCAAGAATAGAAGATATTCCAGTGGTAAACAAATTTCTTGATGTGTTTCCAAAAGAGCCACTAGGATTGCTACTAAAGAGGGAAATAGATTTCACCATTGATTTGGTGCCAAGAATTGAGCCAATTTCTAAGGCACCTTATAAGATGGCACCAATAGAGTTAAAGGAACTAAAGAAGCAGCTTTAAGAATTATTGGACCAAGGTTTCATTAGACCAAGTGTCTTACCTTGGGGAGCACTTATTTTGTTTATCAAGGAAAAGGACAGTTCACTTAGACTCTGTATCAACCATAGGGAATTGAATCAAGTCACTGTAAAGAATAAGTATCCTTTACCTTGTATTGATAACTTGTTCGATCAACTACAAGGCATGGGTATATTCTCCTATATTGATTTGAGATCGAGATATCACCAATTGAGGATCAAACCAAAGGATGTGCCTAAGACAATATTCAGGACAAGATATGGATATTATGAGTTTTTAGTAATGCTGTTCGGATTAACTAATGTGCCTGTAGTGTTCATGGATTTGATGAGCAAGCTATTTAGAGCATACTTGGATAAGTGTGTAATTGTGTTTATTGATGATATCTTAGTGTACTCATTGACTCTGGAAAAACATCAAGAACACATAAGGCTAGTGTTATAGACTTTAAGGGAACACAAGCTGTATGCCAAGTTACCCAAGTGTGACTTTTGGTTGAAAGATATATCCTTTTTAAGGCATGTAGTTGCAAGAGAGAGAATAAAAGTAGACCTTGAGAAGATAAGAGCTATTATTGATTAGAAAAGGCTTGAAAACATCATTGAAGTGCGAAGTTTTCTTAGTTTGGCTAGGTATTACCAAAAGTTTGTGAAGGACTTCTCAAAAATTGCTAAACCACTTACCCAACTGACTCAAAAGAATGAGAAGTTTGAATGGAATAAAGAAACAGAAGAGAGCTTCCAAGAGCTAAAGAAGAGATTGATTTCAACATCAGTTTTGGTTTTGACCAATAATGAAGAACCTTTCTCAGTATACAGTGTTGCTTCTAAGAATGGTCTAGGGTACATGCTGATGTAAAATGGGAAAGTAATCACTTATGCTTCTTAACAATTGCGACTATACAAATGAAATTATCTTACCCATGACTTAAAGTTAGTAACTATAGTGTTTACACTAAAGCTATGGAGGCATTACTTATATGGTATCAAGTGTGAGATCAACACTAATCACAAGAGCTTGAAATATCGATTCACCTAAGAGTTGAACATGAGGCAACGGCATTGGCAATAATTGATAAAGGATTATGATCTCAACATCAATTACAACCTTAGGAGAGTGAATGCAATAGCTAATGCCTTAAGTTGGAAGAACCATGCGGAAGTTGCATCCCTTCTCACTGATAAAAAAGAACTAATTAAGGAATTTTTGAGTATGAATTTGGAATTTTCATGGTATGAAGCAGATGTTGAATTATCAAGCTCAGTCCTTAAGCCAACCTTGTAGGAAAGAATCATGGAAGCACAACAAGAGGACCTTACTCTATAACACGTAAGAGAACAAATGATACTTGGGAGGTACACAAATTTCAGTTGAGATGAAGATAGAATGATTCAAATGAAAGGATACATATGTATACCTGATAGCCTTGAACTTAGGAAGGAGGTATTGAAGGAAGCCTACTATTATTAATATACGATACATCCTAGAGGAACTAAAATGTACCAAGATCTCAAGAAGAACTTTTGGTGGAGTAGGATGAAGTAAGATGTTGTAAACTATGTGTTGAAATGTGATACATGCCAAAGAGTTAAGGCAGAGCACTAGTAACCAATAGGATTGTTGCAACCATTATCAATCCTTGAGTAGAAATGGGACCAGATCACCATAGATTCTGTATTTAGGTTACCTAAGATAGCAGCGAGTCATGATGCTATATGGGTAATGGTAGATCCACTTACAAAGTCAACACACTTTTTACCCATCAATATGACCTATTCCTTAGAGAAGTTGGCTCGGATATATCTAAAGGAGATAATACGTTTACATGGAATACTAGTTGGAAAAGTATTTAATAGAGATCCAAGGTTTGTATCCAAGTTTTGGGGAAGCTTAGAAAAAGTATTGGGAATGAACTTGAAATTCAGTACAACATATCACCCCCAAATAGATGGACAATTAGAGAGAACAATTCAAACATTGGAGGATATGCTTCGAGCTTGTGTCATGGAATTCAAGGGAAATTAGGATTCTCACTTACCATTGGTTGAGTTTGCATACAACAATAGTTACCATTCCTCCATTTAGATGCCACCATATGATGCTTTATATGGGATAAAATGCCGATCTCCGTAATTTTGGGATGACGTAGAGAAGGCAACTCTGGGGCCAAACTTGGTTCAGGAAACAACTAAAAAAGTAGCTATTATCTGGAAACGAATGAAAGAAGCCCAAGACAGACAAAAGAGTTGGGCCAACTTAAAGAGAAATGAATTGGAGTTCAATGTGGGAGAACACGTACATCTAAAGGTAAGTCTAATCAAGAGCACACATCAGGTAAGAACTCAAGGGAAGCTAAGCTCTAGGTACATCGTACCATTTGAGATCCTTGAAAATGTATGAAACCTTATGTACCACTTAGCATTGCCCCTAAATATGACTAGAATACACAAAATGTTTCATGTGTTAGTGCTGAGGAAACATATACCCAACTCAGATAATGTCATTGAGCTAGAACCGATACAACTTAAGGAAATTTTGACATATGAAGAACATTTAGTCCAAATCACAGATAGCAAAGTTCAAAAATTGAGGAACAAGGAGATTAGGTATGTGAAATTACTCTAAAGGAACCATGAAAGAGAAGAAGCTACTTGGAAAGCTAAGGAAGAAGTGAGACGAAAGTACCCCTAACTATTTGAAGTTTTAGCTATATCTCTAAGTTTTGAGGACAAAATTTATTTTAAGAGGTAGAGGATGTACAACCTACTATTTAAAGGACATGTAAATTAAATAAAAGTGCTTCTTGATCATTCCTAAGGATAAACTAAACTAAGAATTTAAGTTTACATTTAGAAAACGAACTTAGTTTTGCAATTTAGAAGTTCATTATCAATAAAAAACTCGAACACAAGAATAACGGATCTTAAGTCATCCAAAAACCTAAACCTTAAGACAATTAAGAACTCGCGATCGTAAGCGACTAATTGAGAATTTAATTTGAATAATTTTATTTAACTCTAAAAAATTTCAAAACTTTATGAGAAGTAAATCATAACTTATAAGTTAATTTAAGAACCAAACCCTAAAAGAATTACATATAAAAAAATTCTCTTATCTTCACTTATAAACTATGTTACATATGCATAAGTAAGCCAACCAATCACATTGAATAACTTATCAATTGACAGTTGGAACAAACTATCATCTAATAACTTATCAAAAGCTGGTGATTATTACATGTGGATAAGTTATCACAACCCTTATCAACCTTATTCTAAAAATGTGAAATGACAAGGACCATGCCCTTAAGGGGACATACAATGGTCGGTTGTAAGGAAAGAGTATGGGGGAATCATGCCTTGTCAATCACACATAAAAAAAAATATCTTTCATAAGCATTATTCAACCCTTAATGCTTACATCATCCAATCATTTCAAGGACTGACTTTTGTGTTAAGTTTAAGTGAAATAAAAGGAGGTTTTTGGATGCACAACACACACATTTCTAACCAACACTCTCTCTTATTTACTCTCCTCTTTCATTTCCTTTTTCCACATTTCAAACTTACAAAACAAAAGAAGAAATCAAACCCCACAAAACCTTCACTTACTGCCATACGTTTGCAACTACATCTCATGGCACAACTTGATTTTGTTGCCTTCTATTATCCACTTCAGAAGCTATTTTGGGAAACCCTAGAACATTTAAAAAATCTACCTTAAATATCAAGAATTTGGTCACTAAAAGAGCTTATGAAAAGAAAGGGCAAACAAGGAGTAAGAGTAGACTCTTAGTGTACTACCACATATTTTTACGCATTTAGAGCGAGTAAATTATTTTCCTTGTTAAGTTCTCTAGTATGCCATGTTAGGAGACTACATTTCCATAAAGATATTGGCAAGAATATAAGGTGATAAAATAGCTAGACTACCTTAAGTAATAAGCTTATGAATCCCTTACATAAAGGATGGACTATAAG
This sequence comes from Lumnitzera littorea, assembly GCA_024138015.1. Lineage (NCBI taxonomy): Eukaryota > Viridiplantae > Streptophyta > Magnoliopsida > Myrtales > Combretaceae > Lumnitzera > Lumnitzera littorea. The sequence goes on along the minus strand of JAMXBB010000004.1, from coordinate 60,009,912 downwards.
CATATTAAGTTGGTATTATGAAAGATGCATGTCTAATACTTAGAATAGGAGATTTTAAGTTGTGAAAATCATGAAATGTGTATATGAATGAGAGGATAGCATGCTGGACATGGAGTTTATCTAGGTCATTTAAGTATTATTTTCACTTATATTAAGCTAAACATGCTTAATTCTAGCTTCAGGTAAAGGAGAAATCCAATATGTGATGTTTTATGAAGAAATCAACTTTTTGAGATGTGAACTACAGTATCGAGTTTATGATAAGTATATAATCTATCATTTTTAGGTAGTACATAAGCTAAATAATTATCTCATGGAAGAGAAGTTATGTTAGAGTTGGACTATAAATAGTATAGGTTCTTGATTTAACATCTAAATTTAAGGAAGTGATGAAATAAGTCAAGAAACCAAGTTGGAAGCCCTAGAACCAAACCGATTTGGAACTACAAGAAAACTCACTTAAAAATATAATAAAACTATGTAAACAAAGTGAAAAGATCAACTAAAGCAAGTATAATAAGTGGGTGAAGTCTAAAACTCAAAATCGAGCCTAAAATATTTAAAATAATCTTAGAACTCCAAGTTAGGCCTTCACCAAATTTCTGACCAGTACCTAATTCACTCAAAAAAGGTTGTTTTAAGACTCATAAAAATCCCACATAAAACTCCCTAAGCCGGACAAAGTCGTGAACTTTAGTTTAGATTAAAAAATATGCCCATTAGCCCACATAAAACTCCAGGAATATGTTGATAGTAACAAGGCCATAAGACAAGAATGGAATTTTGATTTTGAAGAATGTTTTAAGCTTAGAATAAAGTTCAAAGCCCAAGTCCAAAAAGATTTCCTATGATAATAAAAAGCTCAACAACCGAACTAAGCTTGAAAGAGCACTAAAACATAAGGATCACTACTGTTTTGACTAGTAGATAGATTTGTGGGCCTTATCTCAAAAATATAACCACACTACATGAAATTGCACTAAAAAATGATGAAAATCAATTGTAAGATCATAAAAAAAATTTAAAACAACAAAGTTATACGTGATTAAAGTTTTAAGTAAAACTAGGAAAAAATATGAAACTAAGTTAAAAGTATAACTTTAAAAAGTTTTAGGTTAACCTTTCAATTTTATCTCAAACTCTTAACATTATCGTATTTGTGATGTTTAAGGGGTCCATCTATTAGAGACAACCTACTCCTAGATTATTATGACTGATTCGTTATGGCTGAGTGAGTAATTCTCAATGACTTTATGCTTGGTTTTACTTATAGTGTAATCGTACTTAAATTTATATACTAAATTTGAATGCTTATGGGATATAGGAAATGCATGTGTTCTGTATTGTGATTTAATGCCATGACTTGCTAATAAGATAATAATGGGAATTGTTGTGATGATAGTTATGCATGGTTATATGGAATGAATTTGCTTGATCACAATGAAAATTGAATTAATTAAGTAATTCAATGAGTCATGCATTTCTCATAATTGCATTATAACTATACCAACTACCACCTTACGGGGAAGATGGGAATGGACTCATAGGAGGGTGGCCTCTTGTAGGGATTAGGCAATGGTATGCCATTTATATGTTTTTTTGAGTCTCTATCCTAAGTTTTCAAGCTTACTAAGTGTTAGGAGATGCTAATGATTAGTGAAGGGCCGTATCTTATGACTTTCACTTGTAGCATGTGTTTATGGACTGTGAGGGCCACTACACTGCTAGACTTGAGATTTTGGCATAAATTTGATTATTGAAAAGGAAAGTATATTTTCCATATAAAAAGTAAAGTTTGTATATATTATATATTTGTTTGAGTTGATTAGAGCATGTTAGTCCAAGTGGAATAAAAACCTAGGTGTTAGGACTTGGTTGATGGTTTGTTTTCATTAAATATCTCCAACCCCAACTACAAGGGGTGTAATTTTAGGTTGCATGCAGTTCCTAGGTCGTTTCATGTGTAGGTTGGCATCTTAAGTGTTCATGTATAGCACCATAGTATTCAAACACATACGCTACATGCATATAGGCAACTAACTTACAACCATAAACAAGACATATACTATGGTCTCTAAGTATTCTTGAATAATACTTCAAAGTGTGATGAAACACTGATCCCACTTACTTAGACATTGATGCTCATTCTCCTTGTGTGTTGTTCTTGTCTCGTCTTTCTTTATTATCTCTAAAATTTAACATGACATCTTTAATTCATGTCTGCTATATAACATATGTGTTCAATGTAGATATTTAAGCATATTTCCAATTATGTTAGGTGAGCTTTCTAAGGCGTTTATTAGATATTAGTTAAGCAAAATACATTCTAATTAAGGTTCTAACCTGGTACAGATTGCTGCCCAATAGTTTCTAATCCAGGTTCTAACTTCAATAAATTCTTAGAAGTGATAGACAAGTGACTTTCTAATCTACTCTCTAACTCCCAATGATCCGATATCCAGTACCAATCATCCTCAATTCCTAGTTGCTCCTATATTTTTACATCTTCTGTTAAACCACTTTCTAACTAAGTTTCTGAATTGCATTCTGACCCAATCCTTGTGGTATGGCTATTGTTCGGATGGCTTCTTACTTATGTTATAACTCTGATATAGGTATATAATTCATATACAAATCATTGGCTGATCCACTGTTAAACTCTTGGTCTAGTTAAGAATATTAAATACCACACTACAATTTAACCCAATTTCTAATGAAGTTTCTGACCTGCCATCCTAAATTAAATTCTCATTTAGGAAATTTTCAACTTACATTTTATTTTCTAGAAATAATGTAGAGTCCAAAGATATCCTCTTAATAATCTAGATCAACTGTCTAGTATGTTCACTATATCTACACCAAGTCACATTCTAACACATCTTTTGACTTACTTTCTAATCTGCACCAAACATACATTGAATTCTCAAATGACACAATTCTAGCATCTATACTCCTATTTCCTTACTCCAACATTCTAACCTAATACGCTAAACCTCAAATACAAGTATAACTAGTACATGATGACTCAATTATTTAATCAAACACTCATTTTAAGAAATTTTAGCTACATGCATATTAGATAGGAAAAAACCTAAAATTCAACTTTTGAATTTTTGAAAACTCTTTTAATGGAATAAAATTAGACATGTTGAAATGTTTGGACATAAATTTTGGGATCAAAACAACATCATTTAAACTATTAAAAATTAGAATTTAATTTCCTTTTTGGCTCAGTTTCTTAAGGAACACATATTTTGACATAGAATTTGAAGAATCTGGTTATATTTTTAGATTCTACATGAAAAATTACCTAAGGAAACAAAAAATTATAATTTTTAGAGTTCATTTACTATTTTTAGAAAAATAGAATCAAAAATAGCAAAAATTGAAACTTACCACTATGACGTTACTAGCAACTCCGGTAACCATCTGGGGGTAGGGGTTTGTCTTCCTAAGTTAGAGCTACCTCTACTATCTCTAAGTGGTATAGGTTGCTCCCAGGTGATGGTTTTCTCTAGTAACATGAATTTCACCCAAAATTACTCTTTTTTTTATTTTTGTAAAATTTCTTTTCAACAATTCTTGAGCTCCCTAGTATTTTTCCCTATACTAAGAGTATCTAAAATTATTTTCAAAAATGAGTTATGGAATTTTGAGGAGTCTCTCTTGTTGATGGAGAATGCATCAAGTGGGCATTTGTTGTCTTTTCCTCCTTTTCTTAATTGATTATGTATCCCCTAGCCCTTCTCCTGACCAAATTTTGTTACCTACAACTTATGCCATGCCTCTCACCTAATTTTGAGGATCCTACAACTATCCTAGACTAAATTTTAGTTTATTGTACTTAATTAGGATATAGTTTTATGTATATTATATAATATATAGTGATTTTTCCCTATTTCGTATATACACTAGTATACAGAATGTTGATACTAGCTATTTTATTCTCAATTAACTTCAAATAGTTATTTTTATAATTTAAATAATTTTATTTTTAAGGCCTCTCTTTCATCCGATTTTGTGTTTCAAATATACAACACTAATTTTTTTATAATAAAAAAAATACGTTTTTTTTCAATTAAAAATTTTGATGACTTAATTTTACAAAATATACTTTAATGAAGTGTTTCTTTTAACTTTTTGGGCCTTATATTAAAAATTTATTTGACTTCGAGAATATTTTTCAAAAACCTAATTTAACGATTCTAAGTATATATATTTATATAATAATTATAATATATGTGTATACATGTCTTTTATATATTATTTTATGTATAATATTAATTATATTACTCCTATATTTATTTCTAAGTGTTCGTTATTTTTTTAGGCCTATTTCATGTGTTATCGATAAAAAAATAATATAGTAAATTTATACAATTTTGACTATATTTTTAATATTTTATTATATTTTTAAATTTTGAGCCTATGAAAATTCATTTACTAATATTATGAAACTCTTTATAAATTTCTAAGTTAATCAGGTTACTTTCTTGAATGCCCTAAATCGTAAACTGAACCTAGTTGTGTCAGTATGAGTCTCACAATATTAGTGGCTTTATTTTAGAAGGCTCTAACTTTCCATCCCTTGATCTACAAAATTGTTTAAGCCCCTTCTTCACCATACTAGACTCATTAGCTACTAAGTTGTAACCTTAAGTTGATTAAAGGTTTTCACCATCTCTCTGTCTCCTTTTTCTAAGCAATGATTCACCAGTTCTTTGACAAGTGTTTCTTGCAAACATTCAGTAACATTAGTGGAATCGATATCATAGCTTATGTCCTTTGAGTCAAGGGACTTGTGCATTGAATTTGAATTTTGAAAAACAATGTCTTCATCTTCGACCCTTAAGACAAGCTTACACTCACCAACATCAATCAGAGCTGTAATAGTGGCTAAGAAGGGTCTACCTAGAATCAATGGTACCTCACGATCTTCATCTACATCGAGGACAACAAAGTCCACAAGAAAAATAAACTTATCAACTCATACTAAAACAACCTCTATGATGCCTCTAAGGTATGTGGGGGACCTATCAACTAATTGAATTCACATGTATGTTGGTTTAAGTTTTCCTAACCTTAGCTTTTTGAATAATTTGTATGGCATCAAATTAATACTAACTCCTAGATCTACTAAATCATTATCTATTAATAAATTCCTAAGTGCACAAGGAAGTGTAAAACTCCTCAAGTTTGTCAATTTCTCTAACATCTTTTTTTGGAGTAATGTGGAGCATTTCTTGTTAAGTATGACTGTTTAAAGATCCTCCAACTTCCTCTTGTTTGATAAAAGATCCTTCAGGAACTTTGCATATTTCAACATCTATAATAAAACATCAACAATAGGTAAGTTCACTTGTAGTTGCTTAAAATGATTGAGAAATTTTTCGAATTGCTTGGTTAGATCAGGGCAATCTTATCTAAGTCACTGTAGATACAAGATGCAGCCTATACTCCTTCATTTTTTATAAGTCTACATTCTCTTTAGATCTTAGCAGCTCTGTACTTTCCTTATCCTTAGCCTTTACTTCTTTCTCGGCTACTTCTCCACCATTCCCTTTCTCAACTTGAAGCTCTTGCCAACTTCTTAAGGTCATTATATTGACATGTTTCCTAGGGTTTGTTTTATTGTTCTAAGGAAATGATTCCTACTACCTTTCATTTAGCATTCTAGCAAGTTATCTAATTTGATTTTCCAGGTTATGGATGGAAGCCTCTAAGTTCCTCAAAGAGGCTTCTGTTTGTTGCATGTGCATCTCATTAGATTGAACATATCTTTCTAAGAGGCTTTCCAACTTTTTCTTTAGAGCAGGTAGGTAAGCTTTTGGTTGCTAAAATCTAAGTGGAGGTAAGTTTGATCTTTGCTAGGACTAATTCCTTGCTTGCCACTATTGGCCTTGACTTTGGTTCTGACCTCCCTATGAAAGATTATGGTGATCTCTCCTCCCTTAGTTATGGGTATTCCTATAAGGATTATATTGGGGTCTTGCAGGCTTCCCAAAAAAATCAACCAATTCTGTTGTTCATAAGCTACAATCCCCTCTTAATAAAAGTTATTGGGGCTAAATTGTAGTTGTTGCGAACCTATTAAGAGGGATTCGATTTTCTTACTCAACATTTCTACCTAAGTGACTAGAGACTGTATAGTATTGAGCTCAAACATACCTACAACTTTTTGTTTCCCCCTAAGTTCTCTTACTAGTAATTGTTCATGACCATACCTTCTAGAAAGGCTTAGACTTCCTCGAGTGTCCTGGTATATAGTGTATCTTTAGCTACTACATCTATCATTTACCTTGTTAAGGACTTAAGACCATTGTAGAAGGTTTGTATTTCCATCCAAATGGGGAGGTTGTAGTGTGGACACTACCTTAGCAAGTCCTTAAAGTGCTCTTACGTGTCATATAGGGCGTTACCCTTTATTAGGCAACAAAAGAGATGTTGGCTTTAAGCTTTGCAGTTTTAGCAGGCAAAAACTACTTCTCTAGGAATTTTTCTGACAATATATTTTAGGTTGTGATTGAATTCCTAGCTAAGGAATTCAACCACTGCTTACCTTAGCCGCGTAAAGAAAATGGAAAGAGGTATAATTGAATAGCATCATCAATTGCCCCATTAATCTTAAAGGTGTCATATATTTCCAAAAAGTTGGAAATATGTGCATTGGGGTCTTTGTCTCAGAGGCCATCAAATTGTATAAACTATTGCACCATCTGAATAATATTCAGCTTGATCTTGAAGTTATTAGCTGTAACAGTTAGTTCTTTAATGTGAGATTAGGTACCAGTTAATGACAATCGAGAGTAGTCCAACATGGACCGATTTTGCTCCCCATTATTGGCCATGATGTCTTCAGGTAAGCTTTCTTAATATGATTCTTACTCTATCACTTGATCCTTTACTTTGCCCTCTACCAACTTAGCTTCATCTTTTAACCTAATAAGAGATCCTTGATTAAATGCCTCTACTGTTTCTTTAATAGATAATTGCCTCAAATTGTATAAAGTCGTCCTCTCAATCTTAAGATCGATTTTAATCAAATTCTTTGACCAGCTTCTTGTTATACATTACACTAGAGAAAACAAAAAATTTAGTTAAGATTACACCAAGAGAATAATAGAATTTAAGAAAAAGAAAAGAAATCATGAAAGATAAGGAAAAATGGTTAGATTAATTAATCTATTAGCTTTCCTAATATCAAAGTTCCCCAACAAGGGAACCAAAAACTTAATATGTTAGGCAAGAACAGATATCAAATTTATAGTAAGCGAATTAAGTCAAAGCATCAATCCCTCAAGGACATTGACTATCAATACTCACTAAATCTCTATTATCTAACCTATAACTTCAAACTCAAGAATTTAAAGAATCTAAAACTAATTGTAGCAATTATTAAATTAATAACTAATTAAGAATTATTCAAGAACTTAAAGTAAGAAAGCCATAAGATTATAAACTACTTCAAGACTCGAAACCGTATATAGATTTTTACTTCTCCTAGATCTAACATGTGATTTTCTTTAAAGATAATTTAATTTGTTCTTTAATCTTTCTTAATTAAGAAAATTCTCTACTAAATTTAATCACTTTCTCAAGCCAATTAACCCTAATCTTAAAATCACCTATTAAAATCTCTTTTTAATAGCATAACCTAAGATCGTATTATTGCACAACAAATTTTCTATTGTATAATTCAAAATTCTGGAAAGATTTTTCAAATTATCTTTAATCTTACAATAATCTCTATCAACTATGCTTAGATCTAATCTTAAAAGAAATCTCTCGATTCTCTTATAAGATATCAAATTCTTCCTGCAGAAATAATAATCTAAATCATGAAGTTCACATAGTTGAATTAAGAAAAAAAGAGAAAGAATTAATTAAATCAAATAAAAATCATATCAAATGAGTAGATCTAGGTTCCACAAGATCTAGATACCAATGATCCACTCTCTACACATCATAAAATAACAATCTAAAATTAAAAAGTAGAGAAAAACAAATGAAAGAATTATGAAATCTAAAGAAGTTTGAATCTTGAAGTTTTCTTTGTATCTTACTCTCTTGAGTGTTCTTAGCTTGAAAAAACCTCCAAAAGTCATCTCATAATTCTCTCTAAAAAAATCCTTAAAGAGGCTTTATATAGGAAACGGCAAAATAAAGTCTATGCAAACTACACAATTGAGGACACAATCATATCCTCTAGTCATGTAACTCAATATCATTCAGATCTTCTCTCTTTTTTTTTAAACAAGGAATGATACGACTGAGGACATGTTTGTGTCCTTTAGTCATGTCACTAGCTATGATATTTGAAAATTGGCTACAAATTTACTTGGAAATGACATAGTCATGTCGTTCAATTGTATCGATCTTCAAACCTTCATAATTTACTCATTTTATCTCCAATTTGAGTGAAACTTATTTCTATCTTCTTGTTTTCTCGCATAGATCATTTCAAAACTAAAAATCAAGATTTTACTCAATTAAGTATCATTTTATAAAAATAAACTCAAATTTCAAGAGAAAAATCATGAAAAAACCCCAAATAAAATATATCCAATTTAAAGCTTATCAATTACTAAGGTCAACTTATCTAAGTCATCAACATGCACTTCCTCCTCAATAAGCTCATTGTCTTCCACAACATCCTCCTTTGGTTTAATCTCCTCCTCTAGTTCTTCATTAGTGCTATCTACTTCAATCTTTAGGGCATCTCCTTTGATGATCATAGTTCATTTATTCAGACATTGGGTAACTATGTGCCTAAATCCCTGACTCTTAAAACACTTGATCTAGCTCATCTTCCTTCTAAATCCTTATCCTTTCTTAAATGTTCTCTAGGCATATCCTAGTTAGTAGAGTGATCCTTCTACTCGGTCATAACATTAGTTTTCCTAATGGACTCAATACTCTATAGGGGTCGGTTGCCATTATAGGTAGGTCAGCTTTCGTGAACAGATTGACTCATCAAAGGTCTACTTGGCCTATTCTTCCTTTGCCTTTCCACATGCTGAGCAATTCTTATAGAAACTATTCAAGCTGATGGCTCACTAACTTCACATTAGATCATTAACATGTGAATCTCTCATACATACTCATTGACAGTTAGGCTTCCCTACCTCAATTCTTGAAGTCAAGCAAAAGTTTCTTACATATAGATATTTGGTACACATCTGGCTTTAAGAACTCTCTTCATCTCGAGCTAAGTATTGACTTCTTTGTATCCATCTCTTCTGTACATGGCCTGAAAGTTCTTACAATTCATTACAACATATGTGGAGAACTCTATAACAACAGCTCGTACTTTATCATATTCTTCATATTGATAGTAATCAAAGACTCTTTCCACCTTCTCTTCCCAATAAAGATACTTATCCACATCTTTAGTTCCATTAAAGCTCATAACTTGAAGATTGGCATAGTTTGTAGCTCAACGTGTGCAAGTTCGCTCTTCTACTTCAATGAACTCTTCTTTATCCTCTGCATCCATCTTTCTTAAGTCAATTCTTCTCCATACACGTTCTCTTACTCCTCTACCTTGATTTTGTGAGTTTAGGGTTGTCTTCGGGCAAGGCAGACACCATAAGGAGCTCCTCTAACTTCAAGAACAATTTGGGGAGTATTTTGAACCACCTTAGCAGGTCGAGCAACTAATGCGTGAACAATTCTAGTCAAGCCAACTATTAGATTAGCCATTTCGTCGAATTGCTCATGAGTGCTTCTAAGAGTATTTTGGAATTATCAAACATGGTGGATAACAGTCTATTATCATCCCTAAGACTAGCATTGACACTTGAATTAGTCATTCTACTTGTCCTTATACTTATAGCAAGTAAACAATACTTATATCTCTCAAATAACTGTACACTTACAATCCTCAATTAGTCAACACACCAACTACGCAAAACATAATCAACTTTCTTCAAATAGAAACCGATGCTTCTTACTACAACTTAACACTATAGCTAACTAGGTCAATCTTGACAAAGAAACCTACAACTACTACTTACTCTATTTTCTACAATTTGAAATAGAGTAGAATAGAGCATTACACAACTACTACTATAGTAAAGAGAAAACCACTACTTCCACTACTCACTCAAACACTAATAGCTACTTTACTACTTAATATGCTTCATACACAAATAACAACTAACTTAACAATGCAAGAACTTGACACAATAGTGGCTTACCTAAATGAACCTTTGCTTTGATACTAAGATAATAGATTGCATTAAGGAAGGATAAGATCGGCGCATCAAGGAGTGAGTCCAAACTCATAGAAAGTCTAAAAATGTTGATGGAATGCTAATAAATAAGCAAAACCCACGATCAGCTCCTTGATATGACATACTGAGGAACTACTGAAGACTTAGAAATCAACTCAATATGACATACGAGCTACCTTAATGAGGGTACTCACTACTTAGCTTTGCTTAAGGGTTATGATAAGAGTAAAAGAAGCTAAGCAAGCATAAGGATGCTCACAAAGGAAGATGTAATATATTCTAATTAAGGGTGATTCTGATGTTGCTGTTATTAGGTGGTTTTAGGTTAGAACTTTTATCCTGCAAAGGAAGAAAGAAAAAACAAAAAAGATTTTGGTTCTAAGGCCAGTCTAGTATGGCTACTCCAATGCTTAAGTTTGTAAATGAGTATAAGAAAAGACTAAGTAAGTAATGGAGAGTTAGTAAGGGCTCTTATAGTGTTTACTCTTCCTATTTATAAGCTAATGTTATGTTTGAAATAGTGATTAATAGAATGATTATCGAGACACGTGGAGGCCTCTTGATAAGGTATATTCCTTACATGTAGAGATAGTAGGAAGTTATGTAATATAACCATGCCAAGCGATAACTGTTTTACGCCACTCTCCTTGAATTCAAATCAGATACGGATCTACATTTCTCGACATTAGCGGAGAATAGAGTTACCTAGCCTATCAACAATCGAGTGGCCGAGTGAATGAAATTTGACCATCAACATTCACCCCCCAACTCCCTTGTTTGCGAATTCGACTAACGAAGTAGATATTTTAATATTCTCAATGGGGGTCAAGTGGAGAACTATTTCCTAAACGCCGAGTAAGGTGAAAAATTCCTTGATTTCCATTTAGGAAGATAGATCGCATCCCATCTGAAAGGTCATAATTTTCAATTTTCTTGCCCATCAAAATATCAAATAGTGGAAAGCATGATAGCTATCACACTGGTCATAATCACACCACATACCTAATAACTGTTAAAGCCTTGATAACCATTAGAACTCTATCACAAAACACATGTCATTAATCTAGGCCATCATCTATCGATGCATCATTGCTTTGTTAGAAACGTGTTATGGTTACAAGGGCAAATCATTCATATTTAAGGAATTTTCTAACACCAAAAACATATTTCACTTCAACTTTGTTTGCATTCAAAATCTTTCATTCTCTTACAACATTTCCTCTTCACCTTCAAAAAGTTCTATGAGATTTATTACAGCCAAAATTAGGTATGGTTTGCAACATATTTCATCAACTTATCCTTTTAGATTCTAAAGCCACTGAGACTAAGGCTACTTCTCCCCCTCCCCCCCCAAAATAAGAGTAAGACAGCATGTTCCTTAGGTAGCTCAACCAATAGTGTTATAGAGCGGTAGGATAAACTTGCTCGGATCAACTCTCTTGCAGTAGATACTTATCTGGAAGATAAAGAAGGAAGATCTATAGTAAGGTACTTAGATAACAATACAATTTACTTTAGTGACTCACCAAATGGAGTGGCTAGTGCTACTAACAGAGTTTTGGTTTCAAAATATAATAAATACTGGCAAGACCTTCCAGAAACATAGAATCTTAAGAGGCCGAGAGAGGAGGAGAGGGTCTTCTTTCTAAGGGAGTGCGAGTTCCACATCTACTTAAAATATCTCGACTTTAGATTGCGCTTCCCATTCTTGGCTTTTATCAAGTAGTTCTTCAACTATTTCCAAGTTATGCCAAGTATGTTCTCACTAAACACCTATCGACTTCTTAAGGCTTTTGAAATAGTTTGTGAAGAAGTTGAAGTTAGGGCTACACCTCAATTATTTCAGTAGTTCTTTATGATTAGGAGGTAACCTGATGGCTAGTACTTTGTAGCTATTAGGCATAAGGAGAAATTCATGGATAGGTTGGAGTCCAAGATCCACAAATGGCATGACAAGTTCATGTCTATTGTTTCAAATGAAGAGTTGGATTTCTAAACCTAATGGACTGAACCAATCCATACAAGGGACATTAAATTGATGCCGAATGATGCTACTATAGTAAGGAAAATCCAAGAGAGGAAGAAAAACAAAAATTTTTTTTTAGGCTTCAAGAGAATTATTAGGCGATATGAAATGGAGAGCCAATCTTCTCTAAGAAAGAAGGTATGTACCTAAGAGATGACTATGATAAATAGAACTATAAGAGGAAAGCCGTTTTCATGTCTTACGGGAGGAATTATTGCCTTTGAGCCTTACTCAACATGGAAAATGTGAGTTGTTTCTTATTCGTTACTTTAGTATTAATGTATCTACTTTCTATTGCAAATATGGGTGCTAGTGAAGTGAATCTTACTCAGCTGTTAACCTAATTAAAGGCCAAAAAATCAAAAGCTAATAGAAGCGCAACCTCTACAATTGCAACTACTTGGCCGATTGCCATCAAGAAGGCAGTAAAAGAGGGCATGGTAAAATAAGTGGCGGCCCAAAAGACTTCCCATCCTATCGAGAAACCATAATGGAGTGAGAAACCTAGATCACCCAAGGGCATGCGAGTTGAGAGCCTTTTTGCCAAAAATATTCCTCCTACTTTGGAGCCAAGGGAGGGTAGCCAAGAAATTAAACCCTAAAATGAGGCTAAAGTGACTAATCTAGATGTCGCCAAAGGGTTATTACTCCTTATGGAGGTTATGTCAACTATAACAAGAGAAGTGGGAAAGAGCTTGTCAACTAACCTCTTACAAAAAGGTCTAAGGAATTGGATGAAAGGGTGAAGGAGGCTATGCACAACAAAGCTCTCAGCATCAGTAATGTCGAATTCGACCCTAATACGGAGGTCAGCAAGTACTTTGTTCCATGCTGGAGCTACAACATCTTGCACACTAACTTGACCTTAGGTGATAGGATAAAATCCTTAGCCTTGATGGAAAGCATTATTCTTCCAAAGGACAAGCAGATTGCGAAGAAAGACATTGATAAGGTCGGTGGTTTTAATAAGGCATATATTGCGACCAAGCTATATGAAGTAAGCATCAATTAAGTGCTTTCAATTGTCAGGCCTGTTTAGTCACTAATACTCTTATTTGTTTATAAATCAACAGCCACATTCTGATAACCTTAGATGAAGCTAATAAAGAAATCAAAAAGGTAATAATAATAATAATCCTTCATATATTCTTCGGGTGGTTTGGAAAATTCATCATTCCATATCGACTTGTTGTAGAAAATTGAGGAAGCATATAACTCCTCAAAAGCTCAAACTACAGCTGCTGAGAACACGAGAATAAGCGTTGAGATGGAGGCCAGGAAGTATCAAGATGAACTTATTGCTAATAAGTTGGCACACTCTTTAGTTTTTGATGAAGTCTCGAGCCTCAAGGCCAAAGTTGATGAGCAATATAAGGAGGTTAAGGATTTGAAGGAAGAACTGTACAAAAAGAAGGAAGAGTACTGGGGTTTAGGCCAAGCATTTTGCTTAATGAATGATGAGGAAGATAGGCTCAGGATGCAAATAAAGGAACTGGAGACCAATAACTCTAGGCTACAAAGCTGTAATACCGAATTGGAAGAGGCAGTGAGGAAAGGGCCCTTTATTGAAGAGGCACTTGAAATCATGACTCCAAGTCAACAATATAAGAGACTATTGTGAAAGAAGTTGTTGGAGAGGGTTTAGGCAGTAAGAGAAGAAATTCTTAAGTTTCACCTTGACTATGATCTCTCGTGCTTGGACTTTGTTGATGTTGACGATGAAGTCAACAACTACGACAAGGAAGACAATGAGGATTTAGTTGTTGAGATTAACATGCAGGATGATAATAAGGCTCATTAATTTCCAGGATGATAATAAGGCTCATTAATTTGCAGGATGATAACGAGGCTCATGCTAAGGATCCTGGAGATAATGAGGATCGTCTATCCAAAGAAATCCCCTATGAGCATAAAGAAAAATCCACTTATTCCCTAAACCCCAAGCACTAATAAGGCTCTACGTTCTAATCAACAGAACGCCTCTACTCAGTTCGAGAATATATCGTAGACTTATTTATGTAACTAATTCGTTATTTTATAAACAATATCAAACCTAGTAGTCGAGAATTTGTAATTGTATTTGTGATGAACCTTACATATTTCCCTATGCATAACTTGGAAGTTTTGGCACATTTTGTTTCATGCACTTTATTGTTTCCAAGCATGTTTTATTTCATAGCTCTTATTTCTTGACATGTTTTATTTCACATGCAATATACTTCTTGACATGTTTTATTTCACATTCAATATACTTCTCAGCATGTTTTATTTCACATACAATATAACGGATGCCTTACTAAAGGCCATCCATTAGTCATTTTAGACGTAGATTAGCTATTTTACTTGAACTTATTATAAAGTTCATTATTAGGCTTTTCGACTAATTTATGAGGTTCGTTAACCACGATAGGCTTAAACTTGTACTAGTTCGTTCACCATGCAATTTGAACTTATTAACTCATCAATCATAAAAAAGATTAAGAAATAAATCTAAGCTTTACCTTTGAATTCAATTGTCCCTCAAAGCAAGTAGGTTGTTGCCTTATAAAACAAATAGAAATGCATAACATCAAGGAAATTAATTAAAATAAATCTTCAAGTTCTCAGCATTCTATACACGAGGGATGACTATACCATCCAACCTTTCTAGCCGATAGGCCTCTTCGCTAACAACTTCCTGGACCCTAACTAGATCCTCCCAATTTACATCGAGCTTCCCTTATTTTTCTCACATGTCGATCACTTCCAATTTTCTACAAACCAAATCTCTAAGTTGGAAAGCATTATACTTTACCTTCTAATTATAATATCTTGCTGCCCTATGCTAATATGCCACAACCCTTACTCTTGTGACATCTCTAATTTCTTCAATTATGTCTAGATTTACCGTTAGACCAATGTGACTAACCATTACGTAAAAATTCTGTATGTGTAGATTTGGCAAATTCAACTTGATCGGCAAAATTGCCTCTATATTGTATGAAAACCTAAAGGGGGGTTCTCCTATTGTGGTTTTGTTTTAGCCCATTTCACTTTAACTTGATTAACCTTCCTCCTTAAGTCATATAAGATGATCTTATTGACAGCTTTAACTTGCTTGATAGTTTGAAGGTGAGCTACAAATGCATAGTTTAAGCGAATGCTATATTTCTCACAAAATGCTTAGAATTTGTTGTTATCAAACTATGGTCCATTTTCCGTAATTATCATAAATGGGACTCTAAACCTTGATATTATGAAGTTGAAAACATTTGCCTCTACTTTTTGTTCAATGATCCTTGCCAATGCTTCGGCCTTTACCCATTTTGTGAAATAATCCACAACAACAATAACAAATCGTTATTAGGCTGTAGATTTCAGAAAAGGTCTTAGTATATCTAATCCCCATTGGGCAAAGTGCCAAGGACTGGATAAGCATCATAATTCAATAGAAGGTGCATGACTCGACGCCTCGTGCTTTTAGCATTGTGAACAATGGTGAACAACTATTCTTACATCTTCTTTCATGGTTAACCAATAATAGCCAAGTTACAACGTATGGAAATATAATGTTTATGCTTTCATAGGGTTGCTTCATATATCACCATGTAGTTCAGATAACACCTATTGGGCACTTTTGGAGGAAGGCATCGAAGATAACATTGGGAAGACACCATCTCTTAAGTAATCTACAAGGGAGTCCATCCAAGACTTCTCTTTCAAGCAAGGAGCTCATTCATAACTTTATAAGACAGTAGATAAACTTTTGTACAGGAGAAATTCAACAAAGAGTTTGTTGCTCAAGCTAGGAATTGCCATACCAGCCAGCTTGGACAACTTATCAGTAGCAATATTCTTACTCCTCAAAACCTTGTAGATTGAAAAAAACTGAAATTCTTCTATAAGCGTTTATACCATCAATAGGTACTTACTTATTTCTTCTTCCCTTATCGCATAACATGCTATGACTTGATTCACCACCAATTGTGAATCGAAGAAAAGTTTAAGTTTCTTTGCACCAATTTCTTTTGCCAGTTTAAGTCTAACTATCAAAGCTTCATATTCCACCTCGTTATTGCTGGCTGGCAATCCTCAAGGAATAATTAACCTTAACATTGTGGGGTCCTTGTAGAATAGGGCCCACCCCACGTCCCTCTCTAGTGGAAGAACCATCCACCTAGAGATACCATATGGTTTTCTCGACGATCTCTACATTGTCTTTCTCACTAGTGAACTCATCTAAAAAATCTACCAACACTTAAGCTTTTAATGCCTTCTAGGTTTGTACTATACATCATAAATACTTAGCTCCAAGGCATATTTCATCATCCTTCTAAAAGAGTTTAGCAGTTGCAATGCTTGCTACAATGGTTGATTAGTAAGAATTACCAAGAGAACTACTGCTAATACAAACTTCTCAATTTTTGTATACCAATGCTTCGATCCTTATAGGATATGTCTCACATAATAAATTGGTCGATGCTCCTTACCATCAATTTGGACCAATATAAAAGAAAGCACTCAGCAGCTAACTGATAAATATAAATATAAATTCTCTCCTAAGTTAGGTGTCAAGAGTTTTGAGGGTGTCGCAAGGAATTCTTTAAGTTTATTGAATGCCCTCTCGCAATCATCTATCCATTTGAACTCTCTTAGATTCTTTAAAATTTTAAAGAATTCTGCACACCTATTTGTACCTCTCAACATAAATCGGTTAAGGGCGACTATTTTCCTAGTGAGTTCTTGTACCTCCTGGACAATACGGGGAGATTTCATGTTTATTATCACATCAATCTTTCTCTGGTTGACTTGGGTCAACCAATCTTCTGCCTCTAAGGGGTTATTCTTCTTACCAATAAAGAAACTATTTGCTCAAACCAAGTTAGGAAACACCTTTGCCAATTGTTTCAGCTCCTTTAAGGTGTCCTTTGAATGGTCCTAATCTCCTTAGGCTTCTGAGGTCATGTGAAGATCATTATTACTTTCATTTTCTTTAGTCCTATTAAGATGGAATTTCTCAAGGTTAGTATCATTCAATAATTAATATAGTCAAATCACCCAATCATCGCCTCTTTATATTTTGTCATTCTTTGTTCAAAACTTAATCACATAGGTTTATAAATACTTATACTCATTCTTCCATAGGTAACTCCATATAACATAACTTACATGTCTTTGGCAACTATTGTTATTTGGGTGTGTCTACTTTCTTAGGCTTTCATCAACCTCACATCTTCCATATCAATCCCAAGCTTCATAACTATAAGTAAAATTATTCTCTAGCATCTTACGTGATTGCCTTCCTTGGTTTCTTGTGATTCCGCAATTTTCTTATATATAAAGCTTATGTTTATATTAGGTATTGATCTCCGACATATTCATCATCATTATTGTACAACTATTGGTTGTTCTCCTTTATCATATAACATTTAGGTATGATGCCTTCTTGTTGCCATTATCCTTCTCGTAGTTATTTCTCCACCTTGCTTAAATGTTGTTCTTGATAGTTTAGGATCAAATCCTCAAAATCACTAAACATCCTCATGGAGTATTAAGATGGGCCTTCCAAAATATTATTACATACATATAGAACTTCTTGAACACAGGATTTCCATCTTAACTCATTAAGAATTCCATGTAGACACTTACATAGTATGTTACTAAGGGTTGCTTAAAATTTCTTAGATGATTTTATTTTCTTATTCATAACTTCAATTCTTGAACTTCCTCTTTTCTAATCAATCAAAATTTTGAATTTCAACTGCAAAATGCCCTCTTCTATGATAGCCCCCTTCTTATCATACATGATTCAAATAACTTAACCCATAGAAGTCTTAGAACTGTTGTATCTTATGTTGATCCATTCCTAACTGTAAATAACATTCACTGCTTCATCCTTTTTATTATAACCCACTATCCATCATATCCACTTCTTCTCACTATCCATATTTGTCCATATGTACTTATCTTAACTTGGTTGGTTTATTGAAGAGTCATACATTCTTTATCATCTCAATAACTTAACCATTACTTTCAACCCTAGTTTCCTTCATGTCGCATTATGATTATAAACCATATCTTATCATTCAATAGTTTATAAAATCCTTTGATCTTACTGAGTATAATCCTTGAAGGGTTAGGACTTCTCGAAACAAAACATACATCAGTAAGTCTATCAAAATAAATCCATAGGTAACAAATTCATTAATCAACAATATTCCATAACACAATATCCAAAATTCGAAGGAAATTTGCATACACGAACACTACTCATGATCCATACCTAATAATTTATTCATTTAACAATGAGATTTGCAACTGATTACTGTAACAACTTTCTACATCTCCATCCTCATTATTATGATTCCAACTAGAAACCTCTACTGCAATCATTAGGGTTAACTCCATTAATTTAGAATATCTAACCTTTAGTTCTCAATCATGATATTCTCATATCCTTAACCTCTAATACATGCTTCTTAATTACACATTCAGGGATGCTTACTCCCATTGGCTTTAGTACTTGCATCTTAGGGTTCAATGTTTAAAAACAACATAAGAGTCTTTAGGGTATTTTCACTAAGGATATCCTGCTTAAGGGAAAGTAACAAGTTCTAGAGATACACACATATAGTAATAAACACAAATATGCAAAGGTGTTACTACATATAGTATATATTCTAAGGAGTCTATACCTTTTACTCATAAATCCTAACTCTACCTAGGTTCTACCCCATCTCACCATTTGGTAGGTTTCTCTTATCTTTGACAACCAAATGCTCTAATACTAATTCTGTAAAGACCCTATAGGGGGTCTAGTAGTATTGCTTAAAATCTTCATATCACGTGTGTACCTATAATGAAGAAATTGTTTTGCAAGTTAGAGATTACAAGACTCTAAACAGTTAATTGCTAGGGTTTTAGATTTTGATTCATTAACTTATTGATTAATATACCTAACTATAGATATCCAATATTCTACAATTTCTCAAAACTATAGAGAATTGGTATCCCCTACCAAAATAGTGAAATAAGATGGCATAGCTAGTACCCAATCTTATAGGATGCCTTCCTCTTGTAAGTCCCTTCCCATCTTCTATGTGAAGTGGCAACCGGTATTGTACGATGCAATTATGAGAAATGTATGATTCATTGAATTTCTTAATCGTATAAGTATTTAATCTGGTTTTCATGGTGATTAGACAATTTCATTCCAAACAACTGCACATATATGTCACTACCAACAATTCCCATTATTATCTAATTAATAAGTCATAACATTCAATCATAATATCATACATATGCATTTCCCATATCCCGCAAGCATTCAAGTTCCTTATATAAGTTTAAGTACATCTACTCTACAAGTAAATCAAGTATGGAGTCATTAGGAATCACTTACCTAACCATAATGGATCAATCATAGTAATCCGAGGGCAAGTCATCTCCACTAGCCGAGTCCCCTAGACATCGCAAATATGATACTATAAGAACTTGAAATGGGACTTAGAAAGTTAAGCTAAAACCCTTTAAGTTACACTTTTAACTACGTTTCGTATTTTTCTCAATTTTACTTAAAAGTTTAATCATGTATAACTTTCTTGTTCTAAATTCGATTTTTATGATCTTATAGTCAATCTTCATCATTTTCAAGTTTAATTTAACGTAGTGAGATTATATTTTTTAGATGAGGTACACAAATCTATCCATAGGTCAGAACAATAGCAATCCTCATGATTTGGTGTACTTTTGGACTTTGTTTGACTGTTGGGCTTTTTGATATCTTAGGAAATCTTTTGGGCTTAGGCTTAGGATTTCATTCTAAACTTAAAACACTCTTTAAAATCAAATTTCCATCCTTTTCTTATGACCCTAGGTGCCCTTAACTTTTCCTTAGACCCTTATGTAGGCTTATGTGGCCAAATAAGCTTGTTTTTTATTCATACTAAAGTTAGTGACTTTGTTGGGCTTATGGAGTCTTAGGTGGACTTCTTGTGGGCTTTAAAACAACCTTTATTAATGTTTTTAAATAATTTAATGAAGGCCTAACTTGGAGTTCTAAGCTCGTTTTGAGTTTTAGGCTTAGTTTTAAGTTTTGGGCTTTATATACTTATCGTACTTGCCTTAGTTGGTCTTTTTGCTTTGTTTACTTAGTTCTATCATATTTTTAAGTGACTTCTCTTATTGTTCCAGATCTAGATGGTTTGGTGTGGAGGCTTCTAACTTGGTTTTTCAAATTGTTTCATCACTTCCTTGAGTTTAGGTGTTAGATCATAAACCTATGCTACTCATATTCTAACTCCAACTTAACTTCTCTTCCATGAGGTAATTATTTAGCTTATGCTCTACATGAAAATAATAAATCTCATACTTATCATAACTTCCATGCCATAGTTCATATTTCACAAAGTTGGTTTCTTTATAAAATCTTCATGTAATGGATTTTTCCTTTACCTAATGTTAGTTTTGAGCATGTTCAACTTAATAGAAGTGAAAATAACTCCTGAATAACTTTCTTATGCTTCATGTCCAGCACACTTTCTCTTTGTTCATGTGCATATTTCATGACTTCCTCAACTTAATATCTTTCATTCTAAGTATTAAACATGTATCCCTACATAACACTAACTTATCGTGCTCATATTCTAACTTTCTTGTGAAAGATTTATAAGCTTATTTCTTAAAGTAGTTAACTAAGTTATCATCTTAAGTTCATGCCAACATCTTCATAAAAATATGGTCTTCTAACATGGCATATTAGATTACTTAAACAAGGAAACAACTTACTCATCCTCAAAAGCGTAAACAAGTTGGTTGTTCACTAAGTATCCTCTTATGTTCCTTTATTTTCCTTCTTCTTTTTGCAAGCACTTTAGGAAACTAGAGTCTTGATCTTTGAGGTGGGCTTTTAAAGATATCTTCAAGTTCCTAAAAGTGGTTTTTGATGTTGACAAATAGAGGGCACAAAATAAAGCTTGGTGTCGTGTGTATAGAAGCAAAATGGTGGCAACAACATTAGGATTTTGTGGGGTTGGATTTCTTCTTTTGGTTTGTGTTTAACGTGAGAGAAAAAGAAGTGAAAATGAAAGTGAAATGAGAGAGTGAGTGACTGGTTTTTGAATAGGAGGGAAGTATGTTCAAGAAGCTTCAATTTAGTTGTCTTTCAGTATGCACAAATGCCAACTTTTGACAAGACCAGATGATGTAAGTATTAAGGGGTGAATAGTAGACGTGTAAGATAATTGAGTGATTGAAAGTTGACAAGGTATGGCCTCCCTTAAGCTCTCTTCCTAACCGGCCATAGGGTATCCTTTTTGGGCATTGAGTTGTCTTGTCACTTAATTAAAAATTGAATACATAAAATAATGTGATAACTTGTCCATATGTAGTATAAGTCATGGTGACATAAGGAAAGTGTCTTATCACTAGCTTTTGATAAGTTATCAATTGATAAATAATTCTAACTCTCAATTGATAAGTTATCTAAGGTAATTGGTTGGTTTACTTATTCATATGCACAAGCCTTATGCATTAAGGATAAGGGAATTGTCTTATACAAAATTCTTTTAGAGTTTATTTCTTAAATTGATTTGTAAGTTATGATTTAATTCTTATAAAATTATGAAATTTTATAGAGTTAAATAAAATTATTCAAATTAAATTCTCAATTAATCGCTTAGGGTTACAAGTTTTTAATTGTTTTAGGGTTTAGGGTTTAAGGTTTTAGGTGACTTAAGGTCTACTATTCTCGCATTCGAGTTTTATCAATAATAAACTTTCAAGTTAGAAAACTAAATTCGTTTTTAGATGTAAACTCAAATTCTTAGTTTAGTTCATCCTTGGGAATGTTTGAAAAGTACTCTTGGTTGATTCACAAGCACGTTAAAAGGTAGGGTTTACAAACATGGCTTATAAGTAAAGATAAGGTAATTATCTTGTATGTAATTCTTTTAGGGTTTTGATTCTCAAATTAATTTATAGGTTGTGATTTGCTTCTTAAGAAATTTTAGAATTTTTTAGAGTTGAATAAAATTTGTTCAAATTATATTTTTAATTATTTATTTAGGGTCATAAGTCCTTAATTATCTTAGGGTTTAGGGTTCAAGTGAGTTTAAATATGTTTTAGGGTTTTTCACCAATTCAATAGTAATTGACTTATACTTAAAAGCTTAAGGTTCAATCGGCTTAATTATTTAAGATTATTGCTTTATTATGCAACATATATATATGTATATATATATATCATACGATAGGTTAAAAAAAGAGAAGGAAATTTCTTAGCAATATATATAAATATATTACTAGTAGGGCTACTAATGTACACAAATAAAATTAATTTTGTAAATTTATTAATTTATTAATTTATTAATTTATTCTTTTAACTAGCTTAGTTTTGTTGTTTATTATTACTTGAAATCATCCTTAATTGGTTTATTATTAGTTTTATATGAATTTGCAAAATTAATGATAATTTTATTAATTTATGGCTTTTCAAGCATTAAAATAATTTTATAAAGTTTTAACAATTTTTACGATTTGATCTTTATGGTTTCTATTAAGTTTAAGTTTACATTTTTAAAAGTACTTGTATGTAGGGATTAGGGTTTTTATGCATGATTAGCATTTTCAAATGGTATAATAGGGTCTTTCAAGTTCGTTTTAAGTTTTAAGTTTAAAATTTTAATCGATTTTCATTTTATATAGTTTTGTCAATTTAGGGAAATATCTACAATACTCGAGTTTGACATAGTGTCTAAAAGGTTAAATTGGCGGAGTCTATAAAAAGATTATTAGAAAATAATATCTGCTTCAATGAGAATTTTCTTGACCTCAAAGTTGGCAATTTTCGCGCTAACCATAAGTGCGATATCATGCAGCCTTTGAATGCCTTCAAAATCTTCCTCCGTGAAAGAAATCATATTATCAATCTTAACCTTCTTGCCTTAGATATTGCAAACATAATTTATGGCATTACTTAGACTCAAAAAGCTTAATCGACCTATAGTAGAAGGTTCACCAAGTTTAACTACTGCATTAGGTGCCTTACTAGTATTCTTATCCCTTGCATCTCTCTTGACAATAGCTAGTTGAGTATCATTCTCCTAGTCTTCACGTCTCATCTGAGATGGTCACTCAATATTCTCAACATCATGCGCTAAAAATTTTCACAAGTGCTTGTGTTGAATTACATCCTCAATCGCATTCTTAAGCTAGATGCATTCATCTGTGTTATGACATTTGTCGCGATGGAAATCACAGTATTTATTGGAATTTTGCCCTAAAGAGTTTCCTCTTATCCTTTCTAGCTACTGTAAAATGCCTCTTTGCCTACGTACCTTCATTAATATGTTCTAAATTGGATGATTAACTAGTATATGGGACGAATAAATCGGAATTCAAGGTCTCTTCCTCTCGGAATTAGGATTTTCATCACCATCCATCTCAAGTCAATCTTTTGTACTTCTTCTCTTACCATTTTTCCTATCTCCTCTATTTTGAGCAGCTTCTTACTAAGCCTATGTTGTCTTCTTATCAGATGTAAGATGTGGCTTTGGCTTTGAACTAGATAAAAGTTCTCAGCTTACTCTTGGCGAGAGACTTAAAAAGCCTCCATGGGGCTTAACTCCATCAATGACGGCGTTAAGGGCTACACTCATGTCTAATTCTAGAATTTGGACCATTTCAACCATAAACCTAGCTAAGTAATCTCTAATAGACTCATCTAACATCTACTTTATTGTGTTAAGGAATGAAGAATCCTTAGTAGAGAGCTTACTTTTAAGGAAGTGCTAAATGAACACTTCTGCTAGTTCTCTAAAACACAAAATAGCTTCAAGTGTTTGAACCATGTACTTGTCGCATTCCTTAATGTTAAAGGAAAAGCTTAGCCAGCCACGGCATCAATCAAGTCGTACAACTTAGCCAACATGCAATAATGCTTTAAATGATCTTCAGGATCTTTCGTCCCATCGTAAGTTTCAAATTGTGGCAACTTGAAGTGCCATGGTATAACCTCCTCCAAAATCATCAAAATGAAAGGCGTCTTCTTAATTTGGAACTATTTACTCATTGCAGTAAGGATGCTAACATGCAAAGGTCTAGCATGGTTTATCTCTTGCGATTGCTTGCCCTTATCAACTTTCTTGGGTGTAGGAGCCAAAAGGTCCCATCTTATCTTTAGCTTGCTTTCTCAGTAATTCGAGTGAATAGATTGAGTCATCATTATTCTCGGTACTATGATTATCGTGCTCTTTATTTGATTTGGGTAAACATTATTATGAAGGAGATTAAGGATGTCAATATGTTTTTTGGTTAATTCCTGGTTTTCTTTGGCCAAGTTAAGGTAAAGTTGCTCCAACTTAGCCAAATGTTCATCAATGTGCCTACTTCCCCTTTCAAGGTAGTAAGATGAAGTACTAGCACCTGCACTTCTAATTAATCTTGTCTTAACCATGTGTATAGGTAAGAAAAAATAAATGGTACCAAATGTTGTTAAGTGGTTTTGGGTTGGAACTTTTGTCTTACAAAGGAAGAAAAAAAAATATTTTGGTATCGAAGCCAGTCCAGTGTGGCCACTCCAATGCCTAAGTCAACAAATGAGTGTAGGAATAGACTGAGTAAGTAATGGAGAGTTATCAAGGGCTCTTATAATGTTTTTTCTTCCTATTTATAGGCCAATGTTGTGTTTGAAATAGCAGTTAATGGAGTGATTATTGGGATATGTAGAGGCCTCTTGATCAATTGCATTCCTAAAATGTAGGGAAAGTGGGTAGTTATGTAATATAACCATACCAAGCGATAACTATTCATGCCACTCTCCTTGAATTCAAATCAGATATGAATCTATGTTTCTTAGTGTTAGCCAAGAATGGAGCTACTCGGCCTGTCAACAGTTAAGTGGCCAAGTGAATGAAATTCGACCATCAATAATTGTTGCTACAAAATACAAGACTATTTATACTCAAAATATTAGGGCACCTTACTAAATGGAAAAGACAAAGGGTATTGTCCAAAAGAAGTAATGCACAAGGAATGTAAAAAGGGTATAAATGAAAAATCAAGAAAACTAATGATTGGTGCTATAGATTCCATCACATAGTCGTTTGGACACAGGGCTGGCAGTCAATGGTGGTGCTTCTAATAGAACAAACAAAGTTGTACAGTTAGTCTAGCTATTTTTGAGCTAAAAGGACGAGTTGAGCTAAAGATTCTTCTAAGGTCAATTCAGCTTAGACATGCTCTTGGCAACTAGGAGTCAAGTAGGTCAAATTAGTAGACTAATTAGTTGAGCTGTCATTAGGGTGCTCTTAAGGTCAGTACTTGGAAACAAACATCAACTATGGAAGAGCTCAACTCAATCATGGTAGTAGGTTGGCATATTAAAGTAGCTTGAAGTCCTCCCGTATGGATTGGTGAAGGAGAACACTCATCACTAACTTCTTGAGCCCTTGTACTTGAGCTCAAGTCAAGGGTCCTGTAGCCTAATTCCTATTACACTCAGTAGATATGATGTACCATTCAAGCGCAACATGGCCTACAACTCACTGAATGTGACACACCAGTTTGAGTTGAAGGGGTGTTCACACCAAACACCATGCATTTTCTAGTTCATTATAGCATCCACATAAAATATATCCATGAGTAATGCAACACATAAGCAGTTCACATATTCAATTATGAGGAGCACAATTTAACAAATAACTCACTATTGAGATAGCAAACAACATACAAGTAACTCTACCTATTGTCATTAACTTACAAATGGCTTGACATAGTTGTTTCGAAATGGACTTTCCCAATTATATGTTTGCTTAGCTCAATGTTCTATACAACATAAATAAACTCTTTCGATACCTTATATGCCAAGAATTCTCTTAGCACAATCAACATTGAGAGTAACACCAACTTCACTCGAAATATATTATTGACAACATCATCCTACCCTTTTTAATCTTCCTTTACCTACCTAATCTTAATTGTACTATCAACTACTATCTCTTAAGATAGAAGGTTTGCCTCATTTGCATCACCCATTGTAGGAACATCACGCCCTCCCGAGATTGGCTAAGTATGCTTTCCTCATCTCCCAATGCATTATAAGAATGCCAGCATTGATGGACATTAAGTGTGCTATTGTATGAATCCAATTTAGAATGCAATGACATAAGTCATGCCTTAAATATTGACCCAATATCTTGATACCAATCCCATATTCTCTAATGCTTTCAACTTCTTAGTAGAAAATCATATAAGGAGATTTAAAGCCTAACTCGATATATACCTTGCTTCCATGTTATTATGCAATGACCAAAAAAGGATATTTAAATGAACAATTCAATTAGTGGTTTAGAATGAGAATCCTAGAAAGACATTTAATCTTATACACTTTCCTTTTTAATTGATTTGTCTTTATTAATTATTATATAAAAAGAAAAATAGAAAAATTTATTATTCATACCACTTATACATGATTTCCTTACGTAGAATTTCAAGATTATTCTTTTATATAGACTTTCTTCTATTCTATAGGAAATTAGATAAATTCATGTAATCCTTAGAGTTAAATGGCGAAGTATGAAGTGAAGATACTAAATACATCACTAACATTGGAGGCACTACATGTTAAATTTTGAAAAAAAAAAAGAACTTGTAAGTTGTGAAAATGGGATTATTTTGTGAAAATAAGCAATGAGGGAAAAAAAAAAAAAAAAGACAAGACATATTGCAACATATATTTCTCTAGACTATCCAAATGGAAATGCTAGTTAGGACTCTAGTCTTCATGAATTTCTTTGAAAATCTTAGCAAGAGTGATGAGATGAGTGGATCTAGAGTGTTATTGTCCATGAAGATGAGTATTTAGTTTGAGAAGTGATGTGCCTATATAGATTATAGACAGTGTTGCAATCACGAGAAAGATTGAATAGGTGTTTGATGTGTAATAAGACTAATATGATATAATAGGATATAAATAATTAATGAGATAACCCACTAATTAAACTAGTGCATGTTATGTTTTCTAATCCAATATTACTCATGGAGTTCGAAAATAAACTGGTCTAATTAAGCTAAAATGATGTAACTCGTGAAATAACCTAATTATGGAGAGAAAATCACCATAATCAATAAGGATAATTGATCAACAAGATTCTAGGATAGCATAATAGCTATTATCTTCAATCTCACTAAGATACTTGATATTGTATATTTAAAGATGTAAAAATTAGTTAATTTATAATGAGAAAAGAAAGTATTTATACTAAACCTAATAGTAATAGCATTTTAGTAAATAATTAAAACAAGTAATACAAATAAAATAGAGAAGAATAAAAGCTCTAGCCTTAAACTTACTGCTGTCAAACCAATCTTGCAATGAACTAGTATGCTAGTTCTAGGACTGTTCTCCTACCATCAGGTTAATCCAATTGAACACTGGCTTACTGGTATTGGTCCTTCGCATGTGAGCTTTCTATGATTATCTTGGCAAATAGCATCATGACTGTTGTTTTGTGTACCATCAAACTAGTGAATTCTTGTCTTCTCCCTATTTTCTTATCTTCATAGGCTAATCATGCACTCTTAGTTTGGTTTCAACTGCACCTATTTATGTCTTGACTTGATATGCACTAGTTAAGAACCCAATTTCTATTATTTGTCTAGTGTTATAAATAATTCGCCCTTAAGTCCTACAACTTCTTCAACTTATAAAACAAAACAAGAGGATTCCATGCAAACAAACTATTCTTCCTTTTTTTTTTCTTGAGCAAGAATAATTTCATCTTTCTTTACTTCAGCAAAATTCATGTGTAGAAGTATAATTTGCTTTCCATCCTTTATAAATGAATAAATATTCTCGAACCCATCAAAGAGCACCTTCTTATCAAATTGCCATTATCGTTCAAAAATGATATAAGTGGTATCCATTGACATAATGTTGCATGTGACTTCTTTATTATTGAATAAAAAGTTTGTAATGAGGCCACTTATGTGTTCTTATATTCATACATCATACCCTCCAATTAATGTTTACTAGCCATCTTAAATAGAAGGAATTATAAAACCTCTCACAAACAATTCTTCAAACACTTATCATGTGTTAATAACACAACTACCAATAACAATAACAAAACCTACAACACATTATAATACTACTCCAAACAACTCCAATCATTCATCAATAACCAACAATAGTAACAATCAACAACAATGAGAAGCTCTAAACAAACAACCATACAAGTACTCCCATGACAACTACTACAACAATATAAAATCAACAATGAAAAATTTAAACTTCCTATGTATATTGCAACCTTAAAGCTGTAATATCAATGATGATGTACCTAGATGGATGATTGGTAGTATTGCAATATTGGGAATGATTGAATAGGTAGTTGATGCATATCCCAATACATATTTGAGGAAGAATTTAATAATAAATAACAGGATATAATAGGAGATGAATGATTAATGAGATAACCTACTAATCAAACTAGGATATGTTGTGTTACCTAATTCAATGTTACTCATGGGGTTCAAAACTATAATAGTTATAATTAGGCTACTGATATGTCTTGCAAAATAACTTAACTAAAGAGAGAAAAATCATCACAATTAATAAGGATAATTGATTGATAAGATTCAATGATAGCAAAATAGCTTAGTGTTTCAATCTCATTAAAAGAGTTGGTAATGTGTGTTTAGAAATCAAAAAGTGCTAATTTAAAGTGAGAAATGTCACTAGTAATGGTAGTGAACAATTAAACTCATTACCATCATATAGGTCTTATGATGAACTGGTAAGCCAATCTAAGGAGTTTTCTCCTACCATTGGGTTGGTCCAATTAAACACTAGCTATTCAGTGTTCCTTTGTGTCTAAGCTTTCTATGATTGATACAGATTAATGGATGAACACATGAATCCAATATCACACAAAAACCAAGGGATAGGTTTAGGCCATGAGATGGCCCCAAAAGTAAATGAAAGTTGATGGTTTAGCAATCCCGTCCACTAACTCTATAGATGTGATGCACCGTAGAACCATACACGAACCTAAGCTAGCACCCAATATGATGCATGAACACTAAGCTTAGGGTTGCTTGCCATAATCCTTGTTAAAGGGATTGATAAGAGCTAGTAAAAAGGAACTTTCCAAGAGAAAAAACTCAAGGGTTTTTTATTATATGTCAAAATCTATCTAAAACCCTATACAAGTGTTCAATTTATACAAAGTGGTAAAGTTATAAATAAAATGACTAAAGGATGCCCTAGTGGCATTCCAGTAATTACAAATAAAACATGAAGACAACTTAAGGAAAATACAAGAAATAGGAAATTTAAATAATATAAGTAAAATAGATAGCGGAATGAGATTTTTGGGTGAGGAGCTAATGTTTGATTTCGAAGAGCTATTGGAGACTTTGGAGCTTTGATTTAAGCGAACCTAATTCTGGACTACCAATCTTGTCTAGGGCCGATTTGATATGACTGCAACTAACCTTAAATGGCCAAGCCAACTAGATTTGGCAGTGATCGATCTGACATGGGCGTAGCCAACCTATTTGATTTGACCCAACATAGCTGAGCTAATATGGAATAGCTGGGCAATCTCAACATGACCAAACAAATCTTAGCTAAATAGACTTAGGTAAGCATATTGATCTTGGCACAATAGAATGGATAGGCAGGGCAGGACAGTCCTATAGAGTAAAATAGGTTAGTAGCATAAAGGATGTCGGTAGAGCCGGACAGAACCATTTAAACTAGAGTAGAGCACTCTCAACTGATCAAAGTACACCTGGAAAGGTCTACTAGACCCGACTAGAGTAAGGCAGGGTAACTCTACTATAGTACGAAAGACTTAGCAAAACAGGGTGCAAATAGTAAGCCATGACAAAACTTGTAGAGTATGTTGGGTCTTCGAATATTGCTAAAGTTCATAGATAGGTCTACAACAAAGTTCGGATAGGATAGAGCAGAGCATACTCAGCATAACAAGGTAGACCCAATAGAGCCAGGCAGGCCATCCAACGTTAATGGAGCTTATAAATAAGTTATCCATTCACGCGAAGCTCATAAGTAAGCCTTCTATATGGTCTAAAACCTGACATGTTGTCGGGTCGGTATATAGAATCCTATCCTCCCCTCCTTCTTAGAATAGTTTTGACCTGAAACTTAGCAGTAAATCCCTCTAGGGTCAAATACTAATCGACAAAATGGAAATTTAAACATAGGATTATACTTTAGTTCTAGCAATAAGGGCATCACCAGCGAATACTCCCTCTACTCATTTTAGCCTCTATCAATCAAACCTTTTATCTAAGATTTCTCCTTCCACTCAATGTGGATTCAAGCAATTACACCTTAGTAATCCCAACAGCTATCTATTATAGAAAGTAACATGATCTTAGACTCATACAAAGAATCAAGGGCTCATGGATCTTATGTCGGTAGGATGTAAGATGGCTAGTTAGTCATAAGTACTTCCACCTCTTTAAGCTCAGCTAACTCAAATCTCATGATCTCCTTATTCGTTGTAATCAATATTCCTTCCACTTCCTCATAAATCATTTCTTCTTCTTCTTCTTTCCATCGACATACTTCAAATCTTTCCAACATAAGAGTATCAAGAGTTAACATAATATACCCCCAATAGATATATCCATCGACTTAACCCCGGATAAACTCCAATTGATAGTTGATAATAACTCATAGATGCAATGCCATAACTACTCATATTAATGCTAGGTAGACCTCTCAAATGACCAAGACATAAGATTCCGATATGAGGAAGGCAAACGTAGTAATTCCTAGAGCTACCATCTATGGCATTTATAGTGGGTAATGGAACCATTTCAAGAACATGGGGGCTTAACCACAACTCAGATCAGTCTTTCTCCTCTTTACTGCTCATCTCTCCGGCAACCTATAGCTCTCCTTCTCTTACTTCCTTTCCTTGAGCTTCTTTCTCGTTGGTGTTCTCTATTCAAGTATCCCTTTGCTGCCTCATTTGTTCTCCAAGCTCCTCAAGTTGAACAAGTATAACCTTTAGCTATTTCTACACATCATAATAGTCAGAACCAATAGTAGATTCTTCTCTTAAGGCTTGTCATATAACTTCATTTAAGCTTCTTATACCTAAGGGGTTAATACATTAGGTAATCTCTGGTCTCAATCCTCTCATGAATCATGAGATAGTATACAAAAGAGATTCATACAACTCACATCGGTTCAAGAGTGCCTTATATTCCCTAGCAAATTCTTAGACACTCATTTATCCTTACCTCAAGGTAGATAGCTCTTCATACAACTCGTCTTGACATGATGGGGGTACAAATTTTTCTCTTATTGCAGGTCTCATTGAGCTCCATATAGTATTCACCCCTCTTAGGATCCTTTGCCTTAATACATTCTTCCACCAAATCCTAGCAAGGCCTTGAAGTTTATCCTCCATGATATATTCCTTGTCATATATAAGGCATGGATACTTATCAAAGACTTTATTGACTCAAAAGTCCCAATCCAAGTATTCGTCTGGGGGTCCATAACCATCAAACATTAGTATTCTCAACCTTATATCTTCATAGACGTAGTCATAACCACATCTTCCTCGATTGTCATAAGCCATGTTAAATGGAGGTATCCCTTCAACAAACTAGTTCAAATCATAA
Source organism: Lumnitzera littorea (assembly GCA_024138015.1). Taxonomy (NCBI): domain Eukaryota; kingdom Viridiplantae; phylum Streptophyta; class Magnoliopsida; order Myrtales; family Combretaceae; genus Lumnitzera; species Lumnitzera littorea. The sequence continues at coordinate 59,978,004 of JAMXBB010000004.1, read as the reverse complement.
GAAATCCCGTCAGCAATGACTAGAACTATCCAACACTTAGTGATTCAAGAACACAGTAGCTCAGATGCTTGCATAGATCGAATCTTCAACTTCACTTCGGCATTATGACTCAGCTTGGATACTAGAATCAACTTAGCTATTAGGTTGAAGCAACTCGATGCCTGACCTTAAACACTACAGACTGGCTCGATAAGTTGAATAGGTAAACAACCCAACTCGGTAACCTTAGGAAGATGATAGTTTAACTCAGCAAGTTAATGGAAATAACAACTCAAATGTATACGCCTTTTATCGGTCTCAATTTGAGTAACACTTCTTAGAATGATATGTCAGCACCTCTTCAGTTCGATAGTCTCAATCAACATAACAGATCGGATAGCTTCTCTAAAGTACAACGACTCAGTACCTAATGGTCTCACTCCATCAGCTCAATTTAGATACTTACACTTCGAGAACCAAGCACTATGCTAATCCCTATGACAGCAGCACAACCTATTAGCACAACCATAATCACCACTAGCATCAAATTGACTAACATAACACCTAAGGAGACCACCACCTATTATTGCTATAACAACAAAGCCTCCATCAGCTAACAACCACCAAACACTACAAACTAATATCAAAAACTGTAGTTTCAATACAAGCAGCCACAATATGTTCCACTTACTACTGTTGCGATAATACAAAAGAATCCCATTGAATGACCCAAACCACAGAATTTGAGCACCATTGTTAAAAAAATCGAACACTTACTTTTAATTTGAGGTACCCAACTTAAATACCTTGTAATTTCTGTAACTATGGTTATGTAACTCCAAACCCTACAATAGTCACTTTCCCAACACTTATGAACCGGTCATGCAGTTTGCTACACCAACCCACAATCTATATGACTCAATCTTACAGGCTCATTTCCAACTTAACTCTGGTAACCAATTTACTCAAACGCATGGGTGTACACAAAAATGACCCTCCTCTATTTTCGTAATGAAGAATAGAGTACAACAAAGCACAATAGGAACCAGACTTATTGTAACACAAATCTCCACCTCGCAATTCAAGATTTTCAAAACTTACTCCAATTGAACAAACTCCAGTATCTATGAATGGAACACAACAACCACTGATCAACAAACACAAACAATTCTTTGCATAACTTCATACATCTCTTTTCGGAACTGCATTTTGATACCAAGATGATACGGATTCGTGGATGAACAAACGAACCTAATATCGTACGAAAACCAAGGGATGGGCTCAAGTTGTAAGATGGCCCCAACGAGTAAATGGAAATCGATGGTTTAGCAGTCCTGTACACTAACTCTATGGATATGACGTACTGTAAAACCACACATAGACCTAAGCTAGTACCTAATATGATGCACAAACACTAGGCATAGGGTTGCTCGCTACAATCCTTGCTAAAGGAATTAATAAGAGCTAGTAGAGAGGAGCTTATCAAGAGAAAAGACTCAAGCGTTTTTCATTATATCACAAAGTTTATCTAAAACCCTATACGAGTGTTCTAATTATACAAAGTAGTAAAGTTGTAAATAAAATGACTAAAGGATGCTCTAGTGGCATTCCAATAATTATAAATAAAACATGAAGACAACTTAAGGAAAATACAAGAAATAGGAAATTTAAATAACATAAGTAAAATAGAAAGCCGAATGAGATTTTTGAGTGAGGGGCTAATGTTTGATTCCGAAGAGCTATTAGAGGTTTTAGAGCTTTGATCTAAGCTGACCTAATTATAAATGACCTATAATGTTCGCAGTCGATCTGATATGACCATGGCCAACCTGACGTTGCCATGACTGACCTCGAATGGCTAGGCCAACTTGATTTGGCAATGACCAATTTAACATCGACATAGTTGACCTATTTAATTTTACCCAACACAACTAAGCTGATATGGAATAGCCGAGCAATCTCAACATGACCAAACAGATCTTGGCAAAATAGACTTGGATGAGCATATCGATCTCGACACAGTAGAGTAGATAGGTAGGGCAAGACAGTCTTGTAAAGCAAAATAGGTTAGCAACGCAAAGGATGTTAGTAAAGCAAGACTGAATCATTTAGACCAAAGTAGAGCATACCTAACTAATTAGAGTAGACTAAGAAAGGTAAAGCAGACCCAACTAAAGTAGGGTAGGGTGAATTTACTATAATAAGGAGGACTTGGCAAAACAAGGTGTAAATAGTAGGCTTAGATAGAACTTGCACAGTACGTTGAGTCTTCTAATATTGCCAAAGTTCATAGATAGGTCTATAGAAGAGCTTAGATACAATAGAGCAAGGCATACTCAACATAACAAGGCAGACCCAATAAAGCCAGGCAAGCCATCCAACATTGATAGAGCTTATAAATAGGTCATCCATTTGCATAAAGCTCACGAGCAAGCCTCCTATATGGTCCGAAACCTAACATGACGTTTGGTTAATATCTAGAATCCTATCAATGATCCTCTTAGGGAATACCATTAGGTTAATTATTTTGTACCCTAGCAAGTCGGTGATTTCTTATCTTTACCCACTACATCTTCCTATTTTCATGGGTCAATCATGCACTCTTAGATTAGTCTCGAGTATTCTTACTCACACCTAAACTTGATATGCTTTATTCGGGATCATGATTCCAATCAAGAAGTTAACAGTAAAGAATAGAAAGCTTAAGGATTACGAGCTTATCACTAAAGAGAAAACTTTACTTGATGTTAACCATTATGTGTCTTCAATTGTTAAGTAAACTCCCATTTCCAGTTCTTAAGCTAATATAGATGTGAATTCTAAGAAGAATGTTTAAGTAAATTAGATGTGAGATTGATTTTTTAGATATTTTTCCTATATACAATCACAAAACTAGAAATGAGTTTCTCCAAAGTCAATAAAAATGGCATAGGGTAAATTATGAATAAATGTTCATCAATTTGATGCATTGCATATAATAAGTTGTTCGATTTTAGAGAAAGGACTTGGAAGCATATGATCCACTTTAATGGACAAAAGTTAGCATTGCTCAATTGAAGTAATTCAAAACATTATATTTTCTTATACATAAAATTTTCTCTTGTAATTTTGATTGGTTAAATCAGGTTCATACATAATCAATTAAACAAGTTGTTATTGTTGTTGTTATTGTTATAGTCCATTCAATAAAAGATCTTAGAGAAAGTACAAATTTATTCCTCAATTTTTGCCACTTTTTTTGTTTAAGCTCTAAACCTATTCTAATTTGAGATCTTTCAGGGACCAATAACTAAGAGTTATGTTGCTCAAGTTGGTGCTTGACTTAGAATATATGTTGTACAGTCTAAGCTAAAAGTAAGCCATTAAACTACAAACTTTGTTGGTTTCGAATCTAAAGTAACTTCATCTTTCAATCTAAACTTGTGATATTTTTTAATTCTTTAATTAATAATTATGTGTCTATAGAATTCCTACCTAATGGGCTTTAACAACTTTCTCAATCAAACTTTAGCAGATATTTGGTTGTTAAGATTTCAATAAACACAATTTCATTTGCATTACTTGTATGCTTGCTAAGTTTCATTGGTCACTATTTAGTTCTACTTTCACTAAATCGTTTTGACTTGTTATATGTTGATATATAGGGTCCTTACAATATACTATCTACATCTCCTGTCAAAATTTTCCTTACAATAGTGGATTATTTAACTTGGTGTACTTAGACTCTCTTAATGTCATACAAATTTAAGCAGTCATCATTTTACAAAACTTCTTCTCTTTTAATAAAAATTATTTCAAGTCAATCCTAAAGCTTGTTCGTATAAATAATAAGAGAGAATTTGATTCAAAAAAATGCAAAAGTTTGTTTAATAAGCTAAGTTTATCAAAAGAATATCATTTACACTTTTCAACAAAATGGTGTCATAGAGAGGAAATATAGATATCTTCCAGACACAAAAAGAGCTATAAGATTGCATGCAATTTAACTAAAACATTTTTGAGGTAAATGTATCCTTATTGAAACCTTTCTTATCAATAAGATGATGGTCTAATCACTAAGATGGAAAAGCCTTTAACAACTTCTTTATCATAAAACTCCATCATATAACGACTTAAGAGTTATTGGATGCTCATGTTATGCTTCTATTAATGTATATTCTTCAAATAAATTTGACAATAGAGGTAAGCAAGTATATTTCTTGGATGTCCTTGGGGTAAAAAAAGATATGAATTATATGATCTAGACATGCATGAATTGTTTGTTAGTAGAGATGCCTTATTTTAATTAGACAACTTTTACTTCAAGCTCAATTACGATTCTAATTCCTCCTCTATACAGTCCTAATCCTATCTCTCTCATTGAGTCTTCCACATTGTTTACATACAGTTCATTTATATATTAAAGTGGTTCTAATTAGATTTTTTTGTTTGATACACCTCATCACATTTTGATCATCATTCTTCATTAGATCATAATGTATCTTTTGAATCAAATTCAACAATCTAAACATCTCATTCATAAGTTCAAAAATATAGCAAAGTTAAACAACCTTCTTGGCTAAAAGATTTTATACTTTATGTTTAACTTAGTTCATCAACTGATACAACATGCATAAATATAAACCTAACAAACACCAAAACTATCCACTCTTCTTACCAAATTCTTTAGCTAATTATCCTAAAGATTATGAGGCATCTCTCACTAGCATTTTAACAATCCATGAACCTAGAATCATTATGAGACTAAACAAGATCTTAGATGAGTGGAGACCATGAATAAATAGTTATTAGCTTTGGAATCAAATCATACTTGGGATCTTATTTCTTTACCACCAAGCGAGAAGGTAATAGGTTATAAGTGAATATGTAAAAATATAAATCAAACAATTCTGTTGAAATGTTCAAAGCTCAATTCGTAGCTAAAGAGTATAATCAAATATAAAGAATTGATTATACATATACTTTCTCTCCTATTATCAAATTAACAACTATTAGAATACTTTTGGTCATTACATTAATTTAGAATTGGTATGATTACCAATTGAACATGAATAATGCATTTTTGAATAATTATATAGGTAGAGAAATATATATGACTTCTCTAAATGGATATTTTGTGGAAACTCTAGGTCAAGTTTGTAAGTGAGGAAGATTATTATATATCCTAAAACAAGTATCAAGACAATAAAATAAAGAGTTTACTAAATTTTTTTTCTTTGTGTTTTGCTCTATCTAAACATAATTAACCTTTATTCACTATATTTGATCATGAAGAGTTTATTGCTATTTTTGTATATGTAGATAATGTTCTTATTGCAAAAGATAGTGTGACAGCTACTTAATTTACTAAACAATTAATTTATCATGACTTTTCAATCAAAGACCTTAGTGATAATTTTTTTTTTTTATCTATAGAAGTTTGTTGCATTGTTGCTAGTTTTTTACTCAATCAAGGAAAGTTCTCTTTAGACATTTTGCAAGATGTAGGCTTAATTGCTACTAGACTTACTAAAGTTCCTTTTCCACCAAACATGCATCTTGATACTATTTTAGTGGCATTGCTTTTGGATTTGTATTCAAAAGAATTGTTAGAAGGTTCTTATATTTGACATTGACTAAACCTAATTTATCATTTGTGGTACAACAACTTAGTCAATTTGTTTCATCTCTTTGCACATTAAATTTAAAAGCAAGTGTTCATGTTCTTCAGTATTTGGAAGGACTTGTTCATTAAGGCTTATTTTTGTCTTCAACAAGCTCCTTTTCTCTTATTGTTTATGCTATTGCAGACTTGGGGTCTTGTAAAACTTGATAGAAAATCATTAACAAGTTATTTTATTTTCTTGGAAACTTCCTTAGTCCCTTAGAAGAGTAAGAAACAACTTATGGTTTCCACTTCTTTATTAGAGGTTGCAAATCTACCAAATTAATAGCTGAAAATCCTTTAAATTAATAGCTAAAAATCTATGCTTTCATGGAAATATAAAAAATTAAATTAGATGTTCATTTCACTTGGGATCATATGGCTTCAGATATCCTTCACGTATTTCATTTGGGAACATATTGCTTTAGGCATCCTTTACATATTGCATATACCATTAACCTCTCAACTTATAGGCTTCTTAATAAGAGCTATTAATGATAAGCAAGTTGCTCTCTTCACATTCCAAGTTAGGACATTTGACAAGTTTAACCTTTTTTTTTGTGATTATTTATTTTATATACGTGTGATAGGCTAATACTATCATGACCCAATAATATCATTATCATGGTAAATTGTTGTATACAGCATAAAGATCTATGACCAACCCCTTGGTGATCATAGGCCTTCTATACGATACACAAGGTTCCTTTCACTTCATATCACCATCAAGCCCATAATATCAAGCGAGATAACTAAAATTATCCTTTAAGTACAAAAACACTAAAGTTAAAGTATAGAATCGTTGAATTCCACAACAAAAGAATATTACAATGTAATCAAACCAATAAGACAAATTGAATTAAGAAAATTTAACTAAGTAAATACATTTATAATTCACTATTTACACAAAAATTCTCTGTTCTCATCCTAGACCCACACCTCGTCTCAGCGTGAGACTTACCTCGGGTATTCAACGGCCTAGATGAACAAAAAGATAACTCTATATCAAAAGAAATCTATCATAGTGTAAGCTTACACTTAGTAAGTAAATCTCTTCGTCATGCCATGAAAACAAGATCATTTATATGCATAACATATGAATGCGTGCACAATTAGAATGCCAAATAATACATGCAGCGACCTAAGAGCTACATGCACCTTAGAATTACACCCCTTATAGTCAAGGTTGGAGATAATTACTTAACATAAATCATTAACCGGGTCCTTGCACTTGGGTTTTTATACCCATTTGCATCATCGTGCTCAAATTAGCTCAAACAAATATATAATATATACAACTTTACTACTCATACGAAAAATATACTTTTCTTTTCAAAAATTCATATTTTTAACACAAAATTCTCAAGTCTAGCGGTATGGTGGCCTCTGCAATCCACTTCACATATCTTAAGCGGAAGCTACAAGACATGACCATTCACTAACGGTTGGTGTCCACTAGCACCTAGTAAGCCTAAAAGCTCAGGATAGTGATTCAATAATATAAATGGCACATTTGCCTAATCCCAACAGGAGACCTCGCTCTTATGAGCTTCTTCCCATCTTCCATAAGAGGTGGCGGTCAATATAATTATAATGTAATCATGAGAAATGTATGACTCATTAATTAGTTCAATTTCCATTGTGATCAAGAAATATCATTCCATACAATCCATGCATACTATTATCACCACAGTTCCCATTATTATATCATTAGCAAGTCATGGCATTAAATCATAATACAGTACACATGCATTCCCCATATTCCACAAGCATTCAAGTTCATTTAAATTTAAGTTCGACTACACTACAAACAAAATCAAGCATGAAGTCATCAAGAATCACTCACTCGATCATGGTGAATCAGTCATAGTAATCTAGGGGTAAGTCTTTCCAACAGTCGAGTCCCCTAATCATCGCAAATATGATAAAGTTAAGAGTTTGAGATAAAGTGGGAAAACTAACCTAAAATTCTTTAAGTTATACTTTTTAATTTAGTTTCGTATTTTCCTCTATTTTACTTAAAACTTCAATTACGTATAACTTTTTAGTTTTAAATCTGATTTTTATAATCTTGTAGTCGATTTTCATCATTTTCATGTATACTTTAATATCGTGTGATTAGATTTTCGAGATGAGGCATGCAAATTTGTCCAATGATCAGAACAATAGTGGTTCTCAAGGCTTAGTGCTTTTTTAGGCTTAGTTTGGTTATTGAGCTTTTTGTTATCTTAGGAAATCTTTTGGGCTTAGGCTTAGGATTTTATTCTAAGCTTAAAATACTCTTTAAGGTCAAATTCCCATCCTTACCTTATGGTCTCGGTGTTATCAACATCTTCTTAGACTTTTATGTGGGCTTAAGTAGTCAAATAGACTTACTTTTGATCTAAACTAAGGATAACCAATTTGTTGGGCTTAGTGAGTATTATGTAGGCTTCTTAAGGGTCTCAAAACAACTTTTATTGATAGATTAAGATACTAGTCAAAAATTTGGTGAAGACCTAACTTGAAGTTCTAAGCTTGTTTTAAGTGTTTTATGCTTGATTTTCAGTTTTAGGCTTTATACACTTATTATACTTACTTTGGTTGGTCTTCTCACTTTATTTACTTGGTTTTATCATATTTTTAAGTGATTTTTCTTGTGGTTTCAGATTTGGTCAAGTTGATTCAAGGTTCATACACTTGGTTTTTCAACTTATTTTATCATTTCCTTAAGTTTAGGTGTTGGATCATGAACCAATGCTACTTATATTCCAACTCTAACTCAACTTCTCTTCCATGAGGTATTTATTTGGTTTATGTACTACACAAAATGATATATCTCAAACTTATCATAAACTTTATGCTATAGTTTATATCTTAAAAAGTTGATTTCTTCATAAAAACTTTATGTAATAGATTAAACTTTACCTAAAACTAGATTGGAGCATATGTAACCACATGAAGCTAAAAATAACATCTACATATTATACAAACTTCTCACATCCAACATGTTACCTCTATTCCCACATACATATTTCATTATTTTCTCAACTTACAAACTCCTTTTCTAGGTGCTAGATATGTTTCCTATAAGATACTAACTTAACATGCTCATAATCCAACTTTCATGTAAAAGATTCATAAGCTTATTTCTCATAGTAGTCTAGGCATTTTATTACCTTATGTTCATGCCAATATCTTCATGAAAATGTAGTTCCTTAACATGGTATACTAAGTTACTTTAATAAAGAAATAACTTACTAGTCCTCAAAGTGTAAAAATGATGGTTGTGCAACTAAAAGTCTTCTTAACTCCTTGTTTTTCCCTTTCTCTTCTTGCAAGTTCTTTTAAGGACTAAGGTCTTTATGGTTGAGATGGGTTTTGAGGATATTCTAAAGTTTTTAAAAATTGCTTTCTAAAGTTGGCAAAAGATGGCAACAAGACAATGTTGTGCTGTAAGTGTGGAAGTAAAAGGAGTGGTGGCAATGTAAGGATTTTATGGGGTTAGGTTTCCCTTTTTGTTTTGTGTTTGAAGTAAGAAAAAGGAAATGAAAGATGAGGGAACAAAAGAGAAAGAGGTGTTGATTTGTATGTGTATGTGAAGTATGTCTAATAAGCTTCAATTGGTTGTCGTTTATCATACACAAAAGCCAATCTTTGACATGATTAAATGATATAAGCATTAAGGGATAAATAGTAGATGTATAAGGCAATTAATTAATGGGTAAATAACAAAGCATGCCGCCCCCCCTACCCCCCATCTCTACTTCTTACAATCAGCCATCTAGGGTATCCTTTAGGATAGTGTGTTGTTTTGTCACTTGTTTGAAAATTGAATTGATAAAATAATGTGATAACTTGTTCTTATATAGTATAAGTTATGGTGATATATAGAAAGTGTCTTATCATTGGCTTTTGATAAGTTATCAATTAATAATTGATTCCAACTCTCAATTGATAAATTAATTAAGGTGATTAGTTGGCTTAGTTATCCATATATACATAGGTTATGCATTGAAAATAAGAGGATTGTCTTATATATAATTCTTGTAGAATTTGGTTCTTAAATCAACTTATAAGTTATGATTTATTACTCATAAAATTATGAAATTTTCTAAAGTTAAATAAAATTATTCAAATTAAATTCTTAATTAGTCACTTAGGGTTATAAGTTCTTAATTATTTTAGGGTTTAGGTTTTTAGGTGACTTTAGGTTTGTTGTTCTCGTACTCAAGTTTTATCTATAGTGAACTTTTGAGTTGAAAAACTAAGTTTGTCTTTAAATATAAACTTAAATTCTTAATTTGGTTGATCATTGAGAATAATAAAAAAGTACTCTTAGTTAATTCACATGCCTAATAAATAGTAAGGTTTACAAATACTTTCTCAGTATAAATACCAAATACTTAAACCAAACTAAAGTTAGTTATATGTACACTTTATGATATGCTTTCCACAATCATGAATGCCCCATTCGTCATCTCTCTTTGATCTATTAAGTAATAGTTCTTATTCATTGCAAGTTATTTAGTTTTACATGAATGTATGCAACAAGTTTTATGTTACTCTTTTAGCTAAGAGTGACACATGGCATCATCTTATTGTGTTGCTTATTTTTATCAAATAAAAAATATAAAAATAAAACCTAATGAGAAATGGAAAATTTTTTTAAAATTTTGCAAAACTAAATAAATAATAAAGAAATAGATTAATAAAAAATTAAAAAGCTCCCTTAGTAAAATGTATTATTTTTATTTTTATTATAATTATTACAATATTTGTTATCATTATCATATTTTTAATTTGATTTTTTGTAAATTTTTCTATTTTCCCTTTAACATTTCCAATTTTTTAATATTTTATTACATTATCTATTTAACAAAAATAAGTGAACCAATAAGATAGAGCCACATGTCACTCCTAACCAAAAAAGTAATGGCAAACTAACGAATGACTTATTTGCCTACGTTCACAAACACAATGAACAAATAGAAAAAATTGAAATATTTAAGACTCAAATAGAAATTGTGACAAATGTTAAAAATTGAATTTATACTTTTCCCAAATACCTTCTCTTGTTTAAGAAACATTAGGAGGTGGTTTTTAAGTAGTTAGAAAATTGAAAAACATTAAAAAAAAAAAAAGAAAAAGAAAAAAGGTTCTTTTCATACAAGTGAGCATGGTACGAAGAATTGCAACTAATTGTTTTGCATTTATGGGTTTAGATTTTGTATAGATGTCAAATGTCACCTAGCAATTTTGATACAATAATGATTTCCCTTTCTTTTAATCACTTAAATAAATGCTCTAACTAGTTAGAAAAAATATTCAATAGGTATTATACGTCATATTTATGCAATATGGCGTGTAAATACTAATAAAATATTGATATGAGTTATAATAAAAAGATTAATTGCTAAATCAATTACCATAAATGATTTATACACGTCATATATATCAACAACTTATTTGTATTTATGTATCATATTTTATAACACGTAATGTGTATTACCCATTGAATCTCCTCTTATATTTAAATTATTATTAGTAATTTAATTATTATTAAGGATGTAGAACTAGATGAATAGAGTGTTAGACTTACCATATTTAAATTACTATTAGTAATGCAATTATTATTTACAGTTTACTATTAATTAATAAATAGCAACTTAAGATAATTTACTTAATTCACTACAATTTTTTAATGAATAAAATTTTATGTTAATGGTTATTGTGAAGGAAAAAGGAAAAAAGGATAAAAAGAAAATAATATTCAAAAAATGTAAAAATAAATGCATTAAAAAAGTAAAATGACCATCATGTAAATTGAATGGTAACCTCTCATTTACACAACATATGTTTAACCGCTAACTACATGTAATATTTCAGATATAGTATACATAATTTTTTATTTTTAATAGATTTACAGAATCAATATTTTTTGAACTTGAGGACTGGAGCCCCTTCATTCCTAACTAAATCCGTCCACGGCTCCAAGATTTTACCGTATTTCGTAGATTTGCAGACTTTTTATATGGATATGCGAGACGGTTGATAAACCTACAGGATCCTATAGTATACATGTATGGCATAGGCCTGTTTGGTTGGCCTTGCTGATTCTGTTGACGTGTTCCCACTTTTTAAAAAAATTGGCAGAGTACCAACATCCTGCTGAATAGACCACATTGCAGCAGCCTTTTTGACCTAGAAACCTTAATAAACAAGTAATTAGTTGCCCTAAATGACAAATATGAGACACTTAACTTTATGTAAAGGCTCTTTATGCCATTAGGACGCAAAGAATACGCTGAAGTCTCTCGACCAAGCTGACCACTCCCACAACACCCTCCAAACCATTTACTCCAGCTAAGATTCTTTACTAATAATTAACTAATCAATTTAAGTACCTTTCAATGTAATATAAATATAAATTCATTATTCAGTGTATCTTTTTTTAAAAGATGAAACGTGTAGATAGGTTTTGGTCTCTTCTTTTCCATTTTTGTTTTTACATATATATTTTAGATCTTTATAGTAGCTGGGGTTTAGCCTTTTAGGTTATTTCTAAGCCCCTAAATCAAAAATATGGTTTCCGCAACTTCACTGCCAAAAATGAAAGGGAAAAAGAAAAGGGGGTTTGCTAATAACAATATCTCTTAGTGGCATACACGTGCACAAAGAACCTACATTTGTCCACATACCACATCTTTGGTTGTAGAAGTTGTAAATCTGATAATTAGGGAAAATAAGTATTATATATATATATATATCTCGAAAAGCTAGGAGGAAAACCCAAAATAATTGTCTATCAAGTATATGTACGGCGCGGTCCATATATCAAGTGTCCAATAACATAGCAACCAACTGAAATTGGCAGGACAAGGTTGCCCCTGTCATTCGTCTTATTTCATATGGAAGTAATGACAATTGAGCAGGACATAATGGGCATTTGCTACCAATTTGATTGGTGCTTTCCTTAAATAAAAGGACCAAAAGGAGGATTTAAGATCCACTCAAAGCTTTACTATTTTTCCTTTTGTGAGCCTTTTGCTTTAAGTAAGGCCATAACAAATACCGCTTTGCTCATTAGCCACCCCCTTTCATTGGAGCAACTAGAAAGAAAATGCCATATTGCTCTAAAGAAGAAGCCCTAGTTAGGTTCTTCTATAACATCTCGAGTTCCATACACCTTCTCCTTATCTTATTCTACTTCTCCTCAGTATTACTTTCAGCTATTCTCCATTTCATTGGCAACATCTCTTTATTCCAAAGGTCCACTCAACATTTTTTTTTTTTCTTTTTATAAAAATTCATTTCCATAACCGATAAATTTATATTTTTATTTCGATCTTTCTCATGATTTTTTACCTTTTATTTTGTTTTTACTTTTTTTCATTTGGTAGAAATCAAGCCGAATACGAATATGAATATAGCTGCGATGAAGAAGAGGAGGAGGAAGAAGGAGTACGGCATGAATATGAACACGATACTAGATACTATCAGGAGGAAAAGGATTTGGTGGCCGACATAATTCAAGGTGGGGAGGAATTTTTATTTGTGCATCCAAACAGTCCTCAAAGGTACCAAACTCATGTTTTGGAAAAAGTGACAAATTATTATCAAAAGCCCATTGTTGTTGAAGAGCTAGAAGAGGACAGCTACATGACAGAACAATACTCTGCCCAAGATTCATCACTTGGTCAAGAGTGGGAAAGTGAAAGTGAAAGTAAAAGCGAAAGAGAAGAGAGTGTTGAAGAAGATACTACTCCAACACGAGAATTAGAAGACACGAATTGTTCCAATCGAAATTCTGCTCCACATGAAGATAAGTATAAGCGTGTGCCAAAAGTGTCCATCCACACGTATCTCCATAACGATGGTTTGGCAAATAATGCCAATACTCAAGACGGTAACTTTTCCATGTTATATGCATCCTTCTAATTTTGTTGGTTAAGTTACAATGTATAGGATAAAGTCTTGGATAGATTTTTTCCTCGTTTCAATCTCATATAAGAGCTATCTAGGAAAAAAAAAAAAAAGAAACTTATAGAATAAGTAATTTATGTGTATCTGTAAATAAATTCGGCTGAAAATATATGTATCATTGGAATGAAATTATTTATTGCATAGCTAGTTCGATCAAATTCTTTACCAAAAGGATGGTCAGCAAAGCAGCATGCCCCAGGTAGCCTTTAATTAATTTTTCTTTGGGTAAATACAAATATTCCTTATGTTTTCTTTGTGTATATTTACACTTGTATCTTTAACATTCAGTATCTGCAGTTTTGCATTTTAAAAAATGTGCTTTCAAATGGCATTTTACCAATAACAAAAAAAAGAAAAGAAAATTATAATGAACTTTTAAAATTGCATGAAATAAATAAAAACGAAAGAGAATTTGTGGTTTCGTGTTTTAGTTTTTCAATATCTTTATTATAAATGTTTTTTTTTTTTTTTTCTATTAGGGTACATAGAGGATGGAAAGCATATTATATATATCATGTGATGGTAAAAAAAAAGGTATATAGAGTAGATAGAAAGGAGTGCATTTTTAGATTAATTCTCCTATAGTCGCAATTCAATTACAGTTATAATAACTACGGTCAGAGGGAAAAACATAAACATTGACCAAAGTCATTTTGTGTTTAACTATGAGCCACGTTGCTTTCATTTTCTCTGACAGAGGATTGTGCAAATCCTGGAAGTCAAAATGAGAAGCAAACGAAAACAAGTACGCTGGAAAGCGAAAGATCATGGAACATGGAGAGACCCCAAATGGAGACAGAGGCCATGACAAAGAAATTACAAGAAGGAAGCATGGAGAGAGAAGAGGAGGAATTAATAATGTACGAGGATTCAGGCACGGTGGGGTCCACATCAAAGAGTTCATCGGAGTGGAGAAGCTCCATTAATTGCAGAGATTCGGGTACGGATGATCCGTTTTCTTCATCCTCAAGGCGAAGCTGTCCTAAATGGGAGTCCTACACGGTTTTCCAAAAATATGATGAGGAAATGATGTTCCTTGACAGAATTACTGCCGAAAAGTTGCACGAGACAGGTAACGAAGTATAAATGTTGAGGTAAATGGGTATATTTTTAATACTGGGCAAAAAAACATAATTTTCGTTTCGCATTTAACAAGTAACTTATGGAAGTTACCGACATATTTTATATAAAATTTAAAATCCTTAGTCAAATTTTTATTTCCAAATTAGGATCAACACACTTAAAAAGTTGTTTTTATTATAAAAGTTGAGCATAAGAAACTATCCCTTATTTTATTTTTGGTTGAAATGTAGAGTGCCCAAATGAATGATTGAATAGGTGCCCAAATGAAATAATTGAACAGGTGCTCTGGCTAAGCGTTGGGAGCCCAACCAATCTTTGGATCCACTAGTGGGAGGCCCACAAATGGTGGTGGTGATTGATATTTTATACTAAAAATGTCAAAAATGGAAGGAAATGTCTCCATTTTCTTGGCAGAAATTAAATTTATTTTTTTCTATGGTGCACAAGGGAACAATAGTCATTATATCATCCATCAATTAATTATTTTAATTCATTAAATCTGACAAATCTATGCAGTTTGCCTCACCTTGTGATTGTCGGGATGAATTTCTTACATTACGTGTGACCTTGTAATTCATCCTCCTTTTTTTTTTTTCTTTTTTCTACAAGAATTTCGTCCACTGCAGTACAACTAGAGTAACATAAGATAGAGATTTCTGAGTAGCGAAAAATTATTTAGTACATTGTAAACTATCCTTCGATTTTCCTTATTGATACTCTACCTGACACTAGCATGCTCCACATTTCTCTAAACAAGTAAAATACTTGCGCGAAATTGACACTTACTACAAATAATATAATATAAAATAATTAGCGAAACACAATATATTGAACCACAAGTGTATCCTTGCATATATATATATATATATATATATATATATATATATAGACTAAAAATACACATATATATATATATATATAGACTAAATACATTGATCATGTCCAAAGATTAATCCTTTTCTTTTCCATTTCCTGCAGAGTCTTTAAGATCATTCCAAGTGCGCCCAAGGTCAACATCAGAGAGAATCATACACAAAATAGCAACTATCAACAAGAAACCAAGAGATATGCGCCACAGTAACCCATATAGTGAATTAGAAGCCGCATACGTAGCTCAAATTTGCTTGACATGGGAAGCGTTAAATTGGAATTACAAAAATTTCCAAACCAAGAGAGCATCTAGACGTGAGTTTGATCTAGAATGTCCTGCTCGAATTGCCCAGCAATTTCAACAATTTCAAGTTCTGTTGCAACGTTACATTGAGAACGAGCCTTATGAACAAGGTCGTAGACCCGAGGTTTATGCCCGAGTGAGACTTCTAGCACCGAAGTTACTTCAAGTTCCAGAATATCGAGGTAAGAGAACTACTAATCAAGAGCCTAAAACGATATATATTTTACATTTTTAAGAACGCTCGCACTTTTTGTACCAAAATTAAAAAAAAAAAAAATTATATAAGATTTTTTTTCTTTCAACCTATAACAACTCTTCAATGGTTTGTTTAGTAATATTTTCCTATCAGAGAAACACTAAAACAATAGCCAAATCCTTTACTTTATATACCTATATATTTATATATACATAAAAGGAATGAGTGATCATGATTCTTATAGTTTTTTTAAACTTCTATAAAATATGTTTGTAATTTTTCATAGTAATATGCATAGAGTTATTTATACGTATTTATGCATAATTCCTATAAAAATATATTAGAGATGGCAGAGGTAAAAATGCACTTTGAAACGACATGATGTGGAAGGAGGCAGCCTATGTATCTAGAAAAAGCATCAATTTTTTTTTTTTCCAAATAATTAATACATTATAATAACTACCCAACAATGCACTCAAATAAAGGTCCTCTTTCCTCTCTCACATCTCTAATATCACATTTGATATGAAGGAATAGTACAAAATATAATGAAATAGAATAAAATGAAAGTTAAACTGACATGAGAAACAATTTTCTATATTAAAAAATGAATACAGAATGAAATAGAATTAAATAATTAAATAATATTATCTGTTAAAAATTTCCTTAATTGTTGCATGCTATAATTTTCTTAAAGATTAGAAAATTTATTTTAATTAATCATAATTAATTAAATAAAAATAGAATCTAGACTTTACTTTTAAGAAAGCGGAATCAAATTCGCCATTCAAGTTGGAATTGTCAGTTCATTATAATCACAATTCTAGCTTCAAAATATACTCCAAATATGGGAAATAGAGATAGAATCCAAAGTCACAATTTCATTCGGATCCATTCTCTCATACTAAATGTAACGTAAATTTTTTCCTCTTTATTTGCCAAGCCCCTTCATAATATCTATATATATATTCATCACATCTTGTTCTATGGGCAAGTATAGGCATTGTTTCTAAAACACAGTAGAATGTCTTATTTTTCCTGCAACTGATTTTGTTCGGACGGATTAGTTAGGATCCATAAATGGGATCATCCGATTCATAATCTAACTTTTAAAATCCGTATGCCTATGATTATGATTTTGATAGGTGGGTAATGGATTAAACTGGTCCTTAACCAAACATAAAAATCCCCGTTCAAGTCCAGAATCCTGGTAGAATTCGTGTCCACCGTTAAGACTTTTGTTTTAATGTACATCTAACTTAATCTTCGCGTGGAAAATTCTACATATATGTGCCACACCATATATAAGTTAGAACTTCACACAAATCAAATTATAGGAAAAGTAAATATTCTCTCTTCTATTTTTCAAACTCCTCTTTCTTGGTAAACATTATCAAAATTATGAATGGCTGTTACAATCTCAAGGATGGTGCTACTTTTGAGACTAAAGTAATGTGTATGTAAGATCTTTTCAGAATACAATATTTCTTTTTCTTTTTATTTTTTCAAATAACTATTTTCTAAGTCCAAAATACCATTTGCATTTCATTTCTCAATCTGTCTTTGTTAATAATATTCTATAAAATAATTTATATTTTTTCAATATTGATCCTATCCTATCAAGACTCTTTTAATCTAATAGCGTGAATGTCAAATTTTTTAATTAGATGAATTATATTCAAGTGCTCTTTAAAAAAAGAAAAATGAATAATTACATTTAATGAAAAAACGACCACATATGAGATCTTCATAAATTTGGTTGTGAGTGTGCTAGTAGTGGGACTTGCTAATGAAATCATTTATAGAAAAATTTTCCAAGTTGTCCATTTATTTTAAAGTCCCCTAAATATATAATTATTAATTTTTATTCTTACTTTTTTTCCCATGTAATTTTTATTAATTTTTATGTTGATATCAAAAGGCACCCTATGATTAAACTTTTATTTTTTTTTTTTTCTTTTCAATTCATGACTTATAAATAAACAGATTCAGAAGAAGGTCCGAAGGATGAAGGATTTGGGTCAAGAATTTCATCTCCAGCTTTGCTGATGATAATGGAAGATTGTATAAGGACCTTCATGAATTTTCTTAAAGCTGATAAAGAGAAACCTTGCCAAATACTGGCGGCATTTTTTAGAAGAAACCGAAGGGTGTCCGTTGATCCTGCCCTTCTAAGGCTCATGAAGAAGGTTAATAATAAAGTAAGTCCTCGTTAGTTCTTGTATATTATACAATTAATGCTGGAAACTGTCAAAATTATTTATTTAGATCTCCACAAGTGCATTAATAAAACTCTATTAGGATTTTTGGAATGCTTGTTAAGATATTAAATAAAGAATTTTTACTGTTATTTATGGAAAGTATGAAAAATTTTTGACAAGTGTCTTTGAAATACTTGCTATAGTATCCCTTTAATAATATATAAATATGCGGTAATCCAGGGCTAAAGTAATAAATTTTCACATATTTACAGGCAGGATTTTATCGAAAGTGAGCGTGCTGCAAGTTTTAGCTGAGTTAAAATAATAGAAACGGCAAAGTGAAATATTAGTAGATTTTTTAAAAGCGAATTCCAGATTGTTTCCTGGCCAGTTTAGAAGAAATTGGAATTTACGGCTGGAAACTTTTGTCATAGACCTGGTCTTTTAGATCATGCTTGAGTAAAGTACCCGTAACTTTATGCAAACCGTTTACTCAAATGAAAGCCCACATGATATTTGAATTTTTTTGCTAGCCCCTTAGATTTATTCCTCTGTAGTTATGCCGACTGTATGCATGTGAGATTAAACACCTGTGATTTCGAAAAGAAAATGCAAGTTTTAAGTACTTGTTAAGAATCAAAACAAGAAAACTTCTAATAATTGTATGTATTTTCTTTTTGTATAAATTTGTAATTAATTTTAAAAATCCGAAAAACGTTTTATTTGAACTTTTTAAATAATCCCTAGAATAGTCGTTAACGAAATAATATATAAAATAGAAACCTTCTTGATGTAGGTAATTACAAAGCACAGTTTACGTTTATGTAACTACGATTTCATCAAATAGACAAAGTTATTCATTTCCAATTTCGGGTTCCATCTTATTGGTTTGGAAATTACAGTACGAAATTTTAACTAAACCGGCAAGCATTCTGAATTTTATTGACACAGTTGTCTTGTATTTCTTGAAAAAAAAAAAAAAAAAAATGATGAGCAGAAGAAGATGAAACTAAAGGATCTACGTCGAGCTGGAAAATGCATTAGGAAAAGAAGACTGAACGTTGATGAAGAGATGGAGATCTTGATGGGCCTAATAGATCTTAAAGTGGTGTCTAGGGTTTTGAGGATGACAGATATAAGTGAAGAACAGCTTCATTGGTGCGAAGGAAAGATGAGCAAAGTTAAAGTTTTGCAAGGCAAATTACAAAGAGATTCCTCGCCACTTTTTTTCCCATCACACTGACCCCACCACGCCAAAATATCGCTTGGTGATGACTACGCTCTGACCCTATTCATCAGTGAATATACTTTTCAACCTCCCCCAAAAGTAAAAGCAGAAGAAAAGAAGAATACACACGTATGATGGTTCTACGGATAAAAAGCATATACATTTAAGTTTAACTATATATATATATATATATATGCAAATTTTTTACCTAACAAATATTTATTAATAGTGCACGTGGCTCCGATTTGCTTGATATATAGATGTATGTATTTATAATCGTAAAATTGTAATAATCGGTGGATCAGAAAAAAGTTGAGGTATATAATTTAGACACCTCCTAAAAACCATTGAGATTACATCACTTACATCTCTTGAATAATGTTGAACTGAAAATTTATTTCTCCAATTCGGTTTAACCCATATATTAACCGATGAAATATCAACCTTCTATGAATCAAACCAAGTATATCTTGCATTAAAATTTTCGTATACAGTTCTATATGTTCTTTTATTTTTCTATCGTATAATTATATTCTTTTTTCTTTTTTCATTATTCGGTCTCAATATTCTACGTATTAAAAAGCTAAATAGAACGTGATTCTAGTCTTGCATGGATTATGAAGGACAGGACATCCAAGGCTAAAGAGTAAAGTCGATATGGCACTAAGCTTCAACATCATCTTGGAAAGTGAAAGTATAGACAAGGGTAGCTTTAGCTTTAAAATTGGGATTTGTCTACAATACAAAGGATTTGGCAAGACGAGAAATAAAGAAGATATATAGTAACACGGGAAAAGCTGAACCATTGACGTGGAAAAAAAAGAAGGCACATGGCTTACATGGAGAGATGAAGATTGAAAGACCCTACCTTTAAGATGGATAAACGAGAAATAAAGTAATGAATCAACAATAAAAGGAATATGGTTATAGCATGAACTCATGATTTATGTAAAGGTGAACCATGTAGTTCGCGTTAGTCCACATGAGAATGGATTAAAGAAGACTTGTGAAAGCATAAACCCATTTCAAAAGTGATTTTCCTTTTCTATTTGCGTGATTATTGTAGTAGACGATTGGGAAATCTGGGTGTTGCCACCTTTGTATCAAATTCTCTTTTGCATATGCGATTATATAATACTAATAATGTGCTTTGTTTTTTTTTTTTTGGGTTGCCAGATACTAATGATGTGTTTGATGGATCTCAATTTAAATATGGAGTAAATTATAAGAATGGTCACATAAATGTAAGTCAAATTCAAGTAAAATTAAACATCTTAGGGTCAGTCAAATTTCTCTGTTGTGTACCATAGTAACGTATCTTTTGGTGTTTCACTTACAAGCTAGCCAATCGAACCCAGTTTCCAATCAATAATATCAGGTTAATTAACCCAAATCATTAAACACGTTCAAATACCATAGTAATAATTCAAGTCCTTCAACATGATGAGGATAGTATGTTGCAAGCTTACCTTACAATTTGGTATATATAAGTAAAGAAACTAAATGAAATGCCATGATGTAAACATTTTTAAGAGGTAAATAATCAATTCCAGAGGACTTTGCCATTTCTTCTAAAATTTCAATGCATTCTTTGAGCTCCCTACGAAGTCTTCTTTCTTACTACACGTCATTCGAAAAATGGAATAGTTAGCATGGATGGAGCATAGCTTATTCTTTACATTTGAATGCACATTAGATGATAGTACCTTATTGAATAATTACAATAGAGAGCGCTTTGTTGGAATGGGGTGACCATATGCTTAGAGAGACAACTACTAGGATATCATGCAAACACAATGGGTAATAAACAAAAATAAAAGGATAAGTTATTTGACTTAACAATGGATAAGAACCTCTAATGATAAAATTGAATGTTGGATGGATTACATTGATATGACTCACAAGATAATTCACCTAGTTTACTTGCCACAATCAATTGATCAATAAGAGTATGGTTTTTGAATAAAAGGAGTCAATAGAAACAATATTCCACCGATGAAAAGTTACTAGGGTTCAAATACAATGTATAAATATAACAATGGCAAAGTTGTAATTAATTAGAAAAGGAAAAAGATGTTATTAGTGGAACATGGCCTCAACATAGTTGTGTTAAGAAGCCATGTATCTCTTTCGATTTCTTACTCTAAACAACATAACCTCAATATGATTGTGTTGGGAGGATGTATACCACTTTAACTCAACACAAGCCCAACATGGTTGTATAGGTGACCATGTGACTCCCTCATGATACTCTTCTAGAAGTATACACTCATATTCTCCATGAATGGAGCAATGTTCTTCAACGTAGTCAAGTATACAGTTGTGCTTGGCCCATGTATCTTTTTATCCACCAATTCCTTTTTCTACACTTATGTTATAACTTGCTAAGGATGCCATTGAGTGAGTCATCATAAGGTACATAACCCACCTGACTCGTCAAAAACCATATATGGTTTGACCCTGTAAGGTTTTGTAATGAGTTATAAAACCTTATAAGGTTCCTGATTAGATTTTAAGACTTATAAAAAATCTGATGAGAAAACCCAAAACTTGATAAGAACATAAAGAATATATATATAATGCCCATATTTTACTATACTATTCTAAACATGAGTAAATAAAAAAAAAAGACTAATAAAATATCATAAATAAAAATAATATCAATAATACATATGAGTATAAATTGATTTTATTTTTAATATTATTTATATGAAGAAGGACATGGTACTTCAAAATAAGTGTATGACCATTTCAGGGTAATGATATAAAGAGTGCAAGACACCATAATATGTCATCACTTCCACGATGGTGAAATTTTATTACTTCTTCAATATAATAAACAAGTCGGATTGGGTTCTTAATGAGTTCAAATAAACCTTATAGGATTAAGTTTTGAGAAAATGGTAAAATCCACATAAGATTTTAGGGGAGGGTTTTAGGATGCTTTATAAGGTAAAAGGTCGAGCTTGGATTTTATAAAGCCCATCTCAACCCCCGCCACCAGTGGCATCTTTATAACTTGGGATACAACTTTGGGAACATACTTGAAACATAACTAAAGTCTTACAAGCATTAAAATCATGTAAAGAAAAAGACTAATAAAAGATATGTCATTTGCTACTAATCGATAGGCCAAAATCCTTAAGGTGATAATCTAGAGTTCTTTAGTTAACTCTCCATGGAAAATGGGTTGATAACCTAACACTCATCATCAGCCCTCTTTAGAGAAGGTTTGACTCAAATCATGAAAGTACAAGCCTCCTAGATAAAGAAAATAATGGTATAAAACTCAAAAAAGTTAAATATAAATATTTAGCCATCTTCATGCTCTAGATTTGCTGTCACATCCCTAAGTAGATACTTTACAAATCCTCTCTAAGCACATAAGTCTCGTAACACTACTACATTACTTCCTTGGTCAACGACTTATTTAATAGCTACTACATTACCAATACTTGAGCATCTAACAAGACCAAACCACATATCTTATGGCCTCAAACTTCCCATTCATCATATGTTCTTTTAATCAATCCCATGTAAACAAAACTGAATATCAAATAATTTTTTATTATTCTCATCTAAATCTAAGTGAACAAAATCAAAAATTTATTAAATAATTAAATTCTAAAAGCTAATGCTATAATTAATCTAACCAAGAAAATTGGGATATTCAATATTTTTAATGGATTCAGTCATAAAATAGATAGAAATAGAAAACCAATTAATTTAATACTGAGTCTTTAACAGGTTTTGTTTCAAGCAATTAAGCGCTAGGTAAAATCCTTCTTGCAAAGTAAATAATTTCTTAAGACTAATTAGTCATCCTTTCTATCGCTAGATAAGAAATAAAGTTAATTAATTCTTTTTTATTCTGAAACTTTAATTCTTTAAACCAAAATATCCAATTTATTAAACCAAAGTATCCAGTTTACAATAATTAATTAGAAAAGGTTCTCATAAACTCAATCCTAATCAACATTTATTCCAACAAAATCAAAATATATGTTTAATGATTATGGAATTAAAGAATTCAATGAACAACCAAATTATCAAGTAAGATCCATTAATTGATAATCTATATATCCAATCAACAATATTAATTAATCACACAAGAGAAATAATAGGGTAAAAAATATTCGAATCAAGAATATATAGGAAAGAGTGAAAACAACCTTTTAAGGAGTACTAATCCCTAATTCATGATTAAATATCGCTTCTTATTACTCCCGATGTTGAATTCCTAAAAGAAAGTAAAACTACTCCAAAGATTGTTCTTCCATAACCATAATGAATGAATGAAATAAAATAATAATGTGTCTCCTCCTTCTCTATTCTATTTACAAGACTTTCTATATATATTACAAGGAATCCCACAAGGTTTGATTATAGCCTTTGATGCGAGCCCATAAATTTTACATGTATTTTTCTACCACGATATGAAAAATTCAAGAAATTACATCTAGCATGGCAACAACATGGTTACAAGCACAACCGTGCTATTCAATACGATAACTCTTTTCTTCCTAGCATGACATAAACTACTCTTCTTCTTAGTCCATATCAACATGGGCATAGCACAACCATGCTCTTTACCACAAGTTCAATTCTTTTTCCGTAAGTTCTTCAAACAAATGCCTATTTTGCACATCAAATAGTGTTTAAGTCCTAAAAGAATGAAAATTAATAAATTTGGTACTAAACTCATCCAAAGTAACTTAAAATATCTATAAGATTAACCTATAAATATTGGTATAATTACATTCTTTGAAATATCCCCATACTTGAACTTTTGCTTGCTCTTAAGAAAAAATAAATAAATAAAAACCAAAGAAAACTCTTAAGGACAAAACTAAGTGAAATCGATTCATTATAAAATCAACACCAATATCGTACATAGTTTATTCAGAAATAAGAGTGCATACTCTTCCATCAAATTTCATCCCTTTACCATCAAATCCAAAACGTCAGCAACTTTTTATTCTATAAAATTATACTTAATCATATTTATATGCCCTTAAAATATAACTGCAAGATACATGTATTAGTTATGAAAAACCATACTAGAATTCAAAAATTAGTCTATGTAAATTGGAGTTAAACAACATAATTTAAATAAAGATTAAACTTAAAATCAAAATAAGCATAAATTTAATCAAGAAAGAGTTATTCATATTTTATAAACTAGAGGATATACACTCCCCTCTTTCACTTCTCTAAGTACAATAATTAAAAAAAAAAAAAAAAAAAGAGTACATGTTACATTAATCAATCCCTTAATTGTCTCCTTACTTTTTTAAATTTTTCATTGAATGATTTTCTTTTTCATTATTTTTCAATTGAAATAGAGTAGTTTCCCTTAGTTAGTAAGTCCAAGGCTATACAACCTTAGGCTACTAGGTATTAAAACTCTCATTCAAACCATCCATACTCTACCCAATTTGGATCTTTTCACTTTTATGCAAGTTCTAGCCTTCACATTAACTTTTCTTTTGACCCTTTTAACAAGCTTTCATCCAACAATCTCGAGCTCATCACCCAAGTTGATAGATGTTATTCCACATGTAAGAAGCACCATACAAGTTTAATTATTCGAGTGAATAAGGCCCATAGCTAGACTCTTTAACGTTTTAGCACTTTTCATTTCATTTAACTTTCAATTTTAGGCTTAACTTTAAACCTTTCTTCATTCAATTTGCTTTATTTATTTATTTCTTACAGCTATTTTTTACTTTTCAGTGAGTTTTTAAAAAATAGGTATCATTTGTTCATTTGTGAGAAATTAGAAGGCTCCTAAGATTTCTAAGGAGTGAATATTCAATGAAGTAAAATATAGAAAAATAACTCCTAATCAACTATGTTCACCCCAGTTCCAAGTTTAAATCTAAGCTTAAATAATAAAAAACTTTATACTTTACACATATTTCATTATTTAATTCTAACATTGTATAAAAAGGTTCTAATGATTAAGAAAATTCATCCAAAAAAAAAAAAATCCCAAAAAGTTGTTTCTTTAATTAGATGAAAAATAATGGTGAATAGACGTGTAATATCAAATAAATTGATTCTATATCTCAATTTTTTTTTTTTAGGAAAAATTTATGTATGAGGAATCAAATCAAATCAACTCCATTACTTTTATAGATTCTTTACTAATGTCTAATTACTCTATTCCTTCCTATCATACTTAAGCTGTACATTTTCCTTAAAGTACAAATATAAACCATAAAAAGCATAATAATCAATTGGAACGAAGAGAAAAAAGATAAAACGGAAACTAAAACTTCCTCGATTTAAGTGCTCTGACATTAGATTTGAAACTGCCTTACTATGAGATTCCATACACTAATTCATGTTCATATAAGCCTTGCAAAAGAAAAAAAAAAAAAGGAAAATGAAATCAGATGAAAGAAAAAGAAAATGTAAGCCTCTAAGAAACAAATATAAAACTAAAACTACTCCTACTATTACTTCACCTACAAACATTAAGGTTCATCAAAGTACAGCATTAGAGCTAGTAGGACTATTCCCTCACTAAAAAGATACATAAAAAAAAAAAAAAAACAAAGAAAGAAAGCTCGTTAGCAAATCACATAAATCTCAATCGATTACTAGCTTACTAGTCATCTTCTACTAAATCTTCTACCTTATGTGGTGGTAGTGATTGAATTGAGCTGCAAACATGTCCATAAAATTGCTCAAATCGTGCAAAAAGACTATCCACCTTCCTTTTTAGTCTAAGAATCTCCTACCATGCAAATTTGGGTACTCTAGAACTCAATGCTCCATGATAACCTAAGGGTATTGGCGGATCATCCTCATCCTCTTCTATGTTATCGGGCTGCTCTACTTTATTTTGTCCGCTAGATACCAACACCATTCTCCTCAAAGAATTAAAAGTAATGGGCACCATATAGCATCCTAAATGTAATTTTTGTAACCCATCAAAGATACCCAAACTCTTCATCAACTAAGTGATATATGGTCCATAACGGTAGACCATATATCACTTAGCAATGGAAGAAAAATGCCAACATGATCCCCAAATGAATACAGTGACTCTCAACCATGCTATAGAGGTATAGAACATCTATGGAATTAATAACCTCAACACTCTCCCCTCTACCAAATAAACTATGACTCAACGTCCAGTATACATACCTGTGAGCTCGATTCCTCAAATTGGATGCCTTTGACTTCTTTGATTCATACACCTAACTATTACTCAACACTTGCCAATAGCCTTTG
Organism: Lumnitzera littorea; assembly: GCA_024138015.1. NCBI lineage: Eukaryota > Viridiplantae > Streptophyta > Magnoliopsida > Myrtales > Combretaceae > Lumnitzera > Lumnitzera littorea. The sequence goes on along the minus strand of JAMXBB010000004.1, from coordinate 59,951,289 downwards.
ATTAGTAACCGCTTGAGGTAAGTTCACCGCTAACATTTAGTGCTTTGTAGTAGTGTAATCTCATCATATGACCCCATTAGAATCGAAAATTAGGTTATAGTCTTTTAGTATGGCTAGCCATTTTATTCGAACTCCAAACCATTATTAGCTCTAGCCCCCATATAATTGTGAGCTAACTTCACAATTTATAAGGAACTTAAGAGTAGGTTCCCTATATGTGTCCTCCCTATTGTTGAAAAGCCTATCCTTGCCACCATGATTAATCAATCTCTTCACCTATGGTTCGAGCCTAATTTGCTCAAGCACATCCTAATCTATGTACAAGGTATCTACAAACGTGCTCCTAAAAAGTTTTGCAATTCTCTCTTATGCTCCCTTAACTAGAATTGGAGCATAGGTTGCCCTTATGTAGGTTTCTCAAGCTCAAGACTCCTATCTTTACCTTACCCTTCTTGGCGTGATCCTTGAAAAATAACAAAGCACAAGCTTATACATGACATAACCAATCCTTGATGCTTTGAAACAAATTATGTACTAACTCAATGAGAAAAATGTGAAGGACACCTGAAACTCTAAAGTAAATATCTCAAGCATCGAAATTGTTTATTTTAAATTTAAAATCATGACAAAAATGCATCTAACCCAATTTCTATATCCATGGTTTAATTATCAAAATAACATGAGTTTCTAGTTAAGTTATAGATTTGAATAGAAACTACACCAATTTTACTAATTTAGCAAATCACAAATCAACTATCATCATATTGCAAAAAGATTACTACATTGTAAGGAAAAACAGTACAAAAGTGCAAAAACCCATACAAGTATGAAAAACCATGAACAATACAATATAGCTAGTTTATGAGTTCATGTTCATGAAGGATGTCTGAAGCTTATGCAAATCATGCTATCAACATCATGGAACAAGAATCTATCACCAACATTTTACCAAAATTTATGCTTTTCTCTTCTACAACAAACCTTAACTCTAGATAGAGAAAGACAAGTAAATCCATGAACAACACAAATATGTACTTGTGTCTAGAGAAGATTACGCCCTAGATGATGAGCATAATTCTCACCTGTGATTCTATCAGATTTCTAGCTTACGTCTACCTTCTTGATCCTTAGCCAAAATTTCTCATCTAATTCCTGCATTGCATGCAATAAAAGCACTACATATTCCAAGAAATGTTAGAATAATTAAAAACTCAAAAATTCTATGTAAGCTACTTAATGAAAATGTTGCAAGTGGAGTAATTAAATAAAATGAAATGAAATGAAATAAAATAAAGGATGCTAAAAAATTAAGGAAAGCTTGGATTACCTCCCAAGAAGCAACGTTGTTTGATGTCATTAGCTTAACATTTCGTGCTTCCTTTTTGCTAAGGTGGTTCATATCCTTAAGGCACTTTCTTATTAATCTCTCTTCTAGTTGTTAGAGCTTCTTGATTGTCATCAAAGTCAACTATTATTTTGGATGGAGTGTCCAATTATGTGATTTACTAGACTAAGGGTCCTTCATTTTCTATTGCTTTGTAATATTTATACGCAAATCACTATTCCCAACCCTCAAAATCATTTTGCTATTTTTCATGTCAATTTGCCTAAGGATAATAAGAATTTTTTTTTATCTTCCTTTATATCAAGACTACAAAATCTATCGGGAATTTAAATTTATCCACCTTCAAAAGCACATCCTTAATCACCCCTTTAAGTTTTTGGAAGGAGCCACCAACTAACTAAATTGTCATCTTAGTTCTTTTGGTAACATCCCCTAATCCCAGTTTCTTTGCTACAAAGAAGGGAATTAGATTTGTACTTACACATATATCTCAGAATACATTCTTCAGATTTCCTATAGTGCAATCTAAAGTGAATTTTCCTGATCATTTAACTTAAGAGGAAGGGAATACTTTAGTACTTTAATACACGCTTGAGATAACATGATAATTTCTTGGCCATTTATTTTCCTTTTCTTGGCCATTATTACTTTCAAATAGCATTTGTAATGGGGTATTTGCTTAAGAAAATCTGCCAAGGGAATATGGCTTAATATTACGTAATATTCATCGTTTTTTTATTTCTTTAACTAAACTAGATAGTATATAGTTGGTACACATTGCTTAATATAGGCTCACACATTCCAAGAATGCAATTTTATCGTAAAACTGGTGATTCTTGAGATTCAACTTTCTTACTTAACCTCAAATGTATTATATTAACTAGCTTAGCTAAGGCGAAAGCCTTTACAATGTTTTGAAATTATCTCTTTAGCCTCTTAAACCCTTCTATGGTCACATTAGCAAGCTTCTCAACTGTTACTTCTCGAGCAAGTTTCTCTTCTCTTTTCACCTCTCTTGCTAACTAAAAATTGTAATCAACTTTTAAATTTTTATGTTGATACCCCAATTTTGCCATTCTTTTTTTTTTTTTTAAATTTTTAGGATAGGATAAAAGATCCAAATTTAGGAAAAGTAAAAAAAAAGAAGAAATTTAGAAAAATACAAAAAAAAAATAGAAAATTTAAGGAAAGCTTAAAAATAAGAAATTTAGAAAAATAAAAAAATAGAAAATTTAAGAGAAGCCAAAAAATAAGAAACTTAGAAAAATTAAAAAAATAGAAAATTTAGGAAAAGCCAAAAAATAAGAAACTTAGAAAAATACAAAAAAGAATAGAAAACTTAGGAAAAACCAAAAATAGGAAATACAAAAAATATATATAATTTAAAAACTATAAAAGATTGAAAAGTCATAAAAAATAGAGGATTGAGGAAATTTAGAAAATAATAAATTTTTTAGAATAGAATGTTTATAGAAAAATGAGGAGAGGGCTGTTAGGCTTAGGCCTAGGCTTAAATTTGAATCTAACCCAAGCTAACCTAGTCTATATATACAATTTAATTGTACATATGGATAAAGCACAGGCCAATAACCTAACAGATAAGTACTTGAGTTTGATATTAGGTTAGCTTGAGGTCTTAGATTCGAACCTCAGTAAGGGCATGGAATGCCTTTTGTTTTTTTTTTTCTCATAGGACACACTACTATACATGGACACATCAGCACCGCGTCATCGGCCACATGTCACATCAAGACATGTGGCACAATGTCATCCACTCCTTACAGTTGACATAGCGCCACATAGTGCCACATCAACACTCCTTACCATGTATCGCACCATGTATTTGACAGTAGTACGCAACACGTCTATGTTGGCTACATATTGGATACGTGGCACAACTTGATTCAATAGCACAGCTGATATGGTGCTATGTCAGTTGCTTCTTCTTCCCTTTCTTCTTCATTTCTTCCCCTGTTTCTCAACCATTTTCCCTCCTCAAGAACTTAATTTATGGTCATTTTTTACTACCTTTACTATACAATTTCACTAAATTAATGGTAAAATCGTATAGTATGCATAGCTTATTTCTGAATCAAGCTCAAAACTAGTCTAAATTCAATTGGCTACACATTTGAAATCGAAATCAAAATCAAAAATTAGAAATAGTTGGTTTTTCAAGTCAAAGTTCATTAACACATTTAATCCAATTTTTGAACTTTCTTAGCTTATTCGATGTTACTTTAGTATAAATAGGGTTTGGGAAATCATTTTGGGGATAGGAATAGGAAAAAAAAATCAACTTTGGTTTTATCTCTCTCTCAATCTCTTCCCCAATCTCTCTCTTTCTTCATAACCTACGACCACCTTCTCTCTCTCTCTCTCTTTGATTCTCTCTCTCCACTTAAGTTCAAGCTACAACACTACCATAACTAGACTCCCCATAGCCTAGGCTCTCTAACTTGACCTTTATTGCTCTTTGTCATGCTTCCAAACTTACTATAGCCAAAACCCTAACCCTTATAACCACCTTCTCGAAACACTACTTCTACAACTCCACAACTAAATTGATGTCATAGCTAAGTTCGTAGCATCCAAAGACCTAAGACCCAATATCCTTTTGAGTCACAACTAGCACTACGTAAATACACCTTCATCTGCCATTGACTACTACCTTCGAGAACTACCAAAACAACCACCCTACGCCATGGCATTCATCCTACCCCCTACAAACCCAATACAATAGCCACAAATCTCCCATTCCCCGATTGTTTCGCCGTCAAGATCACTCGAAACTGCACCTCGCCAACTACTGCAGCTGAAGTTCATTGACCTAACCTAAATCTACCCATCTAACTTGCATACTAACCCAAACAACCCGAAGCTTTAGAAATCAACCTACCCCTATCTTCCTTTGGTCCGGCCTTATCTTTGTTAATTTTTGTGTTTATGTGTTTTTTGTATTTTTTATTTTATTCTTGCTTGATTATTATTGTAATTTGAAACCAATAAAAAAAAGGGAAAAAGAAAACCAAAAAAAAAGAAGAAAGGAAAAAGTAAAAAAATATGTCTATATTTGATAAATAAAATAGTAATAAATAATAGAAAAAAGGGTTTTGTCACTCAGAAAAATGAATTTTCCAAATAAGTGAGAATAAATCAACCACTTGTAGATATTAGGACACATTTAAAATTTTTCCAAAATAAACAATATCAATTTAGGACCCTATAGATTTTGTCTCAATAAAACCTGAACCCACTTAAAACATAAACTCAGCTTTCCCTTTCAAGATTAAAATCAACCCATTCCGCTAATATTTTCCTAAACAAACTACAGAAGTTTGATATCAAATAGCAGGTACATAAACACTTGTATATATAGGGCAACTTAAAATACAGAAAAATTTATTTTCCTCCTTTTAGTAGATATTTCTTTAAATTCTTATTTTAAGTATAATTTCAGTTATCGCTTGTAAATAAACATTATTAGAAGGGTATTTGAAAAGAAAAATTAAATTCAAAAAGTTAAAAGGTTTAATGGGATAACCTCCAAATCCAAATCTCTAGTTTTAAAAACCTTTTTAATATTGGTTTTTTCGATAGACCGGTAATTAAGTTATAACCAATTCATCCAATTGATTATGACTTAACTCTTTTTCTCGACTCCAGTCGGGTGACAACTCCAAAATATTTTTAAAGTTAAAAGAACTGGTTTTCTTTAAACCTTAATCGATGGTCAATATTAAATAGGTAGGATTTGATATCGATTAGTTTAAAGAAGACTAATTTATAAAAAATAGAGAAAAAATCAAGCTTAATAGCATATCAACTCCACAAGGGACGTCAAGAATGCTAGCCACTTAAAATGCTTTTCGAAATTAAATTTGCCTTTCAAAATACTTATGTTATTTATTTCTTTGTTTGTTTGTTTAGTTATTTATTTGTTATTAACTTCATGTATATACTTTGTTTTGATTATCATATTTACTTTTCATACAATATATATTGGAACATAGGGGGTTATTTGTTACATCAAAGATGCAAGGTAAATGCGGTCAAACCTAAGCCATCTTAGGACCTTAAGAAGGGGGCTATTATGTAGGCTCTAAGCTTTGGGTATAATAGTATAACCACCACTCAAAGTTGATTAAGCTACCCTACTTAAACTTGATGTGACCAATGAAAGTATTTTCTAAAAACAAGTGAGGTTATAAAGCTTAAGGACCTTTTAGAACTTACCCTAATTATATACTACCTATAAGCTCTAGTTAATACACTACTCTTAAGAATTGCAACCCTACTAATTGTTCAAGAGTTTTAATGTAATCAATTTTTGAAAATAATAATAGGGTTGCAACTTAAGGAGTAATGTGTTAACCTAAACGATCCTAACATCTACATATTTCCATGTACTTTCTTTTATGGTATTGATGACTGATTCTTGTCCATAAAATGTATAGACATATAATGGCAGATAACCAAGCAAAAAAATCAGGGATATGATAGGCTACAAGACCTCTCTAGGATTCACGATCAGCTATTGAAAGATGAGATTGCCTACCTGAAGGAAAAGCTCGAGTGTTTTGAAGCTCACAACCGGGCCTTAAGGGCCCTTTTGGCACAAGTCATTGGGGAAACCTATGAAATGATAGAGGACCTTAAGAATCATCTACGAGACTTAATTAAGGGTTTTTTCAAGTTCACATCTAGAGAGTCTAGAATAAATGTTAAGTTCTAGAATCAATGATTGGTTCTCTACCTTTGTTTACTATATTTTGATCTTTTACAATAATAAAAGTTCTCTTTAGTTCATTGTTCTTCATTCTTTAGCATTCCCATCTTTATCAATAGTCCTTTAATAGGAATTTATCTAATTACTACTTTCCTCCCATTCTAAGAAATGTAAAATCTCATAAACTTGTAAATAGAACCCTAAAAATCAACATCCTTATCTGTAAATAATTTCCTTAGTTTTTGTAAAATAACACCTTATCTTTCTCTCTCTAAAAAAAAGAAAAGAAAAGAAGAAAAAAAAAACAAAAAAAATTGAAAAAATGAAAATGAAAAGAAAAGTTGCTAACGGCTATAAATCCTTATGGGCTCAAGGAACCAACCTAAGCTTAGGCCTTTAACGCCCTTAAGCAACCAGCCCAAGCACTTGGCTTCTAACCCATACAAGGCCCTTCGACCTATTAAGGAAGCCAACATGAGCCCCTTAGCCCATTCAACCCAAAGACTAATCCCTTAGCCCATTTAATCTAAACACCAATCTTAAGCCTATTCAGGCAACCTACCTAAACACAAGCTACTTGACCCGTTAAGGCATCTAATGAATACAAACCACGACCCATCAAGGCAATCAACCCAAAAACAATACTTAGCCCATAAAGGTAACCAAGCCAAGCCAAACCAAAACCCTGGTCTATTTAGAAAGTCAAGCCTAATTGCGAACTAAGCAAAAATACAAAGTCAAATACCGAGGCATGTTTTGAGAAACTAAGGGGTAAAGTCAAAGAATTGGTAACCCGCTTTTAAAGAAAAAGGTTTAGAATAAAAAGAGACAAACAATATCCTCTATACTAACCCTTAAAGCACTTTAAGAGTTAAGTGGCATAATAGTGAAGGATACTATAGATTTATTCCTTAAAGGAGGTCCACTTTAAAGGTGATACGTAGATTAAAATGAAGTTAAGCATTCATTTTAAATCTTAAACACAATCATTTCTTCTTAACCCCATTTGACCTATTTGGAGAATTTTTAAATTTAAACCCTATCAAAAAGCACCCCATAATGGGGCAATTTAGAGGTTAAGGGTCATTGATAAGGAGAAGGATAAAATTAGTTTGTGCTTGCTTTAATAACATTAAATTTATAAACAACCTTTATTTCTAATAAATTATTTTTTTCTTTGAAATGAAGAAGAGTTGACACCATTTAAACACCTCAATCCTATACCTGCCTCACCTAAACCCAAACACTAGAAATCTATGAATTTAGGGCCTTGAATTGCTTAAAAGGTAAAAACTCGGTAATGCAGACAATCACTCTTGGGGGCAAAAGAAAAGAGTGAACAACAAGAAATAATAGGGCAAAGTAATTAAAAAGAGAGAAAGAAAAAAGTAATAATAATAAGAAAAAAAAAAAAGAGGAAAAGAGGCCAGAAAATTGGACCCAAGTATAAGGTAAAAGCCCCAAGAGATATATCACATCATAGTAAGGGCAACCAAATAAGTCAAAAAGCTAGGAGTTAAAGCCCAAATAGTCCCAAAAACATAAGGCCCTGAATCACATTCCAAAGTCCGAAAACCCAAAATCCCTATATCTACTCTAACACCTCTCTTACCTATGCTGAATCACACAAGGCCTACTAGCTACAATACCACCCTTATGTAGCAAAAGTTATTTTGATCTTAAAGGAAATTTTTTTTTTTAATAAAAATTGTTTTTAAAACTGGGGCAAGTATACTTCTAATTTTTCTCTAAAGTTCTTGACTTGTACACTTGGGATAAATAAAAGTATTTCTTTTCAAAATAGGCCTCCTCATTAGTCATTTTTTAAAACCTTTGACTAAAAGCCTAAATTCATAATATTGAACTGAAAAAAGCCTAATAGATTGATCAAAGCATGTCACTTACAAAATGGACTATAATTTTTGAAACTGTAGTCAAGAGCGAAATATAAATAGAGAGCTAGCAAGGAAGTCCATTTCAACTAAACTAATCGTGGGTTATATTTTCCTTAAGAAATGAATGTTTAAAATCACAAAGCCCCTTGAGAAAGCCCTAGGGTCAGGGGCATCAAAAAAATCCACGTGATTACCAAGGATAGGGTCGGTTATAAACTTGTTCCAAAAATAAGAATTTATACTTGTTGGCAAAACTTTCAAAAAAAAAAAATAAGAAGAAGAAAAAGAAAGAAGAGAAGGGAGAGAAAATAAAGGCTTATCGTAAGTTTTTTGGCCCATTTTTCAAATCCATGTAAGCTCAAGTAGCCGAGCTTTTAATTTTCGTCATTCATTTCCTTTTCAATGTGGTCACAATAGTCTAGATCATTCTTCCCAAATGCAGTTTTTAATGTCCATTAACTCCTTTTCAAATCAAGAGGCCTATCCCTAATGCCTTTTTCATAAATGGTTTTTCAACAATTTCCCTATAAACTTTTTTCCAAGTTAAGAAGTTTTTTAAACTAGTTGTTTTCCTCACTTTACATCTTCAATCCATCATCAACTTCCCTTAAGCTTCAAGCTAACTCTTAGAGTACTGTCCCCTCTTTTAATTTGTTTTTAAGGATTCGACCAGTCTTTAGGGTATTGTCCTGTCTTTCATTTTTAGTGTTCTAGCTAGCTCTTAGAGTACCGACCCCTCATTTATTCCTTTTAGGTTCAAGCTAGCTCTTACAGCATTGTCCCCTCTTATAATCTTTTTAGGGTTCTAGCTAGTCTATAGGGCATTGTCCCATCTTTCATTTTTAAGGTTCTAATCAGCTCTTAGAGTGCTGAACCTTTTTAGGGTTTTAGTAAGCTTTTAAGGCATTGTCCCGTCCTTCTAAGGTTTTAGCTAACTCCTAGAGTGTTGACCCCTCTTTTATTCTTTTTAGGGTTCTAGCCAACCTTTAAGGCACTATCCCATTTTTCTAGGGTTTTAGTAAACTTTCAAAGTACTATCCCCTCTTTCGTCAATTTCCTCTAGGGTTTTTTGTAAGCCCATAGGGCGCTTCACTTTGCTAATTCTTTGTAATAAGCCCATAGGGCATCTTTCTTCATCAATTTCTTTCATTAAGCCTATGGAGTGCTTTCCTTTACTAATTTCTCTCAAGCAAGCCCATAGGGTGCCTCCTTTTATCATCTATTTATCTTAGCAAGCCCATAGAGTGCTTCTCTCCACCAAGTTCTTAGCAAACCCATAGGGTACTTATCTTCATCGATTTCTTCATAGCAAACCCATAGGGCACTTCCTTCATCATTGATTCCTTCTAGTGAGCCTATAAGGTGCTTATTTTAAGCCAAGTTAGGGTTGCTAGTCCTTAAGAGACACTCTTGCCTAAGTTAGTTAGCTTAATGGGGTAATACCAAGTTTCAATTTAAGGTCTTAGCTAGGTCAAGGAGTATTTTGCCCATTCACTTAAGATAATCAGCTTAGAGGAGTACTTCTAGGTTCATTTAGAATCGATTCCAAATTTAGGTTTGCTAGTCTACTAAAGATGTTCTTACTTAGGTTAGTTAGCTCAGTAGGGTATTATCGGGTTTTAATTTAGGGTTTTAGCCAGCTTAAAGAGTGCTTTGGCCATTCACCTAGTATAGTCAACTCAAAGGAGCACTTCTAGGTTTGTCTCGAATAGATTCTAAATCTAAGGTTGCTAGTTTACCAAAAACGCTTCCGTTAAGTTTGACAGCTTAGTAGGGCATTACTGGGTTTCAATTTAGGGTCTTAGCCAACTCAAGGAGCGCTTCACCCATTCATCTAAGATAGTCAACTTAAAAGAGCACTTCTAGGTTTATCTTGAATCGATTCAAAATTTAAGGTTTCTAGTTTACCGAAGACACTCTCGCCCAGGATAGTCAGCTCAAAGGAGCACTGCTAAGTTTCAATTTAGAGTCTTAGCCAGCTTAAGGAAGGCTTACTCATCTCATTCAGTTTAAAGTGTTAGCTAGCTCAAGGACCACTTCGCCCATTTTATCTTGGTTAGTCAACTTATAAAGGTATGACCAAGTCTTCAATATCTCTTTAGGATCTTAGCTAGCTCAAGGAGCACTTTGTCAGTTTCGTTTCATCTTGCTTAGTTAACTCATAAGGCACGACCAAGTCTTCAATATCTTTTTAGGGTCTTAGCTAACTCAAGAGTGCTTCACCTGTTTCATCTTAGTTAGTTAACTTATAAGGGCATGATTAAGTTCTCAATCTCTTTTGGGTCTTAGCTAGTTCAAGAAGTGATTTGCCTAACTCATCTTGATTAGTTAGCTCATAAGCATACAACCAAGTCCTCAATATCTCTTTAGGGTCTTAGCCAACTTAAGGAGCACTTTACCCGTCTCATCTTAGCTAGTCAGCTCATAAGGGTACGACTAAGTCCTTAATATCTCTTTGGGGTCTTAGCTAGCTAATTTAAGGAGCACTTCGCCCGTCTTATCTTAGTTAGTCAGCTCATATGGGTACAACTAAGTTCTCATTATCTCTTTAGGGTCTTAGCCAGCTCAAGGAGTACTTACTTGTTCACCTTGGTTCGTCAACTCATAAGGGCATAACTAAGCTTCAATTCCTCTTTCAGTCTCTCAACTAGTTCTTAAAGTATCTCCTCTCTCTTTTCACTATTCACCAAAATCCCCAATAGATCATTCCTAGGATAGCTAGCTGGTTGTTGAGTTTCTTAGGTTAAAGTCATCTTCGAGGCAAAATTAATGTCTTTTTTGTTTGTGTAGTAAAGTTTTACTCAAACTTCACTACAAAAAGGGGTAGTTATAGACACTCCATTGTTATTCACTTTTTTTTCTCAAAAGTTTTAGGATAAGGTAAAAGGTTCAAATTGAAGAAAAGCCAAAAAACAAAAAGTTTAGAAAAATACAAAAAAAAAATAGAAAATTTAGGAAAAGTCAAAAAAATAAGAAATTTAGAAGAATGCAAAAAATAGAAAATTTAAGAAAAGTCAAAAAATAAGAAATTTAGAAGAATACAAAAAATAGAAAATTTATGAAATGCCAAAAAATAAGAAATTTAGAAAAAAAAATAAAAAATAAAAAATTTAGGAAAAGCTAAAAAATAAGAAAGTTAGAAAAATACAAAAAAAAAATAGGAAAAACCAAAAATAAGAAATACAAAAAGATAGAAAATTTAAAAATTACAAAAAATTTAAAGTTTCCAAAAAATAGAGGATTTAAGAAATTTAGAAAATAATAAATTTTTTTAGAATATAATTTTTTAACAAAATAAAGGAGAGGGCCATTAGACTTAGGCTTAGATTTAAATCTAGCCTAAGCTGATTTAGTTTATATGTACAAATTTTGATTGTATATATAAATAAAACACAAGTCAACGGCCTAACGGATAAGTACTTATGTTTAGCATTGGGTTAGCTTGAAGTCTTGGATTCGAATCTCAGCAAAGACATAGAATGCCTTTTGTTTTTTTCTCACAGGACACACTACCACATCACCCACTACACATGGATACGTCAGCATTATGTCATTAGCCACCTGTCACATCAAGACACGTGGCACAATGTCATTCATGCCTTATAGTTGACATAGTGTCATGTTAGCACTCTTTACCATGCATCACTCCAAGTGTTTGATACGTGGTACACAACATGTCTATATTGCCATGTGGCACAACTTGATTCAACAGCATGGCTGACATGGTGCTACGTCAGTTGCTTCTTCTTCCCCTTCCTTCTTCATTTCTCCTTTTGTTTTTCAACCATTTTCCTTCTTCAGGAGTGCAGTTTGGTGTCATTTTTTACTACCTTTACTATATAATTTCATGTGAAATTGTGTAGTACACATAACTTATTTCTGAATCAAGCTCAAAACTAGTCTAGATTTATTTGGCTACACATTTGAAATCGAAATAAGAAATTGGAAAAAGTTGGTTTTTTGTATCAAAATTCATTAACACATTTAATCTGATTTTTTAACTTTCCCAACTTATTCAATGTTAGTTTAGTATAAATAGGGTCTGGGAAATTGTTTTGGGGATAGAAATAAAAAAAAAAAAAAAATCAGCTCTCATTTAATCTCTCTTTTAATCTCTCCCTTTCTTCGCAACCTATGGCTACCCTCTCTCTCTCTCTTCGATTTTCTCTCTGTACCTACGTTCAAGCTATACCACTACCCTAGCTAAACTCCCCATAGCTTAGGCTCTCCAACCCGACCATTATTGCTCTTTGCTGTACCCCCTAGTTGCGCTTCCAAACTTACCATAGCCAAAACCATAACCACCTTCACAAAACACTACATCCATAACTCTACGACCAAAATCAACGTCATAGCTACGCTCGTAGCATCCAAAAACCCAGGACCCAATATCCTTTCGAGTTGCAACCACCACTACGTGAACACACCCTCAATCACTATCGAGTACTGCTTTCGGGAACTGCTAAAACAACTACCCTACACCATGGTGTTCGTCCTACTCCCACAAACCCAATACATTAGCCACAAATCTCCCATTCCCCAATCGTTTCGCTATCAAGATCACTCAAAACTACACCTTACCAACTGCTACAATTGATGTTCATTAACTCAAACTAAATCTACCCATCCAACCCACATGCCGACTTAAACAACTCGAAGCTCTAAAGACTGACCCACACCTATCTTCCTTTGGTTCGACCTCCTCTTTGTTAATTTTTGTGTTTATGTGTCTTTTGTATTTTTTATTTTATTCTTGTTTGATTATTATTGTAATTTGTAACCAATAAAAGAAAAAAGAGAAAAAGAAAAAAAAAAAGAAAAAGAAGAAGGGAAAAAGTAAAAAAATATATAAGTTTATTTTTGATAAATAAAATAAAATAAAATAATAATAAATAATGAAAAAAGGGTTTTGTCACTTAGTAAAATGAATTTTCCAAATAAGTAAGAATAAATCAACCATCTTTGGAAATTAGGACACATTTTAGATTTTTCCAAAATAAACAATATCAATTTAAGGCCCTTTAGATTTTCTCTCAATAAAACCCAAACCCACTTAAAATGTAAACTCGGCTTTCCCTTTCAAGATTAAAATAAACCCAATCCGCTAATATTTTCCCAAACAAACTACGGAAGTTTGATATCGAATAGCAGGTACGTAAACACCTATATGTACAAGGCGACTTAAAATAAAAAAAAAAATTTATTTTCCACCTTTTAGTAGATATTTCTTAAATTCTCATTTTAAGTATAATTTCAATTATCGCTTGTAAATAAACATTATTGGAAGGGTATTTGAAAAGAAAAATTAAATTTAGAAAATTAAAAGTGATACATGTTTAGGGTTTAAGGTTTAATGGGATAGCTCTTAGATCTAAATCTCTAGTTTTAAAAACTTTTTTAAAATTAGTTTTATCAATAGACCGGTAGCAAAGCTATAATCAATCTGCCTAATTGGTTATAACTTAACTCTTTTCCCCAACTCCAGTCGGGTAATGACTCTAAAATATTTTCAAAGTTAAATGAACCGGTTTTCTTTAGACCTTGATCGAGGGTTAATATTAAACGAGTAAGGTTTAATATTGATTGGTTTAATGAAGATTAATTTATAAAAAATTGGAAAAAACCAAGCTCAACACTTCATACACTATCATCAACCATTTTAGTTGTTTCTCATCCTCAGCAGACTTAGAAAGATTTATTCCTTCATCTTTTCCCATAGATTCTCGTTTGACTAATTAGCCTTTATAGCCACTAGTGTAGCGGTCAAGAGCTCTAGTGTTAACATTAACTAAGTCTCTAACTTACAAATGGTTGAAATCTATCTTTCGAATCTTTCTTCCCACTTTTATTCAAAATCCCTCAATAATTTTTCAGTACTCTTCTCTTTTTTCAGAGTTAGGATTAATGGATTTATAGAAGGAAGCCATTCATTAAGTTCATAGTATGCTGATTCTTCAATTATTTTAATCACTTGCATCACTAAAGTATTTTTCAATGATCCTCCAACAACAACTTTAATCTTAATTGTATCATGATACTTGATTCCATCATAAACTATTAGCACTTGATTCTAATAAGAATTAAACCACCAGACCCTTAACCCAAGCCTGAGCTCGAAGGCTAGAAACTATGGCCAAGTGGATTCTTTCCTTACGACCTACCACTAAAGATTCCAAACTGCTGCAATGTGCCGACTAGATACCTTAGTTAAGTTGAACCCTTTCGTATTCATTAAGCATCACTAGCTATTGACCCAAGCCCCACTCAAACATTAGCTCCGCTCATCTAACCATCAGCTTAATCAACTTGAATTTGAGCCATACTAAAAATGTTTAAGCTGAATTCACCTTGGAAGAATTATCTGCTTGGCTCGACATAGCCAACTTACTACCCCTATTCGAAACCTCAGCTTAGTAGAAACCTAAACTGATCGTACAGAATTGTCTTTTTTACTAGAAAGACATCTACTTACAATGAGCTATGTGTCTAAGCAACCATGTGATAAAACCTTCCATGTAATAAGCTCATTTTGTTGTATTTTCAATTGCACCCTTATTATTCCTTATATATTACTTCTTTTAGATAATACCCTTTTTATCTTTTCCATTTTAGGCAAGCTACCTTAAGCTTTCAGATATAAATACCTACTATACATATAGTCGCAATTATGTTATCATCATCAATATGTTGAATATACTCCTTAGTGAACATTACTCTCATTATGTCACTCTTATCCTAACCCTTAAACAAGGCTAGATGGCGAGCAACCTCACCGAACCATCTCATGTATCATATCAAGTGGTGCCATGAATCCTCAGAAGTTCCATTGGTATGTCATATTCTATAGAGTTGTTCGTAGGTTTGCTTATGTTTATTTTTCCTATTATTATCTCACCTTTGCATTACCTTTTTTCGATCTTTTCGTAAGGTCGGACCTACCCTAATGACCAACCTTATCTATTTACGGCTACAATTTTGTGTCATTTTGGTATTAGAGTGGAGGTTTTGTTTAGGTAAGTTGTATTTGAGTTTCTATGAAGTGGTGTTTATTGTGATAGTATAATGAGGTTGTGTGAAGATTCACTGTAGTGTTCGCATAAGTTAAAGGGGTGTAGTAGTTGTTTTTGTGTATACTCTATTTTTCCTTTTTTCGAATACTGGAAAAATAGAGAAAGTTTCAGTTGAGTTTATTATTCTTTGGGGGAATTGCTATGTTTACAAATCAGTTGAACCTTCTTAAGGGATGAGTGTATGTTTGTTTGTTTGGCGTGAAGAACCATATTTGTTGTGTCTTAGAATCTGAGTTGTTACTGAGTTTATTGAGGAAAATGAATGACCAAGTGTTAATGCTAGAATTAAGGATGACAATAGTAGTGTTATCTACCAAAGCTGATAGCCCCAAGGTTTCCCTAAGAGTATAAAAGAAAGACTTGATGAAGTGGCTAACCTCTTAGCTAATTTAATCAAAGTTGTTCATGAAATGGTCTATTGACCTACTAAGGCTATATAGAACACTTCGCCAGCTGCTCAACCCATTAGAGGAAAGAACCAAGCATAATAAGTTTGAGGTAGAAGAGTAAGAGGACAAGTGCAATGAAGGATTGACTTAGGTGATATGGACGATGGTGAAGAAGAAGAATATAATGAGGAAGAAGAGAGAGTTCAAGCACTTTAAGCTATCGACCATATAAAGCTTTAGATTCTGAGCTTCAATTGTTATGGGAGTGCAAATGATTATTTGGATTGGGAGGAGAAAGTTGAGTATGTCTTTGATTATTACCAGTATGAGGATCGAGAGAAGGTAAGGACTATGTTAAGTTTTCAAGGTATGCCACCATGTGGTAGAAGAAATTCTAGATCATAAGAAGGCGAAAGGGATACAGAGAGGTAAATACTTGCCTTGAGATAAAAAGGATACTCAGAAATAGGTTCATTCAAGATATATATTTGCAAGACACTTTTGCTAAGCTTCAAGAGCTAAGGTAAGGAGGCTAAACTATTGTTGAATATATTTAAAAATTCCATATACTCATGATTCCCAGTGAAATGAATTAACCATTGGCCCAAACAGTATATAGATTCATCACTAGATTAATAAGTGACAATCGAGATATTATGAAACTTCAATAGTTCACTACGATGGATGAGGCTATATGAATAGCCTAGTGAGTGGAGAGATAGAGAAGGAGTAGAACGCTGACTCAAACCCTAATGAGTTGACCTAGTCAATCAAGTTAACCTATTTGAGGAAGTTAATGAACTTAGTTAAGTACCAAGCCAACCAGAAATGTAGATGTTAGGGCCGAACAAAACAAATGAGAAGGGGTAAGGATCTGGAAGGAAAACTAGCCAGATCAAGAGCTTTAAGTGCCAAGGATTTGGGCACATGATTGGTTAGTACCTAAACCAAAGGACTATAATCATTAAGGGAAATGTCCTAAAAATTGAAGTAGATAGCACAAATGAGGAACTTAAGGAGGAGAAAGAAGCAGAAGATGAGATTGATGTTAATGCCAACCTAATTGAGGAAGATGCGTTTGCAGAAGATTTGTATAAGTTGACTCTAGTTGTCAATGTGCAATGAGCTTAGAACCCTCTATCAAAGAGGAGCAGAGAGAGAACTTATTCCATATTACCTGCAAAGTGAATGATCAAGAGTGCGCGCTCATAATAAACAGTGGAAGCTATACCAATGTGGCATATGCCGACTTGGTTAAGAAGCTTAAGCTACTAAACCCTTCATATTCAAAACCATATAAATTACATTAGTTGAATGAGAAGGGAGCACTACAGGTCACTCAGCAAGTGTTGTTGTTGATCTTAATTGGAAACTATTCCAGCAAAATTCTTTGTGACATGCTACCCATATGTGCATCACATGTATTATTAGGCTAACCTTGGATTTTCAATTAAAGGATTATTCATTACGGTTACAAGAATACGTATGTGTTTGAGAAGGATAGGAGGAAGATTATGTTAAACCTTATGCCGCTTAGTCAAGTTAGAAAGTTCTAAGCTATGAGCTAAACTTGCTTACGGATCAAAGAAGGCTCTAGTGTCGAGTAGAGCCAAACTCTGATAAACCATTAAGGTCAATGTACCAACTTTCTTGTTAATCAAATGATTGCTAAAATTGAATGAGCGAGTTGAACTACCCCTAAAGGTTAGAGAACCATTGGAAGAGTATACTGAGCTATTCCTAGAGCAGTTGCCTAAAGGATTACTCCCTTTTAGAAGCATTGAACATTGCATTGACTTGATACTTGGCACTACCCTACCAACCAAACCAGCTTATCATATAAACCTAGAACAAGCTACTGAACTTCAAAGATAGGTCAATGAACTACTAAGAAGTGATATGTGAAGGAAAGTCTAAACTCCTGTGCTGTGCCTACATTACTTATGCCAAAGAAGGATGGAACTTGGCATATGTGCATGGATAATAGAGCTATCAATAAGATTATGATCAAGTATTGATACCCTATCCTAAGGCTAGACGATTTGTTAGATGAACTAAGTGGTGTGAAAGTATTTAGCAAAATAGATTCAAAGTCGAGATACCACCAGATTCAAATGAGATAAAGAGAAGAATGAAATAATACTTTTAAAACTCAACATGGCCTGTTTGAGTGGATGCTCACACCTTTTTGGCTATCAAATGCCCCAAGTACTTTCATGAGGCTAATGAATCATACTTTGATAGATTTGATTAGGAAATTTGTTGTCATCTGCTTCGACGACATCCTTGTCTATAGTACTGACTTGATAATGCATATTGACTACCTTTGTACTATTTTTTATGTCCTCCAACAAGAGAGATTGCTCGAAAATTTGAAGAAAAGTTGTTTCTATTAGGAAGAAGTGATATTCTTAGGCTATGTAGTTAGTAGGAGAGGATTGAGAGTAAATAAAGAGAAAGTGTGAGCTATTGATGAGTGGCCGACCCTGACCTCTTGTGTCGAGGTAAGAAGTTTTCATCAATTGGCATCATTCTACCAATGCTTTATCTAAGGATTTAGTGCCATTGTAACACCTCTGATTAAGTTGACAAAGAAGAATGTAGAGTTTAAGTGGGGAGAGAAAGAGTAGAGGAGCTTCACCAAAGTAAAAATGATGTTGACCTCTACCCTAGTCTTGGATCTACCAAACTTTGAAAGAGTATTTAAGCTTAAATGCAATGTGTCAGGTGTCAGCATTGGAGCTATACTAATGTAAGAAGGCTAACCTGTGTATGATAGCAAGAAGCTTAAGGGAATGCAATTGAACTATTATGTATATGACAAAAGAGCTTTTAGCCTTGATCCGTTCTCTTCGTGTGTGGCAGCATTATCTTCTGCTAAAAGAGTTTATCATAAACATGGATCATAAGTCCTTAAGATATTTGTGAAGCTAATCCAAACTTTCCAAACGCTAAACTCGATGCATTACGTTCTTAAAGGGATTTAACTTTTTTGTTACGTATAAGCAAGGAAAGAATAATTTAGTTGCCGACGCCTTGTCAAGAAGACATGTTCTTCTCACTAAGCTGCAAACCAGATTATCAGGTTTTGCCAGCATAAAAGAATGGTATCAGAATGATCCTCATTTTGGCCTTATATGTAAGAACTATGGAGAAGGAAGAGCGGTAGATGACTACCATATAAAGGATGGTTATTTATTTAGAGGTGGTAAGTTGTGTGTACCAACCTGTTCGATGAGAGAGTTACTGGTGAGAGAAGCCTATAGTAGAGAACTCTTTAGACACTTTGGAGAGCGAAGAACATATGAGCTGCTCAATGATAGATTCTTTTGGCCTAAGATAAAATGTGACATGCATCATACGATTAAGAGATGTACCATCTATAAGAAAGCAAAGAGCTGAGCAAAGTAAAGGAAAGTAATGCCTTTACTTGTCTGAACCAAACCATAGGTTAACCTAAGTATGGACTTTGTCCTCAAATTACCCCAAACTGCTCGAGGTAAAGATTCTATCATGGGTAGTTTCAGTAAAATGACACATTTCGTGCCCTGCACCAAAATTAACAATGCTTCAGCTATTGCTTCTTTGTTTTTGTCAGAAGTAGTTTGCTTACATGAAGTATAGAAGAGTATGGTATCCAACAGATACTCAAAATTTTTGAGCCATTTCTAGAGAACCTTCTAGCATTGGATGGGAACTAAACTAATGTTCAGTACCTCTTACCATCCCTAAATTAACAACTAGAATGAGATGGTCATTCGTACTCTAAGATCACTACTCCAAGCTACTATGGGAAAGAACTTAATCGACTAGGATGTTTGCTGACCATGATCAAATTTGATTACAATAGGATAGTGTATGCCACCACTAAGCATGCCCCATTTGATGTCATCTATAGTTTTAACCTCGAACTACCCCTCAATTATACCCTAATGCCTCCTATTGACCTTAAAGATTTGAAAGCAAGAACCTGAGCCTAGCCCATCCAATAGATCTATCAACGAGTCACCTAATAGATTGATCGAATCACCATAAAACAAAGGGAAAAGAGTAAAGGAAGGAAGACCAAGCAATTTCATCTTGGAGACCAAGGTTTGCACCTGAGTAAAGAAAGATTCCCTAATAAGAGGAACACCAAACTATCTACCCGAGTTGAAGGATCATTTAGAATACTTCAAAAGATCAATGACAATGCATACCAACTTGAGCTTCAAAAATACTTTAGGGAGTTAGACTTGTTTAATGTTGTTGACCTCAACTCTCAGTCCGAAGGGAACTTGGGTGAGGACCAGCTAGATTTGATCCTAAACCCCATTCAATATGGTAAGGATAATAGAAATCAAACCATCAGACCTTTGACCTGAGCTTAAGCTCTAGGGCTAAAAAGTATGGCTAAGCGAATTCTTTCCTTACAACCTACTACTAAGGAGTCCAAGTTACTGCAATATGCTAACCTGATGCCTTGACCAAGCCGAACATTCTCATATTCATTGAGCATCACCAGTTATTGACTTGAGCCTCACTTTAATACCAGCTCGACTCATCCAACCATCAGCTCAACCAATCTAAATCTAAGCCATATTGAAAGTGTCTAAGGTGAATTCATCTTGGAAGAATGTTCTGCTTAGCTCAACACAACCAACCTACCACCTTTGCTTAAAACCTTAGCTTGGAAAAAAGCAAAATTGATCATACAAAATTGTTTTTTTTGGCTAAAAAGCCATCCACCCACAACGAGCCACATGTCTGAGCAACCATGTGACAGAAGCCTCCATGCAATAAGCTCATTTTGTTGTATTTTCAATTGTACCCTTATTATTCCTTATATATTACTTCTTTTAGATAATACCCTTTTTGTCTTTTCCATTTTAGGTAGGTTACCCTAGTTTTTCAGATATAAATACCCATTATACATGCAACCATAATCATCTTATCATCATAATATACTGAATATACTCCTTGGTAAACAATGATCTCGTTAGCTTGTTTACTTACCTCATTCTTATCTTAACCCTTAAGTAAGGCTAGGTAGCGAGTAACCTCACTAGATCACCTTGTACGTCATATCGAATGGTACCATGAGTCCTTAAAAGTTCCATTGGTGTGTTATATCATGTCAAGTTATTTGTAGGTTTGCTTGTGTTTACTTTTCTTATTGTTTTTACACCTTTCCATTACCTTTTTTGAGCTTTTGTTAAGCTCGGATGTACCCCAACAACTAGCCTTATATGTTCTCGACTACGGTTTCACATTAGATTCCGTATGAAAGTATCATGATATGGGCATTTGTTCATTAAGTTTCGAAGTCATAACCACGTCACATATAGTGATTCACCCTCATATTGCTTCAAAGAAAGAATTCATACTAAAAATTTTACAATATAACACAGTAGAAAAGACTATACGTAATTATGATCTATAATTGCTTCATGCTTACCAATCTTCCAATGAAAGCACCTACAAAAATACAATAAAAGGAAGCATAAATCTAACACTAAAAAGAAACTAAAAAAAAAAAAAAAAAAGAAGAAACAAAGAACCTAGTCTAGAATAGTCTTAAAAACTAAAATTAGCACAAATAATTTCCTGACAATGCTGGCAAAAACTTAATACATTGAACCTAACTCTAATTTTAACATAAGTGTACTTTTAACAGTAAGTGCACCGGATCATGTACATAGTAATAGAATGGTAAGAACGAAGTTAAACCCACAAAGAATATATATGTGTAGAAAAATCCTATGAAGTAATGTTGTCATTTGGATTTGATTTCAAATTTAGATGGAGTAACTACAAATAAGGATGGTAAGTATGTCAAGCACACAAACACGAGCATAATTAAGCCTATTTCATAAGCTGCTTAGGCATGAGCACAAAAAAAAAAAAAAAAAAAAAAAGAAAAGAAAAAAGTAGAAGGCACGTGTATGAGTGGGCTTTAGCCTAAGCACATAAGCACGAACACACCAGGTATTATAAGATTGGTAGGCTACCCATGTATAAGCATGAAAGCAATTTGGTAACATGTTAGGCCTTTTTTTTTTTTTTGAGAAATTTAAATAAAAATATCATTTTAAGTAGTTTTAATATAGTTGAGTATTTGATATATTAACTTATTTATTTAATTAGTTCCTTTTTTATTGGAATTATACCAATAAGTGTAACTAATTTTATCTTTTAATTATTATATGAAATAACAAAAAAAAAAACATAATAATTATTGTAATTTTTTTATATCATCTCATTTAACTAATTTACTTGTTTTAATTTGAATAAGGAAGTTGAATAAGATTTAAATGAATGATTTAATACACTTAATTTATATAGGTAGATTTATTTTAAATTAAAATTTGAATTAATTAAATCCTTTCAATGACATTATTTACTTGACTCAAAATGGTTAGATATTATAACTAATTGAATTGTTGGAACAAAACAAATCAACTTAAATTGCATAATTCTACTAACTTAAAGTAGGTACACTCGTACATGTTCATTAGAAGTATAAAACAATTCCTTGAAGTAGAGAGATTTAAGATAATAAATACGTAGGCATAAATTTAAATTGAATTGTTAGAGGATCAAGATTAAGGATGGATAACCAAGCCAATCAATTAAAGAATCAATATACTAAGGCACTACACCCATCAATACACTTTGATGAAGACCTTACTCGTTCACCTTGGGGTCCAACATATCTTTATATGGAATCTAAAAACTAATGACTTTGTCTATAAGAAATAATCTAATTAATGTTTCGACGTGCTTTGACACAAGTGTTTAAATTATATTTTAAACATATTAATTTAATACTAAGTATGTGAGCTGGTATACCTGAAAATTGAAACCTTAAATACTATATATAAATAGCAAAACTAATAATTGTCATGGAATGGTAAAAAATAAAAATAAAAAAAGACTATTGGGGCTACATGCTTAGGTTATAATCTCCATAGCCTGCCTTCTCTAAATCCTCATTTTCACTCTCTTTTATTGAATCCTTACCTAATCACCATGGAATCTTCCTCTTGTGCCTAATATAGAAAAGGTAAACATCAATCTAAATCCAAGAATAAGTGTGTTTGTTCCAATTCTCCATCACCATCCTTCACCTCCTCTGATCAAAGCCTACGGTTTTGATGAGCACTTATGTATGGCCAAAATGCATGACCAATCCATTTGTGATTATCGTTGGCGTAATATACAAGTTACTCAATCGTACAATTGGGATGAGCTAACTGATGTTAAAAACTTTTGCGAGGTATTCCAACAGACAGACCTATACTAGTTGTTAGACTTGGAGGAAGACATGTACCCCGACTTGGTTCGCATTTTCTATTCAAATGTGTCCAATAAATTATTTTTCCAAGATGATGATAAAGAGCCTTAGAATGTCATTGATATTGATGCCAAGAACATCTCAACTTATATTTTCGATCAGATTTTTATTATTAGGCCTGAATATATCAATGACTTGTTGCAGCTTCCTCTTAGCGACATCTTCAAGCCTAGAAAATGGGATGCAAATTGAGATTTCATTAGGGTGTTTAGGTAGCCAATATGTCAAAGTGAGACTACCACTTAGCATCTCAAATACTTAAAGTCTAGTGATCTACCTATCAATCATGGTTGTCAAAAATTGCAATTTTACTATTCATTTAAACACATAGAATCAATAAATTCATATAGAATTGTACAAAATCGATATTATAGAATCGTATATCAAAGTTCATAATTTTATTAAAAGTCTATATATAAATGATTTTACATCCATTTCAACTAAGAAAAAAATTGTAAAGCCATAAACTCATAGAAATGCACTTTTGATTTGCAATTTTAATAACCATGCCTATCATGGTGCGACTCTTCCATCACATCATTGCTAACTCCATTACCCCACGTACTGACACCTCATTCTTTTCTTTACTAAAGAGGACCAATGGCTCATTAACTCCATCCTCTCCACCAAATGAGCAGATTTTGGAACTATAATAAACTATTGCAAGATGCTAACACTTGCAAGGAAGGATAGTCAACTTAGCTACAGGCACTTCATCTTACATATGTTCACATCTAAAAGGGTTTACTTAAATTGCTATCCAAATAATAAATTAAAACCATTCAAACTTGATTTGTTGAAGTGCAAACTAAACATTGAAAAGGATGAAGAGATTCGAGAGTGGTTTAGGGTTGAACAACATTAATAGCCACAACCACATCATCAACAAGAAGATGAAGAGCTTTCACTTAATATGCTCCTCAATTGGTAAGGGAGTCAAGGAAGGAGAGATGCCAATAAGTAGATGAACACCAGGAGGTGCCTGGAGGTCCTAGAGTAAGTAATATTTCTTTTAACATGTAATAAATGCACCAAAGGATAAATGAGATATATAAAAGAGACTTGGCTAGATCTGCTAAGGAACAAGAGATGTATACTATGGTTAGGAAGTATAAGACTGATCTTCATGAACTTAAGGAAATATAGCGGCATCAACAAGCATACTACTATCTGTAGGCTTTGTCTTTCCATCTCCACAACAACCTCCCCTTGATGGTGACCAATGATAGGATCAAGGATAATTATCAACTTCTTCATATATACCATTTAGAGAAATTTAGGGTTTTTTTTTTCCTTTTAAGCATTTATTAGATATTAGTTTAGTTAGTACTAATAACGTGAAAAAAAAAATTCTAATAAAATGTCCTCATTATAATTCTTTTTGTACCTTTTAATTATCATTCCTTTTCCTTTTTTAATTCTTTATTACTTACATGTCAAACATATAACATATATTAAATATGCCACGTATATATTATATCACATGAATAAGATATATATTACATAATAATATATCTATATCAACTACCAAGGTCTAAGTAACACATATATCATATATGCAATGCATACATTCGTATACCCATATATGCATATATGTGCATGCTCTTATATACTGACATACACTACATGTGTTGTATAATGTGCATCGCATGTACAAATGAATGTATATACAATGTATTTTATTTAGTTTATTTAAGATATGTTTACACAATACGTATTATTTATACATATATGTTATACATGTACATGTATAGATATATAATTTTTTTTAAATATGTGTTACATATGCATATTTTCTTTATACAAATGTCCCCTAGCCATATATATATTATGTATACGTATATATGTTTAGCAAATGCAATTCATATTACGTATATGATACTTGCTTATTTGTTTCCATGATACATTACTATATTAGTGTCAATTGTGGCTATGCTAACAACCTATAGAATTGTTTTTTTTTTTTTTTTTTTGCTTAATTAATTTTTTAAAACATTATCATTTATCTAATTTAACGTATTAGTGCGTAATAATAATGTTAGTACATACTTTCTTTATAGAAACGTCACACATGCTGTAGATATATATATATGTTACGTATATGTATATATGTTTTACGAATGTAATTTGTATTACCTATACGTATAAGTATACGCATACATATACATACATTACGTTAGTGTCAATTGTGACCATGTGAAGAGTGAATTACTTATGGAATTGAAATTCTTTTTGCTTGATTAATTTTTTCAAACGTTATTATTTATCTAATTTAACATATTAATGCATAATAATAATATTAATGTATACCTTTTTTATAGAACCATCATAATGCGTGTCACATATACATTATGTATACATAAATACGTTTTGCAAATGTAATTCGTATTATTTATATATGATTATTCATTTCACCTATGCTACATTACTACATTAGTATTAATTGTAGCCATGTGAACTACATACAAATTTGGAATTTTATTTTCTTAATTAGTATTTTCAAATAGTATTATTTTTTTAATTTAACATATTAATCCCTACTAATAGTATAATAGATGTAGATAAATATTCCAAAAAAATCCGAAACTCAAAATAATCTATATGCTATAAATTATGGAGCCCATTTAAAAGCACACAGGTAGCACACAAATAAATAGGCGACATGAGGATGGGCATGCGAGAATAAATGTGCCATATGCAGTACACAATTTTTAGGCATGCAAAGACATGTGGGTTGCCTATTTACTAGGTTAAGCTATAGATAGTATTAATGTTTAGGAATTCTGTTATAATAATTGTGATCAATTGATATTTGTGGGAAATTTTACTGTATGATCCATAAAAACTTACTATATGGTATAATTATTTTTAAGTTGAGTAAATCACTTTGATTTTCACTAAAATAGTATCCATCAACAATGAAAAGAAGTTATTTATAATTTTATCGAAAAAATTGAGAGTATGTAAGAAAAATAATATTACCATAATACATAATCTTGTAGATTTTAGGTTCACATATCAAATCAACAAAAGATATATTTTATGTTGCTTGTTTAAGGATGGAAAGTTTTAGAGAAGAAAGAGATATAGATTTTATATACTTATATTGTGATTAGTTCCCTATCTTCGTAACATCCTATAATCAACATTAAAGATAGAGCAAAGATACCACATCTCGGCTTAGTAACGAATGCACCATCACACAGGAATACTTGTTAAAAACTTAACTCAATTTGATCATTCATCAAAAGACAACATTGTTTACATGATAAAAGGGTTACTATATCAAAGTTTAGTTGGATATTCTATTACATCTTATCTGTACAACATAATGTTTACATCAAAACATGAACTAACTTTTTTCCTTTATCAACTTCACAATAATAAGATTCATGACTTAGTACCAATTCCATACAAAAGTTGCTAACTCCAACTTACGCTCTTAGTATGTATATATCCCCCCTTAGTTTTGGGCCCTTCACGATGTAGTTAACCTAAAGATAAAACGTTTTATCCCCTCAACTACTAAAGTTGAGTGAAAGTAGATAACAGACAATATGATGGACAATATTGAATATCACAATTGAACTATTTCAATCATAACCCATAAGGCAATAAGTAATTGCTTAGAAGTAGGACCCCTACCAAATTGGACGACACACTATAGTTTACCATTTTCAAAAAGGGCAATAAGGAGCTACCTAGGAGTAGGACCCCTAACTTTACTTTACAAAATTAGACTACACATTATAGTTCATCAAATCAAAGTGACAACACTGCCAAATTAGACCACACATTATAGTATACCAAATTTGACTATCAAAATAATCACAATGTTCAAGTAATGTAATCTATATGCTTCCAAACATTGAGTTCATAAAGCCATGCTTTTTCTATGATTATTTGGAAGCCTCATTCTGAAAGTTTTGACCCATAAGTCTCTTTTTATGCCATGCCAGGCCATAGTATGTAATAGCAACTCAAGAATAACAATCAACATAATTAATCTTTAAGTTTTATTCAACCTAGTTACTTGACTCTAGTTTTCGAACTCTCCATAGTAGAATTCTAATATCTTACTTAGGGTTCACTTAGGTGAACACTCAAAAGATTAAGTTAGCAATCACTTAATTTCCCTAGTTAGCACAATAATTTGTAAACACAATTCATCACCTAACGTAGCAACATAACAATTAAACCAAAGTACAATTATTGTCATTTATAATCATCACATAAGCATTCACCATAGTAGCATATTAATTCACCTAAAATATACCCATATTTAACCAACACAACATCAAATAATACGTAGTGTTATGGGTAGCAATATATCTACTCTAAGCATAGGTTAGATCCACTTACTTGGACTTAGTAATTGCGCAAAACCTTAAACTTTACCACGTAGTCCTTCCTTACTTATTACACCTATGAAAATATAACACAGTCTTCAAATCAAGTATGAGTCGAACACAAATTATTATAAGCTTTTATTTTAGTGTTTTTAAACTTTGTTTGATTGTATCTTATTCATTTCCTATTCGATTTCAGCAAACTTTATATCGTTACGATCATTATTTCAAGTACTATCGAGATATCTTAAGAACCAAGTATATCAATATTGTCAAATTTCCAAAAATACCCTTTCATATTATTAATTCGATGTATGTTATTATAACATTGTAATTAACCTGAATAAACCCTAAATCTAAATTAAAAATCTTAAAATTCCTCATTTCCTGACCTGGTCAACATTCATTATGTACTAAAAAATACTAATCTTTGCATATTTAACAGATATCACATTAGTATTAATTACTATATCATATATTAAGCCAATATATAAGCTTATATTAGGAAAATATGTAATAAATAGTATACGAGCATGATTAATTTCATGAAAAATCTTATAGACTCACAAAAATATGTAATTTAATTATTGATCATGAATTATACTAAACTAGCTATTATCTATTTTTACAAAAATAATGGTTTTAACTCAAAATTGCGAAAAAGTAAGGAAAATAAATAAATTTATGCGTGAGAAAAAAATTAAATATTGTAAATATCATTATAAACATCTAGAAGTCTAAACATGTAGGGCTCATTCATTAATTTCATCAAAAACTAATTATTTCAACAATTCGGTAAAATTGGTAGTTTTATTCAAAATAATTATAAAAAATAGTAAACATAGAGATTTAAAAAAATTATTATTACTAAAATTTAATACATTATATAAGTGTGTTATACAAAAATTTTCAGGTCAAAGTAACATTATTTAATATTTTGGAAAATTTACTTAAAATTCATCTATACAGGGCACTTTGTTAAGCAAGTACCCTAAATCAATGTTATTTTAAGAAAATAAAATTACCACATAAAATTACATATAAAATAACCTAAGGAAACCAAATTTCATAATTTTTGGAGTTAATTTGATATTTTTAGTGAATTAATAAAAATCAAAATGTAAATTTTAACTTACCGATGCATAATGCTTCAACTACCCTCTAGCTACCACCCTATTTCAACCCATCTTCTCTCTCCACCATAAGTTTAAGCCCTAAGTGACTTCTTGTCAGGTTGCCTATAGCCTTGGGAACTGTAATTCACCATATTTTCCTACTGTTTTCTTTTTTTTTTTAATTTCTTTCTAGCTTTTTCCGATTTTATAAAATTGTGTTCTTATGTTTTTAGGTTGGTAAAATATTTCAAATGAGGTTTGAACTCCTATTTATAGGCTTTGGGATTTTTTGCATATAAGAAAGTAAATTACACGTGTTATTTTTCTATTTTCCCTAGGTGTCATGTGTCATTCTCTAAATAATTAAGTGTTAGCTCATTATTTCTAATTAATCTTAGGTTGACACCTTATTTGGTGACTCATCCATTCATTTTTTTTTATTAATTTTCCATTACTTTACCTAATTTTAATAATTTATTTTTATTATATGTATATATTTGATACATATAATGTATATTACATGTAAATACATGTATATTATATATAATTCAACTTCATTTATTAATTTTGAAAATTAATTAATTTATCTCTAATATCTCACTCTATCTAAATATTCGAATTTTATGATTATTGTTTTTATTGATAAATTAACATTTTTCTCAAATTAATATTTTTATATAGCTTATTTTGAGATATTGACTTTACTTAAATTACTTCATATAACTTTTCTAACTTTACTATAAAGTTTGAAATAAAACAGATAATATAGCTCAGCGTCCTAAATTTAGGGGTTCAGATCCTAGAGTTATTAAATTGGCTCAAAATCTTAAGGTATTTCAAAAGGTTTAAGAAAGTTCTTCTAAGGTGAAGGTATTCTCCTGTAAACCCCACAAATCAAGCCTTCTAAGTATAGAATCAAACTCACATACTGTAGATGATTTCCCAAAGTCAATAGAGCTAGTAAAATTTAAAACCGATTAAAATTTCAACTCAAAACCTAAAGCGAATATGAAAAAAAACCTTAAATTACTAATTAAACCTCTAATCACATACAAAGATCTTAAAACCTTAAGTATATATAACTGTAAAAGTTTGACCCCTAACTTGATAAAAACCACAATTGTATAGGAAAACCCTAAATTTTATCCGTACACATATATGAGAAATCAAACCCGAATTTCATTAAAACCCTAAAACTATAACTTTAAGGATGTAAAAGCACTAATCTACTATAAATTACTCTAAAACCCTAATTGTTAATATATCCTTAGTATTATACTAAATCATTCGTAAAAGATCAAAGATAACTTTCAATCATTCAGCATTATAAATCATATCCATCTTCTAATTATATAACTAGGTTATTATTATATAGAATTAAGTGATTAATGATATTTATATTATATATAGTAGGTATTAGTACCCTAAATGATACCTTTCATGATAATTACATTAAGTATCCTACCAAATGATGTATATAGGACATAAATACCTAAAATAAGATTTTAATAATTACTTTTACTAATTATTTTATTCAATCTTATATTTCCTTTCATTTCCTTAATTTTTCTTCCAATTATCCTCAATTACCCCATTATGTGCATTCAAATTACATGTAATTTTAAGAGAATTGACTAAGTCAATATTTAACCAAGTCAAAGGTTGGCCAAGTCAACATGTTGATAAAGTCAACAAACTGTCATTGTTATCTAGAATTTTCTCCCATCTTCTTTAACTTTCTATATATTTACACATGTAATCTTGTCCTAATTTTGCCCTTTCTTGCCGTCCATCTTTCCCCACATCTAGAGCCCACTTGTTTTCATTTTTAAAACACAATTGAAGACACAAAAACACTCTTTTCTCCTTCACTTCCAAACCATAAACTTCCCTTTCCTTTTTCACTTTCAACCTTTTCACAATTTCAACACACAACTTCAACTGCTATCATAAACTAACATACCATGTATACTTGTCTTCCTTTTTATATTATAAAGTAGAAAAAGGTATATATGAATTCTTAGCTTAATTAGCGATTAGTTGTATAAGTTAGGATAGTATAAAAGCTTTGTATATTATATACTTATGTATTGTTGAAGGTAGAAAGCTCCATACCTAAGCTTAGGAGTGTATAAATACTTAGGGATACATGTAGAAATACATATGTTCATACAATAAGTGAGTTCATGTGAAGTGTATGTGTAAGGGTTTTAGTAAAATCTTTAGTACAAGTGTAAGAAATCCTTAGATAAGTAAACAAGGAGCATAAATATATATGTTTAAGTATGTGTATACAAGAATACACTTGATGTACACATGTATAAATACTTTTATACATAAGTATCCATTATGTATATAACTAAAAAGAACGAATATACTAACTATACATACTTATACCTTACTAAATAAGGCCATAAACTGCAAAAATATGGATTTTAAGAAGATTTCTTAAGGTAATATACAAGGCATACGAAAATACGTATAAAAATACGTATGTAACCATATGTATATATGGGTATATGTACGGGTATAAATACTATATATGTATAAGTATACAAGTATACATACTAGTATATTAGAAGTGTATGTATACATAACCTATGTGTATAATACATAAGAGTATAAGTATGAAGTATAGACATATGTAATGGATGATATAAGCAATTGATGACATAAGCGATGACATAAACTTATAAAATAGTAAAATATAAGATAACATATATATATAGGCCAAAACTTCTCTAAGCCTTAATACACATCTCAAATTGAATTAGACATAATTAAGCTCATAAATTAGTAATACCAATGTAAGATTATCTGAGTATAAGAATTTAATGGCTAATGAAATCATTAACTACTAAAATAGGATATAAAACTAACTAATAAGAATAATTAAGCTTCAATAGTTAAAATATCAATAAATCTAATCTATATCATAAAACACAAGTCATAACATCTAAAACGGACATCACCGTATAAACGTATGTCTGAAAACTATAAAAAACGATTATAAGTTCATAAGTATCGGAAATAAAATGAAAAAGTTACATACGGTTAGTGATAAATTTCAACTGATTGAAAACTAATAGGAACCTAAGTAGAATTAGGTGAACAAATACCTAAAATAACTAGTTCATTCAGTTACTTACTATCATTTTTATCTTATAATAATTAGGTAATCCTGACGAGGGCTAGGATCTTCCTAAGGACTACTGCAATTAGTACAAGACATCATAGCCAAGTGAGTACTCCCAATGGCTCTATACTTATTTGTACTTATAGTTAGTGCTTGTAGTTAGTGCACTTAAATTAAATATTAATAACTTGATGCATGGGGTTTCGGAATATGCATGTGCTTGATATTGATTGATTACTGTGAGAAATACTGTTAAATACGATAATTGATGATTTGATTGTATGATTAATTGTTACATGATTTGGATGGTTTGCTAATATTGATTGATCGCCTCATAATTTAGTTTAATTATATTTAGCTTATCTTAAATTAAAAGGGTCATACATTATCCATGCATTGTATTACTTATTCCGGCTATCACTTCACGTAGAGGTAAGGAGAGGCCTTGTGAAGGTTGTTTTTCTATATTATAATGTTTCTGTATGGTGCATTCATACAATATGACCTTACCTGAACCTATGGACTTACTAGGCTATGGAGACACCAACTATATAACTAAGGATTGAGCCTAGAGACCTCTACTGTAGGGTGTGAGTGTAGATTGCGGGGGCCGTCTCACTGCTAGACTTGGGATTTTGGTATACTATTAGATTTCTTAGAAATAGAAATGTATTTTACGAAATACAAAATTTAAATTTATGGTTAAAAACCTAAGTGTTAGGGCTCGGTTGTGATTGTTACTAATGTATCTCCAACCCTTATCTTAGAAGGCGTTAAAATCCGATATTATATGCAACACCGATCAATTACATATATTATTTGGCATACTGTGTGTGTATACATTCATGTAATTATAATAATTTATTTGATAACTTGCTTGCTAGTATAATATGAGGGATAACTCACTAAGCTCTAGTAGCATACTCTCCAATAGTTTTTCTTTTGCAGGTTGATAGATAATCAGATATGGGTTAAGAGTCAAGCGTTAAGTGCATGTACTAAGACATTTTAGAGGTTGGAATTAGAGAGAAATTGTTTACTTCATGTGAAACTTTAAATGTAAATACCACTTATATACTTAGATTTTTCAACCTTATTAAGTTTGAACTTTTAAGTCTATATTACTTGATCTTATCATTTGATAGGGGATATCGATTATCTACGGTTTTGAAGAACTATGGGATATTGGATATCTATAGTTATTTATATTTATATGTTATAATAAATTAATCACTTAAAAATCAGTAATCTTAGTGATTTATCATTTAAAGTCTTACAATCTCTGACTTACAAGGCAATTTCCATATCATGGGTGCACACGTGATATAGAAATTTTCAGGTAATCCTATTAGGCTCCCTTTAGGGTCCTAACATCTCCACTTTTCCATGCTCTTTTAGTTTGTAATAATTATGATTTCCTAATTGCCCCATCAATTAGTGAGAAAAAGGTGCTCCTTGTAACTCATCTTTCTTTATTGCTTGAGAAGTTTCCATATACTGTAATTTATGTGACAATGGATGACATTATCACTTCCGTAACTTTAATGCTTCGTTCACTCGGGAGGAATTGGAATTCAATTCTCCCCTTATTCCTTATTACAACGTTTGCTTAGTTTTCTGTCTCTGAATTGTAATTTCTTAGGAATCCTTATTACATAAAATGAAGTAATAGAAATTCCTTGATTCAACCAAAGAATCGTAATTTTTCACAAAATTTCATATTTTTTCCAAAAATAACCTTATATCAATTTAATAATAACCATTACCACTATTGTAGCCATTGCCACCACCATTGCTGTCACCGCCGCCACCACTACCCACCCACTACCATTACCGTTACTACGGTCGCCGCCACAACTACCACTATTACCATAGCTATTACCATTACCATCACCATTACTACTAACCACTGACTACTATCACCTATCGTCATCGCTACCACTAACCACCAATCGCTACCATCATCGCCACAAACACCATTACCATCACATTGCTGCCACCACCATCACCTATTGTTACCGCCACCATTATCATTGCCACCGCCACTGTTGCCATCACCATTGCCACCGCTACCGCCTTTAACCGGCGCTATCATCACCACCACTATAACTACCCCCACCCCAAAGCCGCTACCCTAGCCACTGTTATCACTACCCCCATCGACCACCACCATCACCATCGCTCATAACTGCCATCGACCATTACCACCACCTCCGCCCCTGCAGTTGATTTCCACCACCACCATCTATTAGTTTAGAATTACTTGAGAAAGAAAGTAAATTAAGGATAATTTAGTCATTAAAGTTTTATTACGTATCTATTCTTAAGTTGTTTATTAATCCAAATAAACAAACTAATAAGTATTACATCTTTATTACATTCCTTAAGAATTCCAATTACATTCTTCCCCCATTCCATTCAGTAAAATGAACAAGCTATGAGTATTTTTTTCAATTGCAGATATCTTTGAAATTGTTAAATACAATACTTAATCAAACATTTTTTCTATAATAAAATTTTATGCAATTTTAGATATCAAGAATTTTTTCTATAATCAAATTTTATGTAATTTTAAATTACTTATTGAATTGAGAAATTTCATCATCTTCTAAAAGATGCCTCAAACATTCATTAGTCGAGAAGTAGAAGCTTAAGAGTAAAAGTTTGATACAACTTTGAGTATGAAATTGAAAGAATGTCAAAGCACAGGTATGTATATAGAACAGTTGACATATCTTCCGCTTTTGTTGATGGTCAATTTAGATTCTTTTGGGAAAAAAAAATTCCTTACTTCATATAAATCTCTACTACAAATTTCAATTTGACAAGAGCATTAAATCTATGTCGATTATGGTGTAGTAAACATCTATTATGACAGATTACATAAGCGAGTTGCCAAATGAATTACTTGAACACATATTATCTTTCTTGGAAGTCAAGGAATCACTAACAACTTGTAGGGTGCTTTTACGAAGATTGTGATATCTTGCCACATGTTGCGCTCTTGATTTCTTAGTTGAAGGAACAAAAAAGGGTATTGATATGGTGAATTAAGTTATGGCATTGCATGGGGATTCAACCATAGATGTATTTAAGGTTTCCTTCTTACATACGTCTCCAATGATGTGAAGGGTTGGATTCAGTTTGCTATTCAAAAAAGCATGCGAGAGTTTCATCTTTATCTAAATTTCTATAAAACTAATCCCAAATGTGCCTTCTTGCAATTGCAACCTGGCGAGTCTTTGAGAATTTGATTTTTGGCATGTCTTTGTTTAGAAGACATAGATAACAATGGGGAGATCCTTGTATGTTTCTTGATGGAATGTAAATGCATAGAACGACTAGTCATTGTATGCTCAGAAACTTTGGTTAATCTCAAGATTATAGGGCTACGGTAGCTTAAGTTAAAATACTTCTACATTCTAAATTGCCATGCCTTAGGAAGTATTGCCATCCATACAAGTACCCCTAGACCTAATCTCCTTTGTTTACAAAGGCCAAAGTGTAGCGTTGCATATAGATGATGCTCCTAACATTACTGGTTTAAGGTTTGCAACTAGTAGATATGGACCTGCAAATCATTTTGTTCCACCAATTTGACGTTATCTACCATAGCTACATACCCTTCACTTTAACACCAGGGGTTCATATTTAGCATGGTTTATGGTAATAGCTTAAAATACCATTACAATATACGTTGGTTGAATTTTTGGTTATCCTTCAATTTCATACCTAACGTATAGAATTACTAAATATGATATCTAATATTTAAACTTTTATGTGATGGTGGACAACGGAATGGCAATAATCACTTTAAACACAGAGTGGGAAATAGAAGTCAAATAAAACTTCAACGTAGGGCTAATATTTTTGTATTTTTTATTACTCTTTCATGACTACCGTATACAGTATATAAAGAGCTACTATAACTAACTATTGGAATATTCCCCTTTGTATATAATATCTTAACTAATTGTATCAACTCAGCATAATGAGAAGCTTCTACATACATGTGCTAAACAGAAGAATCTATATTGTTATGTAGTGTAAAATTATTTCCCATAGTATAGGCTGCTATAATACTTAAGCCCAGGCCTTCATATTTCACCCAGTCCATAAGATCGAGCCCAGTCCTTGACCAAGGTAGATGTCCTCAGTGCTCTAACTATAATCCGAAACCATATCAATAACGTTTTCTTCAAACAACCACATGTCTTCATTATACATGTCTGAACCCTTACTTAAATCAATAGATAGAAACCCTAACTCCATGAAATAACACCCCACACCCTCCCAAATCCCTTGACCCTAAGGGAAAGTCTAGAAATCGGAAGGCCAAATTAGAAGTAAACTACTAAATAGTGTCTTTAGTAGGCTAATCTTTCCATTGTACAAGCACCAGGTGGCTGTATAGTCACCTTATTTTATCATCTTCTTATTAAGGATGGATTGTGGTTCCCAACGATGTAGAACGCGTAATGGAAGATATAAAGACTGAGACACTATAGAAGGGTTAATATAGTGCTTGAGAAGCGAGACATGAAATGTGGGGTGGATGCTAGAGTTTGTAGGGAGAGCCAGATGATAAGCCACTCCACCGAAGCAATTGATGACACTATAAAGACCATAAAACTTAGGTGCCAATTTACTATTGTGGTGATGCTTTAAACTGCATTGTCTATAAACTTAGAGCTTAACCCATACATAGTCCTAATTTAAAAAACCCTATCTGACCTCTTCCTGTTAACAAATTGCCTCATGTGATTTTGAGCCCTGGTGAGGTGAAATTTTAATTGCTTGAGCATGTCTTTTATGTCCTATAAAAGGGTGTCCACTAAGGCATTCTTGTAGTCCCTAAGGATGTATAACAAGTGAAGAGGGGGTGGGTAACCATAAAGGTTCTCAAAGGGAGTCGAACTTATAGTTAAGTGGTAACTCATATTGTATTGGTATTCAACTAAGGGTAATAGGGAACTCCATCTCTTTAGATTATTGCTTGTGTGACAACATAAGTAGGTCTCCAAACATTTATTAACACCCTCAATTTAACCATCCAATTGTTAGTGGTAAGGACTAGACAACCTCAATTCCACTCCTTAAAGTTTAAACAATTCTTTCTAGAATATGCTTATAAAAATTGGATCCTTGTCACTCATAATATTAGGGAGATCATGTAATTTATAAATGTGGTCAAGAAACAACTGAGCTACCTGATGAGCAGTATAAGGATGGGAGAGGCATATGAAATGCCCATACTTACTCAATCTATCCACCACCACATAAATTACATCCTTGCCATTAGATTTAGGCAAACCCTCATTGAAATCCATTATAATATCAGTACACAATCCTTTTGGAAGTGGCAAAGGTTGTAAGAGGCCTAGAGTGGCCACATTTTCACTTTTGAAGCATTGGTATGCTTAGTACTCTTGAACATGTTATCTAGCATCTTTCTCTAATCTAACCCAATAGAAGACACTATTAATTCTCTTGTAGGTAGCCTATCTACCTAAGTGACCTCCTAAAAGACTACCATGGTATATGTGGAGTAATTTCTATCCTAAGTCCTCAATAAGTCCTACTACAATTCGACCCATCCTTCTTAGCACCCTTATCAAGTGTATAATGTCGAACAATAGTACCTTGCTGTAAGTCATTAATTATCTAAGTATAACGAGGGCTACTCTTCCAACTTTCTTTAATTGCTTGGAAAATTTCAAGGGAAATTGCTATAGAAACTACTAACGTTTGCAAACTTGGTTGTAACACTCTAGAGAGTGCATCAGCCACTATATTGTCTACACCCTTCTTGTGGTAAATCTCATAATCTAAGCTTAAAAGCTTTGTAAGCCACTTTTGTTGGCATGGGGTAGGCACTCGCTGTTCAATCAAATATTTCAAGCTTTGATGGTCGATTGTAACAATGAAGTGTTGTCTAACCAAGTAGTGCCACCATTTTTCCATAGCATATACTAAAGCTAACGTCTCACTTTCATAAACGGACAACTCCTTATGTTTAGGAACTAAAGCCTTGCTGATGAATGCAAAGGGATGTCAATCTTGCATAAGTACAGCCCTAATTCCATCTCCACTTGCATCAGTTTCTATTACAAAGGGTGGGTAAAATTTGGCATTTGCAATACCAAAGCATTTACAAGGGCTTCCTTAAGTAATTTGAAGGCCTAGTTAGCTTCTACATTCTAAAAGAACTCCCCATTCTTAAAGAGCATTGTTAAGGGTTTAGCCAAAGCACCATTTCATCTAATGAACTAATGATAGTAACCTACAAGTCCTAGGAATCCATGTAATTATCGAACATTTTTTGGGGTTAGCCATTTAACAATGGCATCAATTTTGCTGGGATCTGTTGTGATACTATTACGAGTGATCACATGTCCTACATATTCAATTTTTCTAGCCCTAAAAACACACTTAGACCTCCTTAAGAAGAGCTACTCCCTTCTAAAAATTCAAAAGACTTGCTCAAGCTGCAACTAGTGTGATGCTAGTGAGTCACTAGAGACTAAAATGTTGTCAAAAAATACAAGCACTAACTTCCTTAAAATGTAGAGGGAGCATTAATAAGCCCAAAGGGCATCACAAGAAACTCATAATGGCCCCCATGAGTTTTGAAAGCCATCTTATATATATCTTGTGAGTACATCCTTATTTGATGATACTCTGATCTTAAATTAAGTTTACTAGAGTAACTTACTCCATACAATTCATCAAACAAATTTTCAATGAGTGGAATTGGATAATTATCTTTAATTGTATTCTTATTTAGTTCTCTATAGTCCACACACATTTGCCAACTCCCATCTTTCTTTTTCATTAAAACAATAGGGGATGAATATGGGCTATGATTAGGACGTATAATGCCCTATACCAACATTTCTCTTATCATGCCTTCTAGCATGTTCTTTTGCATATTAAAATGTCTATATGGCTTAATGTTGGCTAATTTACTCTCATCATACAGGTTGATTTTGTAATGATTCAATCGTGGGGGTAGTAAGCCATTCGATTCATCAAAAAATTCATGGTAGTTCTTAAGCAATGTTATTAAACCAAGATGGGGTAGTAAGCTCTTTTTAGAAGCAACATCTATTGAATTGACTTCAACTAACTAGCATTACACCATATTCAAGTTAAATGAATGCATTAAATAACTGTTCAAGTGCTTACCATCTAGTTCCTGTAGCTGCTCTATTTTGCCCTTCAACTTATAGGTGCTACCATTCTAGCTAAACTCCACACTTAGCTTTTGGAAATCCCATTTCACGTCTCCAATGGTCATCAACCAAGGAATTCCAAGGATGAAGTCGTAACCTATGAGTGGAAGCAAGAAAACTTCAGCTATCAATTGTAATCCTTAAGATTCCTAATTGAATTATCTGATCATGCCTTGAGACTTCATTGCTGAACCATCAGTGGGCTTTACAATCATAGCTTACATGGTTTCTATTTGGTGTTTTAACCCCTTCACTAGCCACTCATTAATAAAATTTAAAGAGTTGCTAGTATCCACCAAAATGCCCATCTTCCTTATCTAATGGAACCTTACAAACCTCGTATAATCTTACAAAACTAGCTCCAGCCCAGTAATTGCATGTAAAGTTAATTGGGATAGTTGATCCGCTAACCTTCCTTTAGTCCCTACTTCCTCTTTAATCACTTCCTCTTCTTCATCCCTAATTGTTAGGAGATTTAAGCACTTTTGTTTACTTCGATGACCTGATCCAATGGCCTTATCACACCAAAAACACTATTTTTTTCCTTCTTTTTTCATCAATTCTTCATGTAACAATTTCTTATGAAATCTTAAAGGTAGTTGGGTAGTTGGTCCTTAGTTTTGTGTTTTGGTTGGTGTTTGACTTGGTAAGTTGTGTTTTGCTATAGGAATAGGGTAAAAAGAAGAGCTAATTCCAGTAAAATAGGGATTAAAGATAGGGTGTGTAGGTTTAAAGTGTTTAGGGTTTGGTTACAGGGCTTGAAGGTTAGCTTCTTGAAGTTTGACTAGAAGATAAGCTTAGTGTAAGGTAGGGGGTTGAAACATCCTAATGAGGTACTGCATTTTAGGTTTCAAGCCAACAAGAAACATGCTTATTTAGTGATGTCCGGGTAAGTGTACTAAGGAGTTAAAGTGTCCGAATGCTTCTATACAATCTTATAATAGCCCATTCTAATGCAATTCCTTCAAATCATGCATAGGGTCATCAACTACCTACGTATTAAAGTACCCAATTAAGTTTTGCAACAATTCTTACCAATTTCCATGCCTTATGCTATGTTCTTAACGAAATTTTGGTACCACTTAAGGGCTTTGCCTTCAAAATGCATTGTTGTAATGCATGGCTTAAGTGAGTGAGGGGTTTCATCAATCTTAAAATAATGTTTCATTTTATAGATCCAGGTCTTAAAATCTTCCCCACTAAATGTAGGAAACTCCATCTTAGTTGACTTAGTTGGTAGGTGGTATTGAGCCACCGCAATAGCTAAGTCAGTAGGTACAAATGGTTCTTGCTCAAGAGGAGCATCACTGATGCCTTTTGCTTTCTTCAATAGGATGTTGGAATTGACCTCTCCTGGTGTTGAACTTGCTAAAGGTAATTGGGTTTTGATCTCAACTATTAATTTAGATTGCTGATTAATGTCCAATTGCATCTACTTTAGGGAATCATTTACGAACTTGGTCAAATTTTCATGTTTTTCACCTTACTCTTGTAAGAAGGTCCTCAATAAGGTTTCATTCTTCTCATGCTACTCTTTCAATAAGGCTTGTAGTGTTTCTTCTAGTTTGGTCATGGTTATTAGAAACAACTTTGATACTACTTGTGATGGTAGACAATGGAATGACAATAATCACTTTGAATATAGAGTAGGAAATGAAAGTCGAATACAACTTCAATGTGGAGTAATATTTTTTTATTTTTCATTACTCTTTCATGACTACTGTGTATAGTATATAAAGAGCTACTATAACTAACTATTAGAATATTCCCCTTTGTATATAGTATCTTGACTAATTGTGCCAATTCAACATAATGAGAAGCTTCTACATACATGTGCTAAATAGAAGAATCTATGTTGTTAAATAGTGTAGAATTATTTCCTGTATTATGGGTTGTTATAATACTTAAGTCCATGCCTTCATTTTTGGCCCAATCCATAAGACCGAGCCTAATCCTCGACCAATGTGGATGTCCTCAATGCTCCAGCTATAATCCAAAACCATATTAAACATGTTTTCTTCAAACAACCACATGTCTTCATTATACATGTCTAAACCCTTACTAAAATCAATAGATAGAAACCCTAATTCCATGACATTTTACTCATGAAATTTACTATTTATTACTCACTATTCATATTTTTATTTTTTGACCAATGAATGTTTAGCATGATATCCTTTTAAGGATGAATTATAGTAAACTTGACAAGTAAAAGTTATATTGATTATTAATATTTAACAAATTTAAACTTTAAGAATGAAATTTGATATGCAAAAGTTTGATTAATTGTTATATTACAAATTCAAACTTCAAAAGTGCTCTAAGTTTATTAACCTACCCTTAATATCTTCGATTTTGTCTTTATGGTTCATTAGTGCTTAAGGTTGTTTTTGTGATTTAATAATTACAATCTCTTTTCAAGATTGTCCAAGATTTAGTAGTTTGTAGCATCTTGTGATGACAATAGAGAGCTACTATTCCTGGGGTCTCCATCACATGATTTACCTACTAAAGGTAGCTCCACTTTTGGATAAGTTGACATTGTAGGTATACGACTATTGATTCCATATATTATTGCATCCTTTTATGCATGTTTATTTATTTATTTTGTCTCCATCGAAATTTGATATTGCAAGTTTGCTTTTGTCTTATGCTTATATGTTGTTTCGTGGACTAAATTAATGATAATTCTTATAATTCATACATACTAAGACATATATATTTACTAGATAAGGTGGGGAAGTTTTGTCCATCGCATGTTATCATGCATCGGTAATAAACAAGAAAAGATATATCCATATGTATATTGACATACCTTTACCGAAAGATATTGTGAAATAAGACATTTATTTTTGTTAATGTCTTATTGCAGAATATTTGAAGGTCTTATTACATTTTATCTTTTACGTGAAACCTAATATCTAGAACTCATGTAAATCCTTCTCATCAATGTCTACAAGTATTAGAAATCATAAATTTTGAAGGGAAAATAGATTATATCAAGCTTGTTTTGTAACTATTAAGAAACCTAGTTACTCTGAGTAAGCTAGTGGTTGATCCTCACTCCTATGAGACAATACAATGCTAGAGAAAATGGAGGACTATGAGGAGAAAGAAATTTAGTGGCCACAAAGATGGTATGCATCATCTGGACACCTTTACAAAGAAGTAATCAAGGGTGCATTAAAGCTTAAAACCAAGCCACCTCTCACGGTAGAGTTTGTACTTGTGGAATGATATTTTAAGTCCTTTTTCCAAAATTACAAACATTGCATCACTTGTGTCTTTTCATTTTCAAGCTTAAGTGGAGTCTCATAGTAAATGCTCATATAAAAACTATTCATCAACTAAATTTTTTAAACTCTCAAAAAATACTATAATGTCTTAATGACTTTTGTAAATATGTAAATACTACACAAAATATAGATTTTTTTCATCCTTTTAATAATGATTTTGAAGTTTTTAGAGAACTTATGAATACGTGCATATTTTCAAAAGCTATAAAAATATCAAACCTGTGACACAAAATTTAGGACCACACGCAATTGGATAAAACTTATTGATATATCTACATTATCCTTTACTATTGCTTATTATTATATTGTTATAGTATAAAAAAATGTTTGTATTATCAATAGGCGATTAAAACAACATTATTATTATGATCATCATCAACATCTACTACTACTACTACTACTACTACTATTGATGCATTCATTTAAGTGGAATGTTAATTTCATTTCCCCTTTATTGCTTACTTCCTTCCTATTATAATGTTTACTTAGCCAAATCATTATTACTAAGAATCGCAATTACCTAAAAGTTTGGAACCACAATTTCTTCCTATAACTTAAGAATCCCAATTCCTATGAAAAAAACACTTCACTTGCCCTTCCTATCAACATAGCACTATACCACCATCACTACCCCAATCACAACTATCCACCTACATTCACAACCACCACCAACACAATTGCCAACATGACCATGGATAACATATCTTCTTCGACCATCGATGGACGATACGACCACCATCTATGTTCACATTATCAATGAATAACAGCAAAACCTCTCTTTTTACTTCCATATTTTTAGTTTTCAAAAGACCCTAAAACCCCTTGACTTTCTAATAAAAATCTCATAAAAATACCCTTCCTTTACTTCTACTATTTGTTAAGAGAATTAAAAAAAAAAGGTATATATATATTATCACAAGGACGAACATGAATCATATCACAACATGATAAAAGAACAAAAAAAAAAAGATTGGAAAAAAAAAAAGTCATATGGCTTTGGTTTATGGAATGGCATCATTCATAATCATGGTCAAATTCAAGGGTCACCAATCTATGATCATTCCATGGTTAGCAATAAGAACAAAAAGTTAGTCTATGTGTTGCATGTCTAAATTTCATGTTTTGGAATATGAATTAAAAAAAAATTTTAAAAAGAAGGAAAAGAATCAAAAGACCAAGATAGGGCAAATCAAGGAATAATGGCCATAAGAAGTTTCTTGTAGAAAGTGAGAATGATGAAGATGATGAGATAGTGGAGATCAAAGAGAGAAAGAGTGACACAGAGACATGATGTAAAGGTAGGGAGAGAGATAAAAGAGAGGATAAAATAGTAATTTATAGTTGCATTACTTTTCTAGTCTTTAGTTGTATTTTACCTAACTAAACGGTGCAAATGATTACAGGTCTATTCAATTTCATATGAATAGAAATCCATTACGTGGTTATTACATACGGTAAAGTGAACGGGCTTACAAGTCTTGAGTGAACAACCTAACTTGTTTTTTTTTTTTTTTTTTTTTTGCATAGCCAGTAGTTTTTAGATACACATTGAGCATCACATAATTTCGATTCCAACATTCCAAAACCTACTCATATAGGATATAACATGCCCATTTCCTATATT
Source organism: Lumnitzera littorea (assembly GCA_024138015.1). Lineage (NCBI taxonomy): Eukaryota > Viridiplantae > Streptophyta > Magnoliopsida > Myrtales > Combretaceae > Lumnitzera > Lumnitzera littorea. The sequence continues at coordinate 59,907,770 of JAMXBB010000004.1, read as the reverse complement.
AACTTTAAAACAATACTCTGATAGCAAGTTTGGTATATAAAAATAATATGGAATATAATAAAATGGAATGGAATGAAGATTGAAATGATAAATAATTTATCATTTCATGTGTTTATAAATGTGCATGTAATGTAATGCCTTTATAGTAATATTTCTAAAAAATGATCTACTTCACATATAGGTTGACCCAATATGCAACATCCTTATCCCTTTTAGATAAAGCTTGCTTAGATGAATCTTGCTTTGTTTTAAATGAATGAGGAATGAAGACATTATCCAATGTTATAACTAGTTTGAAGGTTAATTAAATATGCGATGAGATTACTAGAGTTGGCTAATCACATGTAAAAGGCATGCAAATTGACCTAAATGATGTCTTCATCTCATGACACTTAGAGGAATATCAACAAGAAGAGGCATGGGAGGAAGAATAAGTAAATTCGGCATCTCAAATATACGCGTATGATAATGGATTAAACTCAGGTTTCTTCATTGTCCTTAGAATACTCCTGATGTTCCTAATGAATTGGATGTTTAATCTTCTATAGAGTGACTTCAATAAAGATCTAACACTTATCTTAAGTTAGCCAATATCATGAATGTCCTAAATAAGAGGAGAAGTCTCCTATTTATATGGTTTGAAGGTTAATATTAACCTTTAGATGGCTCCAAGATGGATGGCTAAGATCAAGTATTGCAGGCAACCATTAGATCACTCATAAGAATCCAACAACTGTTATTGAAGCCTTCTTTTTTCTTTTAATATTCATGGGCTTTAATATGGAATTTTATAAGCCTAAAGGCTTACAAATTTAAAGGAATCTCATTTTCATTATGAATAAACATAAGACTTATCTAAGTGTCCTTAAGGCCTATTAAAGACAAATGAAGCCCAAATGAGCTAAAAATAACCTTTTCTAAGTTTATTTTTCATATATGAGATAACCAAGTATGACCAAAAGCAGGAAATCATGTCTATTGATCCCTATTTTAACTCTAATTGTAATGCCCCACAATCTAGACCTATTAGCTTTCATGCAGTTATATTCCTTGTAAAAGATATTGTATCATAAACTATATTGATAGGTATATATGAAAATTTTGATATACTTATTTTACCAAACACCTAACAATGAAAAATTTTGAATATCTTAATATATTCAAACAATAGCCTATAAAAAATTTTTACATGGAAAATTTTCAAAATATGGTTGTAAGATCAAAATCCATGAAATCTAATAATACCAATTCAAATATTACTCAAAGTACCAAATATGTAAGGTTTCTTAAATTTCGCAATTATAAATGCAATATTAAGTTTGTAAACATAGTAATATCGTATTATTTACATTGGTAATTCTTAAGATATAACGAAGTAGAGTAAAGTAACTTATAAATTGTAATATTACAAGTATGTTATATATTAAGAAAAGTATATTTAGAGCCTTACCTTTGAATCTAATGTCGAGTCCCATTTTGGTTTTCCTTGAACCTAACCTACTTAATATAAATTAGTTGATATTAAATTAACAAAAAACATTTTAAAAAAAATATATATATATATGATAAAGAACTTGGAGTCACCAACCAATCAAAATCAGTAAAAAATGAAATTAGAGCTTTTGGGTGGAAAATCCCTGATTTAGCTACTAGTTTACAAATTTTCTAAAAAATTATTTTTAGAAAAATTTAACCTAACAATTGGATTTAGAGGCTAACCTATTAAAATAAACTTAACATATAAGAATTTGAGAAAATCAACTAATAGGCTTTTATTTTTTTATAATTTTCCAAAAAATGTGAAAACTTACAAAAATGTGAAAATGCATGAAAGTAAATTTTGTATTATGAATTTTCCTAAAAAATTTTAAAAAATATATTATAGAAATCTTATAGTTGTCCTAAAGATGCCTACATACCCATTGACCGTAGCTCTCATTTTTTAGAAAAAACTTTAGTAAATTGACAAATTTTATTTATGAAAATAGGCCATGTTTATATTTTTTAACTAATTTATTTTTATAAAACAGCTTAAAAACCTAATTTTTATTCCTAATTAAAAACCCTAAATAAACTTAACTTTTTACAAAACCCTAATTAGAAACTTTTATGTTATCAAAAATTAAACTAAGTGATAAAAGATCACTTTACTTTTAGAAAGCCCTAAAATGTCTAATTTTAAAAAATATGCAATTTTGACAAAAATGCAATTCTACAGTCCTTAACATAAAGATGCAATTTTAAAGATATGAATTTTAGACAAAAGATGTAATTTTCCTAAAGAATGCAATTTCTAACAAAAATACGTAGTTTTTCTAAAGAATGCAAAAACTACAATTTTTAATAAAGAATGCAAAATGATGTAATTTTTACTTAAATGATACAATTTTATAAAAGTAACAACATTATGAAACCAAACACTAAGCATATTACCTAAACGTGCATAATACATAAACAATTATGCACATAATATGCAAAAACATGAAATCAAAATGATTAAAAATAAAGGCCTTCATGAAGAAAAGAAATAAGTTGGTATAAACAATTAATAATAATTTGCAAGGAAAAATAAAGTGTCAATGTCACAATTTATGCCTCAACTTTACTACTATTTATAATTATATACTTAATTGAAGATTTAGTTTTCATGATCTATACCTCATTTAACTCAAATTTATATCATTAGTCTGTTAGCATGATCAATCAATGGAATGACTGTCTATAGTCTTAAAGGGTTACGAAACCCTCTATAAGTCGCTACCAACCATTGTTTGCATTCTTGACCAACTTTGAAAAAATAGGTTGCAAAAGCTATTAGGAAGCTGCCCTATGACAGTTGAGTGAATTGTCTCCCCATTGTTTAATTATATTATCTGGAATTAATTGAGGTGTAGATAGTAATAACTAATTCTTCAATTGAGTGTATGATTAGACAAATCAAAATTTTAAGTATATAATTAAAAAAATTGGCAAAATTAAGATATAAATTATAACATTGCCCTAAAAATAAATAAAAAATAGGAACTAATAAATAAAGATATAATAAAAAAATTTACAATAGTTAAAAAAAAATTGCAACTAATAACCGAAACAAAAAGACAAACTAAGTTAGTAGGGGTTCTTTTTTATGGGAAAATAAATAAAAACTAAAATAAACCCATCCAGCCTAAATAGACATGTACGGGTCGGTTGGGCTCCAGGAAAGCGGATCGGGTTCAAGTTGAAATGGAATCCGGTCGGGTCAAAATTAGAGGACTCTACCATGGCCGAGATGACTTGCTGCAGAACGTCTGGATCATTATTTTAAGTGGGAAACTCGATTTCATGACAAACTCATTGATAAAAATGAGTTTGGAATTGATGCCGCGTGATCTGGTGAAGGATTTGGGGTGTTTTGTGTTTAGGCGGGAGAGATAATTTTTTTTGGTTCATGTATGAAGTACGGCAGCAAATTAAGGTTATTCAATTGTGGTTATCTGCGGGTGTTCTGCTATGTGGCTGGCATATGTCTGTGCGTGTACTGCTATTCGCTTGGGTGGTCGCGCGACAAAGGTGATGGTCGGGGTTTAGGGTCGTGACCTGTAGCTGGTTGGAGATGGGTTACTGTTTTGTGGTTGTAAGGGAGAGGATCGTTGACTGGTCATGAGCGTGGGTTAAGACGGAGCTGCTGCATCGGGTTGTTCTACTAAGTGGGTCGCGTGGCTGTTCTGCTTGCTGCTTGGGCATCGCTGTGTGCGTGGGTGGGTTTGGTCAACGATGGGTCAATACGTTGCCGTGTTTGATGATTTTTGTCATGACTGAGTGTGACAGTAGGATGGTGATGGGGCCGAGACGGGCACTTGGGATGGTGAAGGTCCTCGATTGGAGATTGAGTGTGTGTGATCGTGTCGTCAGTGGAGAGCGAGAGAAGTCCGTACGTGATGGAGCGGCATGGGGTATTGCGTGCATGTCTATATAAGGACAAGAGAGAGATCGGATTGTATGTGGAAATGTTGCTGTGTTGAGGATGTTGATTAGTTGTTGTGTTGGTGCGTGGATGAAGAGTGTCTATCGATGGTGAAGGGGGATTGATGCGGTCAATGAGGATGATCGTGGTATTTTTTCTCGACTGCCTTTTTTATAGCTATTGCAAGTTTTTATGTAATTGAAAGCTCGGATAAGTATGATGAAACTTGGTTACAGATTGAACTCTATCAAATCTTTTTATTACAAGTTATCAACACAAATCTTTTAAAGATTCGTTCGCTTTGATAATGATTCAATGGATTTAGTTAAATCCTCAAAAGATTTACAAAGATTTGATATAATCTATCTACAGCTGGGCGCCCCATTTCCTCCATTGTCAGACGTGGTTATGCTCGGCTAGGGAAGGAGCTGATGATCGCGTGATTGGTACGTGATGGAAAAAATATATACGCGCTTGCTGTTGGTACGAACCAAAGCCCATGCCCCAAATCGCTCAACTGATTTTGTTGCTCAAATCATTATGTGTCTAAATTATATTTAAAGCCAAACTCCTCTTAAATTGGACATCCAAATCCAGCCCCACTTTGATAAAAGATTAACCCACAACCAAATTAACCAATATATATACATGTCAAAGGATTTTTCAATACAAGTTCAATTTAATAAATTTCAAGTCTTATTTTATTATTCATCTAGTTAAATTATTTTAATATTCAAATATAATAAGCAATCTCATAAACTCAAATATTTTACCAAACTTTTCTTAAAATAATTTCTAATGAGGCCCAATTCTTAAAGACTTAGAATTTATCAATTGTATATATATTTTAAACTATTACTTAATCTAACCCTAAACGACCAACTGACTTGATCAGACACTTTTAATATTTTATATTTTTCAATTTTTTTGGTCTTTAATTTTTTGTGGTATACTTAGCCCAAAATAAATAAAAATAATTTAAAAAGGCCAACAAAAATGAAGTGTCTACATCTAAGATTAATGAAAAATTAATTCCGAATAAGACTAAGTAATAATATGAGTTCTCTAAAAGTTAGAAGAATCAGTCATGTAAAGTTAGATTTTAGAACAATAAGTTGAAATGCAACTAATATAAACCATAACATAATTTTTATTGGGTTAAACCTTAATTAGTCAAGAAGTAGAGATTTGAGAATAGATGTACAATATAATGTTATACTGTATTTGAAATATATTATGGAATTTTTACAAATATTAAATCATGATAAAAGTATACTTAAAGAGTCATGTAAAATTGGACCAACATAGAATGATTATCCAAATCTATCCCAATTTGCAATTGTGAATTACATGTGACCTCTTATAACTTATTTTGGGATACTTCAAGAGATGAGTCAATAATGTAAATATATATCCATATTTTATCAAAAACAAAAATAATAATATAATAATCACCATCCCATTACCTAACACAAAATGTCTATTGCCTTACATTGCTTAACACAATTTTCGAGTACATTAACCACTTTATATTACTATATAAAAGGAATTGATCTTAGCAAATTGGAGATAGAATGGAAGTGTAACCATAGTTTTACAATTATACTATATTATTATTTTATTCCATTAATAGTATAAATCTTTCCAAAAATAGTTAAAATGAAAAAAAAAAAAAAAGCAAAAAGGTTTACGTGATATCATCCCACAATTACACCACCATCAACTATGCTTCACCCCCAATGCACTACTACCCTTACGGCCAATATCAACTATCAATTACTTCTACAACCATCACATGAGTATCGAAGGACATTGTTTAATTTTAGAAGGCAAAGCAAGCAATCTCTTTCTTCACCAAACCCTAACATCATGTATATTTCTAACCCCTTTTCATATGTATATAAAAAGGAAAAAGAAAAAAGAAAGATTTAGGAAAATCAAAATTTCACATTTATTCATGAAATAAATTTTAGTCATACACCTCATAATTGTAAACTTATTAAATATTTAATTGACATAGTTGGACCATAGTAGATTTACCAATTATTCAAAATTGAAGAAACCTTTAATTATCAGGTTATTTCTATAAATAGTTGTATGTGAAAATGTAAGTACTCGAAAAATAACTCAAAACGACAAAACTTTAGGTACCTTATATTATGTTATGGATAAAATGCTTACAAATTTTGAAATTTTTTTATAGGTTTTCTTTTAAGGAAAAATAGGTATTTCAAGGAAAATTTGTAAATTTATAAAGATAATAATTGATTTTGTAAATTGATAAAATTTATATGATTGAAACTTGTAATTTTCTTGGAAAATATAAATTGATAGCTATAGGACTAGTGTATCATTAGCATTGATGTCCAAGATGAGTGAATCTCTAGTAATAATCCAAAAGGTATAGGTTTACAAGTATAATTATCAAAATTATTCAAAATTGAACTCTATATTTCTATAAAATCTAACATCATTACTTTCATAAAATTGAGTAAATATATAATTCCTAATAAAAAGTAAAAGTTACTTTAGTTAATGTATAATTCTATAACTAAAAGGATTTTAAATATAAAGTTAAGGTATAATGATACTACAACAGTGAATATATTGTGTTAAACCAAAGGGTTAAAGTATAATATATTAGGTTAGTCTCATCTAAATATTATATTTTAATTTTTACTTTATCTTGTATCAATAGGCTAAACATGTAATCTCATTGGAGACTTTTAGGAATGAATGGCTAAGATATTAGGTAAGTGGGTTTATTTTAGGATATGATGAACTATTATACCTATTTATGCTTGTAAGTAGATTAATTGTGCGTATGCTATGCACGTGTTTGAACTCGTTTGCCGAATAAGTACTTGAACATACTATGTATGTTATGTTGTAAAGTAGCTACATGCTATATTAATATTGAGTATCAGCAATATATTGTTTTATCACCAATGACTGCAGATAAGACGATCAAGCTAAAAACTCTTAATCAAGACATGCATCACATGACCTTCTAGTGAATGGAGCTCTTGCAAATCAATCCTTAAATAAAATGGTCATTCTCCAACACTATCTTTACATATCTCCATCCATTACTATAATGGCTTACCTTCTAGGCATTTGCTTGAAACTTTTTTTCACAAGATTTTTGGTGCTTGAAGATAGTTTGTTATGCCATCCTTAAGTTAGGGATAAGGAAAAACATATACTTAAAATGCTTTTTTACTTAATAAAACATTCAAATTTTAAATCTTTTATTTTTCAATCCAATAACAATAGCAAAAACCCATACAATAGTGAGCCATCCACAAAGCATCACAACTATAAATGCTCCTATAAAATATATGATTCCTTCACAACACAAATGGAACAAAGGTTAAGTGAGAGTAGAAAAACAAATACAATATAAGCAATATCATCATTTTCATGACAGAAGAAGCCATTTGCCTATACATTGCGAACCTAGTCTAACTCATCATTTATATGAAGATAAGACAACTTATCCCCTCAACTTATGATAAGCTAAGTGAGAGTAGAAAAGCAAACACAATACAAGCAGTATCACATCACAGCCATATAGTAAGTTATTAGTTTAGTCACCATATTCTTTAGTCCAGCCAAGCAATGCAAATGGAACAAGGGTACGCTATGCTTATGTACGGACTATGTATCGGTACTGATATCTTAGTCTAACCTAGTGTTCATTCGGTTAGTCTACTTTAATCGGGCATCTAGACATAAACCAATGTCTAGAAACATAGAAGTACGATAATGAGTTGCCAAAACTTAGCCTAGTAGTAACCACGTAAAGTAGATAGAAAATCCAACATATAGCTGGTTCATAGGATATAATGCAATTTTTATATGCTCAAAAATCTAGCTTTTATAAATAAGGTAGTTCACTTAATTAACCTAGCTTTTTCCTATAAAACCTAGCATAGCAAAATCTCAGTTTTTAGAAAACTTGACCCATAGGTCCTTTTTGTACTATGTTAAGAATGCATCAACTCGTATAGTAAGCAACACCTAGCGAAATTTTGAGTAAGTTTACTCTTTTACTTAATAGCTTAGCCTTTACATTGTTGTATTTACACTTTCATTACTAAGACCTCATTATTGGGTTCACTTAGGTGAACACTTTAGGAGGTAAAGTTAATACCTAACTTTTCATCTAGGTTAGTACTTATCCCGATAAGCATCACACAACCAATAAACAACATAGATATAATAACCAAGTCTAACATTATAACATGTTTTAACCAGCACTAATTATGCATAAAGAAGCATTATGTTGATCATAGCTAGACCAACTAAGCTATGCAAACTCGGGTAGAGTTGAACTTAAATGAGCTTAGGCTTTGCTTGCTTCTTTTTGATACATGCAAAAGAGCTGCTTATGGGCGAAGTTATGGGAGCCCTTAGATGCTTAAGTTAGCAAGGAGGAATAAGGGAAGGGGAGACGAGTACTAAGGACCTAATGGATCATGCTTGGCTAATATGAGTGTATATTATATTTTACTTCTGCTCTCAAAAGAAAAGAGGGGCCAAAGTTCTCAAGAAGTAAGAGAGGGAAAGAGTTAAAAGTCCCCTACTTCCTGGCACCTGGCACCTTTTGTAAACCCCTAAAATTTTTGACTTAAATCTTAGATTAGATTCAAATGTGCTAGATGACTATAAGAGTTAACAAGACTAGATAAGATGAAAACCCTAAGATAATAATAAAAAACTTAATCATGTATGAACACATTAAACCTTAAATGCATAAAAACACTAGAGATTGCATCTGAAAGTGATAAAAACCCTAAAACTATAACTTTAAGGATATAAAAGTGCTAATTCACTACAATTTACTCTAAAACCTTAATTGATAATATATTCTTAGTAATATGCTAAATCATATAAAATCATTAACAAATGAACAAAGATAACTTCCAATTGTTTATAAATGTGTACATACTAAATTAATTTATTAGAAATTATAATATTACATTATACATAATATTAATTTTATAATTATACAAATAAGCTAGTATTATGTAAGTTTAAGTATGTAGTTAATATTTATACTACATATACTCAATGTTAGTATTATAAATTGTACATTTTATGCTAATTATATTAAATATGATACTAAATCTTATATAGGGATATAAATGCTTAGAAAAAGGTTTCAATGATTATTTTTACTAATTATTTCATTTAATTCCATCTTTCCTTTCATTTCCTTAATTTTTCTCCTAATTATCCTTAATTTCATCCTTATATGTACTAAATACATGTAATTTGAGAAAGTTAACTAAGTCAATATTTGACCAAGTCAAAGTGTTGACTAAAGTCAACATGTGTCCTTTTCATCTAGAATTCTCTTCAATTTTCTATGGATTTCTTTTCATTTTTCATATGATTTTTTTTTCATTTCCTCCCCTTCTTGGCCGTCCACTTGTCCCATTCTAGAATCCCCTTCCCTTTTCTTTTCTGCACATTTAAACACAACAAATCAACACTCATTAGGCCCCTTCTCCAAACTGTGACCCCTCTTCTTCCTTCCTTTTCTTTAACTTTCAAATTTCACTTCCATAATTTCAACAACTCACCCATAAACTACTACACTATTTGGTTGCTTTCCTTCTTACATATTATAAAAGAGGAAGAGGTATGTTTTCATGTGATCTTTTATTTTAAATAAATGAATAGTTGTTTATGTTATATTAACTTTAGAATCTTTATATAATATGTAAATATATGTTAGTACAAATTGGAATCTCCATACCCATACATATAAGTGTAGAAATATTTAATTATATGAGTAGAAAAACATATGCCCATATGATATATGGATACATGTGAAGTGTTTATGTATGGATTTTGGTGAAATACATAGTATAAGTGTATATATATATTGGTAAGAATAGGAAAAACCCATGTACATAGGTATGGACATCCCTATACATGAGTATTCCTTATTTACATAACCAAAAATAAGGAAAATACTAAGTGTACATACATGTAGCTTATAAATTGAACCCATAATATGTAAAAATAGGAATCATATGAAGGTTTCTTAAGGGTGTATTAGGAACATACGAAAATACGTATAAAAATACATATACCACTATATGTATATATGGGTATGTGTACATGTACATGTATAAGTATGCTAGAAGTATACATACACATAACCTATGTATAAGAAGTATAAGTGTAAAAGTTTAAGGTTACCACATATATGAATTATAACATAAATATCTAATATACTATAATATAATATAATAAAGTAATAATATACAATGTACATATATATGTAAGTATGGGCCGAAACTTATAATGGACCCATATTACATATATCAACTTATATTAACCTTATGTAAGTACATGTAATAACAATAATAATGTAAAATTATAAAAATGTAAGAATATGGTAAGTAATTAAATTATATAGTAATAAAAGAAGATATTAAAGTAATGAATAAGAATGTTTATGTCATAATAATTAAGAATTATAATAATTTAAACCCATATCATAAAATGTAGGTCTTAATGTTCAAAACGAACCCCGCTACGTAAACGTACATCAAAAAATGATGAGAACCAACTATAAGATCATAAAAATTGGAATTAGGATGAAAAAGTTATATGCGACTAAAGATCTAAGATAAACCAAAAAGAATAAGTAAGATAACTAAGTAATGGAACCCGTAAACTAATAATGAGGAGAAATAAATAACTAAATATATAAAGTATCATAATGTACAAATATAGTTACTATTGATCTTGCTAAGTATGATAAACCTTGTATACGCCATACTTGGGTCATTTTAGGAAACTAGATAAACTATATTAGACTTTTAGTTAACTAAGGAGTCTGATTTTTCCAAATACTTATAGGTTTTATTATCTTTTAAGCAATTTAATATCGAGTTTTGGAAACCCTAAAGGCTTCAAGAATGAGCAATAATCTAGGTAAGGGAGTTCTAAAGACCTGCTACTTACTTGTACGTATTACTTGTATGATGTTTTGTTGCTTATTGTTACTTATATGTCTGAATGATTGTTTTGCTTGTTTGCTATCATCCGTGTGATCATCTTTTTAAATTGATAAATATAAATATTGGACAAAAATAACCGATTATACTCGTCGCATGTCTATAACTCAGTAAAGGCATGGTGAAGAGTGTTAGCTTTGCAAAATCTTGAGAAAAGTATTTTTGGTAAAAGCTTTTTTAATCCAAAAATATATATTTGCATGATTTTTATAAGGACTCGTGGAGCCATAAATAATATTTTAGCGTTAAGGTAAATCTAGCATAAGATCTCCAACTGATATCAAAAGAACTCGCTTTATTATGCCCATAAGGCCTTGGATAGATTTGATTGCGAGAGACCTCGCATGTTTGTACTCAAGGGGCCTTGGATGGTGGATGGCCCTAATTTGGTGTCCACCTAATTGGATTGGAATTTCTTTCTCGACTAAGGTAATAGTCAAGTGTCGCCTAAAGAGGTGGTGTCCCTAGGTAGCCTCATGTGGATAAGCTAAGATACCCTATACGGGTAAGTACAGGGGATAATTGAAGTGTAGACGACAAAATTCTACACCATTCATAGTTCCGAACTCCAATGGATGTGTTGCTTGCAATCATCATGCTTGAATTCATTTTGTATGTAGATATCTTGCATATGTTTTAATAATATTTGATAACTTGCTTGAATGGTAGTGGTAAAGGACGAACTCACTAAGCTGTTTTATGCTCATTCCCCCTTAGTTTCATTTGTAGGTTTACTTATGTTGGGATTGAGATAAGTCTCAAATGCTAAGTGCAAGATAAAAATATGTATATTAGTGTTAGAATTAGCTGAGTTCTTTGTAGATGATACATAAACATCCTTTGTAGAAAATATTTGTATATTAGAATTTAATGTAATTTAATTCTTCTTATAGTTTTGTAAAGTTGGCATATCCTGTTTTATTATTTAGTAGAGGATACTGATTCTTTGTGGTTCTAAGGAATTGTAAAATATTGGATATCCATAGTTATTTATATTTTATGACACATTAATTAATTAACAATTCAGAAACCTTAGTAATGAATTATTTAGAGTCTTATAATCTCTGACTTATAAGGCGATTTTTGTATCATGGGTGCATACATGATATGAAAATGTTAGGCAATCCTACTAGGCTTCCTTTAGGGTCCTGATACCTTTTATGTAGGTTACTTAAACATATGGCGATTAAGTTCTTGCTCATACTAGCCATTGACAAACAGTATGTTTTGCAATAGGGACTAAACGTTACTGTGAGTGGCAAGTCGTGGTCGACCAAGTCACCAAATAGGCAACTCAATGACTTGGCAGGAGTAGGAGTGTTGGGCGTGTTAGTAGTGCTACGGATGTCAAATGCTCATTAATGGGTTATAGTAGAATGTAGGAGCTAAAGATAAAAGTTGGGTGAGAGGAGTAAGCAAAACACTTGGCTTAAGGGGACAAATGTTCTGAATAATCAAGATGCTGATGTGACTATTACATTTGTGGGGTATTTATATGCCCTAATTAAGGTAAGTCCTAGGTTACTTCAAATTACAAAAAAGATTCTACCCTAAAATTAGAAAACAAATGCATCGTAAGAGTGAAACAATAATAGCAAGAAATGGAATACTTTGGCAAGGATAGTTCAAATGTTAGAGGGTGGGATACGTATTTATCTCTTGATCTAGTGGTCTAAACAGATGCTAAATGTAGAGCAAAGCTGAGTAAGTTAGGTTAGCATTAAATCAGCAACTTAGTGGGTCAAGAATTTATCGATTGTTTGTTTAGATTGTTGGAATTTGCGAGCTCGACTATAGTTGGACGGCTTAGCATTTGGCTGGTGTAGGCTTGGACATTGGGTAGATGGGGTTGTCTACTTCTTTGGGAACCTCCTCCTTCCAAGAGACGGTGTATGCATTGGAGGAGCTCGGGACATACATGAGGTCAGCTCCAAGGAATTCTTCTTTTTTCTAGGGTTAGGTTCATATAAGTAGCTCAACGTACTAGGGCGGAAAGTCTTCATGATTGAGATTGTGTGATTAGCCCTTCATTACTATCATCCCTTCCAAGCTATTTGAGATTTAGGATCAAACCTTGATCAGCTCCTGGTAGCTCATCCTCAAGGAAGTACAATTGAGGATTAATAGTGTTAAAGGAGTCGAAGACTCCATATTCTTCTAGTAGTTTTACTTTGTAAGCATTTGAATTAATTCTCTCAATCACTCTGAATGGTCCATTTGCTCATAGAGATAACTTACTTTTCAAGAGATTAAGGAACCAATTCTTATTGAGATGAATCTATACTAGATCACCTAGCTAGAATTCTCTAGCTTTTTGTCCTCAACCTCTTCCCTTGAGCTTAGAAGTAGCTTAGGTTAGATGTTCCACGACCTTCTAATGCATTGCTTAAATAGCTTCTAGTCTTTTGATAGCCTGTTGATCTTTATGGCAACTGGGTAAGGAGATTTGGTCAGGTAGAAGCTCGAGGTTGTACCCATATGTGATCTTAAAGGGTGACTTCTCAATGACATTGTGAGTTGTCCTATTGTAGCTAAACTCAATTATTAGGAAGTATAGGTCCCAATCAGCTTGGTTCATTCTAACTACAACTCGTAGTAAGGTGCCCAAGGTTTGATTGATCACATGAGTTTATGATGCATCTCCGGGATCGTATATACAAAAAACCACTACAACAAACAAATCGAAAATGAAACAGAAAAGAAACTAGCGAAAACCAAGCAACTACTGAATGAATATGACTCACCACTCGACCCTACTCGGCCTACAATTCACTGGATATGAAATACCGGTCCGAACCAAAGGGTTACTCACCACTACTCCTTACTAAAGGGAATATATAAGAGTTAAAAGATAACAAGAACACTAAGGTTGCTCAAATGAATAACTCCATATTATTAGCTAGATTTTGTGCATATAAGGAAAGTAGGAGTTTATATACCTGTTCACTAAAGTTGTTTTACATGTATGAAAAGACAAAAAGGGTATTCTATATTAGGTTACATAAGACATACTAAAGGGGGTAAAAGAGACAAAGAATATACAGTGCGAAAAAGAAAGAATCATTGTAGAACATTGTGTTAGAAGAAATGTATTGCTTAATGGTTAGACATTTGAGATATGATACAACGCAAGTGGAGGAATGCATTACAATCAGGGGTTGACCTGATCTAGATCAAGTCGGGAGCCAATCAGCCTAGTAAAAGGTCAGCTGTATTGAAGTTAAAGGCCAGTGGGTCAAGTCGATAACTTGACTTAGTTCGACTCAGCTAGGCTAGTTTTGGGCTGTCTTCTAGATTAGGACTTCACTGTTGGGCAGGAGCATGTTAGATACACATGAGGATTTGAGAGACAAGTCGGCAGGTGGTCAGATCAAGATAGGAGTCCCTGTTTTGGCTATGGCTTAAAGCTAGTATTTTCCGTGTAAGCCCTTAAATTCCTCTAACTCGGCTTCTTGTGATCGGTCTAAGGGGTTGATTCTTATCAGTTTGACCATCTATCTACGGATGGTAAGACATGCTAAGTAATAGTTTGGTCCTTAAGGGCTTTTAGAGTGTTCCGAAAATGGCTCAAGTATTTGGTATCCCAATCTAACACAATAGTCCTTGGTACTCTATGTAGCTTCACCACTTCTTGTAAAAGAGAAAAGAAATAGCCGAAGTATTGTCAGTTCAATTACATAGTATAAAGTGTGACATCTTAGTGAACCAATCAATGACCCTACCATAATGGAGTCATTCTCTTGGGATGTCCTTAGTAAACCTAACACAAAGTTCATGCTTAGCTTGATTCATGGTTTGATCAGGATAGATAGTGGTAAGTAAGGTCCTTGTTTAGCTTGGCTCTTAGCCTTTCTATAGGTAGCACACTTTTCCAATACAAATTGCACATCCCTCCTTATTTTTTGACAAAAGAATCTTGAAGTAAGTACTTCATGTGTCCTAGTCTTCTTAAAGTAGCCAGATAATCTTGTCCATGTGATTTATGCACTAGTAGCTCTCACATAGAATAGGTTAGAATGTACAGCTTCCCCTTCCTAAATAAGTATCCATCCTCTTTGTGGTAGTCATCAAAAGCTCATCCTTCCTCAAACTTAGCATAAATCAGACCAAAATGTAGATCATCAACATATAAATTCTTAATGACAAAGAATCTAAGATGCCTTGTTTGGAGCTTGGTCAAGAGTAAATGTTGTAATAATAGGCATCTACCACCACATTATTCTTACCATTCTTGTACTTTACAATATAAGAAAATCTCTCCATGAATTCAACCCATTTAGCTTATCTCTTAGATAACTTTGGTTGACTCTTTAGATACCTTAATGATTCATGATTTGTGTAGATCACAAATTCCCTTAGTAACAAATAATGTTGATAGATTGTTAGGGCTCGAATTAAGAAATAGAACTCCTTATCATACACTAAGTAGTTGAGTGTAGCTCTTCGAAGCTTCTTACTATAATAAGCAATGGGTCAACTCTCCTACATTAGTACGACACCTATGCTTAATCCTAATGCGTCACATTCTACTTCAAAGACTTTGTAAAAGC
This sequence comes from Lumnitzera littorea, assembly GCA_024138015.1. Taxonomy (NCBI): domain Eukaryota; kingdom Viridiplantae; phylum Streptophyta; class Magnoliopsida; order Myrtales; family Combretaceae; genus Lumnitzera; species Lumnitzera littorea. The sequence goes on along the minus strand of JAMXBB010000004.1, from coordinate 59,892,234 downwards.
TTGTGAGAGCTAAGATGAGGGTGGTAGTCAATCTTTCCTTCACATCTTCAAAATTCCATTGCTCTTTCTCTCCCCATTTGAACTCATTGTTCTTCATTAGTAGCCTAGTAAGTGATACCGCAATGGTACTAAAGTTCTCTATCAAGCAGCGGTAAAATGATTCTAGTCCATGGAAACTACGAACATCGGCTAAATAGTTCAGTAGTGGCAACTCAATAATTGCCTTTTCCTTTTCCTCATCAACTCGTTTACCTCCCTCACTCATAAAAAACCTTAAGAAGATTACTTCAAGTCAGCAAAAGTCACACTTCTTTAAGTTGGTATATAGCTTTTCAACTTAGAGCTTGGAGAAAATAACTCAAAGATGCTCACAATGTGTCTCTAGGTCGGGACTGTAAACAAGAATATCATTAAAGTAAACAACAACAGGCTTTCCCATTAATTCTCAAAGTACGTGGTTCATTAGTCGTATAAATGTGCTTGGAGCATTTGATAACCCGAATGGCATCATGAGACGTTCATATAACCTATGACGAGTTATAAATGTGGTTTTCCACTCATCTCGTTCCCATATTTTAATATGATAATACCCAAACTACATGTCAATTTTAGAAGACATGCTTTCACCATGCAATTCACTAAGCATACCATTAAGTTGGCTTATGGGATACTTGTATTTGATCGTGATTTGATTGATAGCTCAGCTATCCACATACATTCACCATGTGCCTTCATTCTTTCACACTACTAAAGCCAGTACTGAATAGGGACTTAAGGATTCCCAAACATATCCTCTCCCCATTAGCTCGTTAACCTGTCTTTGAAGCTCAATAGCTTGCTCAAGTTTTAATCAATATGCTGATTTGTTTAGAAGTGTTGCCTTAGTTACAGGTCTATTGCATGTTCAAACCCTTGAATCGAGGGTAGTCCTTTAGCTAACTCATTAAGGAACAAATCAACAAACTTGTTAAGGAGACAATTTACCTCGGTAAGTAGTTCAACACTCAAGGCCTTCAATTTGAGTAGTAGGACCAATAGGAAGGTTAGCTTCTCATGCTTCATCTCCTTCGACAACTCTACACATGTCATTACTAGGGTTTCCTTCTTCAAGACTCGCCAAGCTAAGCTTGCTTAGTCTTGACTTGATCGGAGGACATGGGACTCAACCTCACCTTTCTTCCTTCATGCTCAAAACAACAAGTATTTCTCTTCCCATCATATTTCACATGCCGGTCAAGCATCTATGGTCTTCTAAGAAGAATATGTGAAGCACTCATAAGCAACACATCAAAAAGAACCTCATCCCAATACTTCCCAATGCAAATTAGCACTTTAACTTGCTTGGTCACCTACAATGCTGTCTTATCATTGAGCTAATGTAGTTTGTAAGGTTTAAGGTTGTATATGGTCAGCAACTTCAACTTTTGGACCATAAATGTAGAGGCCGCATTGATGCAACTTCTACTATCAACAATAAGTACACATAGCATCCCCCTTGACCTTACACCTAATGTGAAATAAGTTCTCTCATTATTTGCTAGTGTTAAACTCACACTCATTGCTTATCTCAATACCGTGGTTATGGGCACAAAATTACCCTCTTTACTATAGATTACCTCCTCCTCCTTAGTTAAGTTGGCTTATCTAGATTCCCTTTACTCTTTAATCTCCTCATCAATGTTATCAACCTCAATGGTCAATACCTTTCCCTTCACCATCATTGTTCTTTTGTTCAAGCATTAGGCTACTATGTGCTAGATTGCCTAACACTTGAAACACCAGATCTTTGTTATCTTTCTCCTTGAGCTTTGTCCTTTCTCAAATTTCCTTAAGACTTCCTTTTCTTCTACTCGGGTAACTGGAATAAGTCAGACTTCACTAGTCCTACTTGGTTTCGATCACATAGGTTTCCTTGGAACAAGTTGGCTTAGAGGAGCTTAACTAATAAGAGTTAAGAATTGGCTTATCTGACATCGCTTTATCCTCTAGGCAACTTAGATTGCTTCATTTAGCATACTAATGTCCCTCATCTCTAGGATATCTCTTGATGCGTTGCACCAAGAATAAACAATGCTAAACATATTAAGTTAGGTCCAAGCTTGCAAAAAGCTTGATAACAAGGATGGAAAATGTGCAATAACAAAGAAAGTAAATAAGCAAAACCCTGATCAACTCTATGGATACAATGCACTAAGGAACTATTGAGGACTCAAAGAGTGAACACAATATGACGCACTAGCTAACTTAGTGAGGGTGCTTACTACTTAGCCTTGCTAAAGGGTTAAGATAAGAGTGAAGTAAACAAAGAGAAAATGTTTACAGAAAGAGATAATGAAGTATGTTCAATATTTGATATATGATGATGTGGTGGCTACATATTACAAAGGGTATTTATACCCAAATGTTAAGGTAACTTACCTTAAATAGAAAAAGAGAAAAAGGGCTATTGCCTAAACAAGCAATATACAATGAATAATAAAGGGGTAAAAATGAACATTGATGATTAGCGCAATAAATCCTTCCACATGGGGCTGGACATGTAGTGATAAATCATTGGGGGCACTTCTAGCAGAAATGGACAAGTTGTACGATCAGGCAAGGGATTGCTAAGGAGGTATTGAGTAGACTTAGAGGTCCTTCCAAGAAGATGTAGGTTCAGGTGTGCTTTGGGGTTCTTGGCACCAATACTGCCAAGCTGCTAGTCAGCATGGTCATACTCAAGTGGACAAGTAAAAGGATCGAGCTATCAATAAAGCATATTTTAGGTCGACACTAAATTACTAACAAAAGGGAAGTTACTTGGCTCGGCATGTAGATTTAGTTAGCAGTAAGGATCAACTTGGTTTCGGCATGAGTTGGTTAGAATAATAGAATCTGCTTCATCAGTCTCTTAAGACCTTGAGCTCGAGCTGAAGTTGAAAGTCCAGTTGCTTGATTCCTATCATCGCTTCCAAGTTGATTTGGATTTAGGATCAAATCCAACTGGTTTTTGCTCAATTCTCCTTTAAGTTGATAGGAGCTAAGGTCAGCAATGTTAAAGGTATAAGAAACTCCATAGTCTTTAGGTAATTCTAATCAATAGGTATTATCATTAATCATTTGGAGTACTCTAAAGGGACCTTAAGCTCGGACGAACAACTTATTCTTTCTCTTGTTCGGAAACCTCTCCTTACTCAGGTGTAGCCATACTAAATCGCCAGGCTAAAACTGTGTTGACCTAATTCCTTTACTCTTTTCTCTCAACTTCTTGGTAACTTAGTCAATTTGTCGAGCAAAATTTTGGTAAATCTACTATAAAGATTGTACTCAGGCTCTTGTATCATGGTCTTCTTGCTCAAGCATGTGTATTGGAGCATGATCAAGGGTTAGTTCTTGGTTAAAACCATAGACAACTTCAAAGGGTGTTTTTCTAGAAGTGTCATGTATGGTACCATTATAAGCAAATTCTACCATAGGTAAATAAACATCCCAATCAGCTAAGTTCCTCCGTACTGCAACTTGGAGCAATGATCCTAAAGTATGGTTGATTACCTCTATTTGGCTATCAATTTAGGGATAAAAAGATGTGTTGAATGGTAGTTTAGTCCCTATACGATGCTAAAGAGTCCTCTAGAAATGGCTCAAAAACTTTGGATCTCTATCCAATACCATACTTCTCAGTACAATGTGCAAACAAATAATCTCCTACAAAAAGAGAAAAGCAATAGCCGAAGCATCGTTAGTTTTAGAGTAGGGAACAAAGTGTGCCATTTTAGTAAATTAATCCATGACAACCATCACAGGATCTTTGCCTCAAGTAGTTCGTGGCAATCTGAGAACAAGTCTATGTTTAGCTTAAACCAAGGTTTGTTCAGGACAGGTAAGAGCATTGCTTTCACTTATTCAATTCGACATTTGGCTTTCTTACATGTAAAGCAAGCCTCAACAACCCAATGCACATCTCACCTCATTTTGGTCCAAAAGAATCTTTCATGCAACAGTTTATATGTTCGCTTTTCCCTAAAATGTCCAGAAAGCCTATTAGAATGAGCTTCTCTTACTAATAGCTCTTGTACAGAACAAGTCAGCACATATAGTGATAGGAATCAACTTCTCAAGCAATCACATACAGTCAAGCTAGAGGACTACAAGGACTCATAAGGAGAATATTAGCTCGAAACCCCATTTTAAATGAGGATTCCTATCTTGATGTCCATCTTTCACATTTCTACTAGCCTAAATACTGAGCTCTAGTAGTGATTAACACAATTCCCAAGCTACTACCATGTAGAAGAGCCAAACTGCTAAGTAACCTTAATCTAAGCTAAGCTGATGAGGCACCCGACCTATAAAGGATTTGAACATCCTATAGTGACCAAGCTCTTACTTGAATTAGATTAAGTCTACTCTATCTACTGACTCTTTCTTTTGACTTCATCTGAATTGTAATATATTAAAAGCTGAGCCACCTCAAGGTATACTTTAGTAAGACCAGCTGCATTCTAGACTATTAGCCACCATGTGACACGTATCTTTTAGTACAACATTCTAGAATGATTCCTTAATTTTTCCATACAAGATATTCTATCTTTTCTACCCTTTTTAATATGTTTCATGCATTCTATTTGTAAATTACCCTTTTGTCTTTTCTATGTATGCCTTGTAACCTTAATGGGGCTAGTATATAAACCTCATTTACTTATAAGCAAACATTACGTTGTTACATTATTGATTGTTACAAGTTCCCTTTCCTGAGCAACCTTAGTGTTCTCATTTATCTCTTAACTTTTATCTATTCCCTTTATTAAGGTGTAGTGGTGAATGACCTTAATTCAACATTCATAAGTCATATCGAGTGTTTGGATTAGGCTAAGTAAGATTAATTAGTGTATCAAATCCGATTGGTAGCTATCCGAATTTTGCTAACCCCTTTTAATTTCTTTTGTTTTTCATCTATTATGGTGCTCCTCCATGTGTATAACTTTAGAGATGCATCAACTTTACTAGCATCAAAGTACGATTCCAAGAGAAAGTGTATGAAGTTGTAGTGAAGTTTTTTTTTTTTGTATTTGTTGTTAGTGGTTGCTGTGTCCCTTTTGTAACTATTGCAATGTGTTCAAGTGAAGTGAGTTTTGAAGTTTTGAACTATGAAGTGGAGGTTTGTATAGTAGTAAGTCTAGTTCTTGTTGTTACTCTATTTTTTATTACAAAAAAAAAAAAGCAAGTTCATTCCTATTATATTCGAGTGAATGTTGGGTGTTGAAGTTGTTAGAGTGTGTTAGTCAAGTTTTGGGTAGTAAGTAGAAGTTTTTGCTGTATATTGTGTTGTCAACCTATTGGAGAAGTATTACATTATGTCAAATTCAAGTGTTCAAGATGTTATTAGAGACTTAAGAGTGTTGCTCATGCTGGGAGGGGTGAAAATGATAGTAAGACCCCTAGGTTAGTCGAAGACAAGCTTAATAGACTCACCAATCTTATCAAGAGTTTAGCTACTACAATGTAAGTTAGTAGGCATCAACTACAAGGTGTACCTCATCATAACCTACCTGAGAATGTTCTTGAGAGATGATATAGCCAAGGTAACCGAGCTAATCACCTAATTTAACCCCATCGAGCTAGAGGAGTGGTAGACTTAGCTATTAGATGAAGGCTAGAGTTAGAGGAAATTGTGAAGGATATCGAGGATGTAGATCTAAAGAATGATGGAGAGGAAGAAGAATAGATTGAGTACTACCAAGCACAAGAGCAAGGATGCCAAGCTCCTCAAGGACGCCAAGCTCCTCAAGGACTTGACAATATCAAGGTCCAAATCCCGCCCTTCAATAGAAGTGGAGATGCAAATGAATATTTAGAGTGGAAAGAGAAAGTGTTCGACTATTATAGGTATATAAATGCAGTTAAGGTTTGACTTGCTACACTTAAATTCTCTAGATATGCTACCATGTGATGGAAGAATCTGAATGTGGCTAAAGTAAGAGGTAGATGACAAGTATCCGAACTTGGGAACAGATGAAGAGATTGTTAAGGGGAAGATTTGTACCCAAGACCTACCTACAAGACGCATTTGCAAAGTTACAAGAACTTCGCTAAGGAAGCCAATCTATCAATGTATGTGAGAAAATTTTAGATGCTAATGATCTAAGCAAATGTAGATGAATTAGAGCCTTGTACAGTGTTGAGTTTCATTTTTGGACTCAAATATGAAATTCATAAGATTATGGAAGTACAAAGGTTTCTTACATTAGAGGAGGCCATTAAAGTAGCATGGAGGGTTCAAAATCAGAGGAGAAATGCTCCGAGATGACATGAGTTGAATTTTCCCCAATCTCTTGATCTACACTAACCTATTTATGCTAAGCCGAGTAGACCCTTTCGAGTAGAGCAAAAACATGACTGACCTGATGATAGTCGAGTAGGCTTGAAGAGATAAACTAATGATAGGCCAACTTTGAGAACATATGAGAAGGGATAGAGCTCTAGACAAAAGACAAGTGAGGTGAAATGCTTTAAATGATTAGGTTTTAGACATATGGCTACTAAGTGTTCGAACCGACATGCCATGGTGCTTTGAGGAGATAAGACTAATAAGAGTGAGCAAAGGAGGAGAAGAATGCTAGACGAGATGAAGCTAAGGAGGAAGAAGAGACTTGTATCTACGCCAGCTAAGGAAAAGTGATGACGCTAGTATTGAGACGAGTATTAACCTCCTTTCCAAGCTTTAAGGAAGACCAAAGGGAGAATTTGTTTCACATCAAGTATACCATTTGAGCACCGTTGTACAACATCATTGTGGATGGAGGGAGCTATAACAAAATTGTTGCATAGTCCTTTATATAGAGGTCAAGACTATTGACCTCTAACTACCTCCGAACTTACAAGCTACACTAGCTGCATGATAAGGGTGCTCTGGATGTCACTGAACAAGTACCCATTCCTTTTAGCATTGGAAATGTGTGCAGGGACAAAGCGGTGATTTTGTCCCCATGGGAGCTTCATACCTATTACTTGGACGACCTTGGTTATTTGGCCAATGTGTTACTTATAATGAATATAAGAATACCTATGCTTTTGTCAAAGATGGAAAGAAGATCGTACTACAACTTATGACACCAACCCAAGTTAACAAGACTCATAACCAGCTTATCTAAGTTAGCAAGAAGAAAGTCTTAGTATTAAGCCAAAGAGAGCTCTGAGTTGTTGAGAAGGCCGATGATCTTATGTTTTTATTGATCACAAGATTGTTAGAGATGAGAAATCTAGAATATATTCTTGATGAGATTTGAGGATTAATTGATGAATTTCTAACCTGGTCCTTGAAGAGTTTCCCAAAGGACTACCTCTAGTGTGAGGCATAGAACATTATATTGATCTACAGCCAGGTGTAGCCCTACCAAATCGACCTACCTACAGATTGAATCTTAAGCAGGCTATCAAACCAAAAAGGCAAGTGGATGAGTTAATAGAACGAAAATATGTGAGGGAGAGCATGAGTTCTTGTGTTATACCAGCTTTACTCATCTCAAAGAAGGATGGTTCGTGGCATACGTACATTGATAGCCAAGCTATAAACTAAATTACAATCAACTACAAATACCTAATACCAAGGCTCGATGACATGTTAGATGAGCTTCAAGGCACCATTATATTATCAAAGGTTGATTTGCAAACTAGCTACCACCAAATTCACATGAGGCTTGGTGATGAATGAAAGATAGCTTTCAAGACAAGGCATGGTCTCTATGAGTGATTGGTTATACCATTCGATGCAGCTTATGAACCATATGATGTGTCTACTGATTGGAAGATGTGTAATCATGTTCTTTAATGACATATTAGTATACAGTATTGACTTAAACAACCATGTTCAACATATCTAAGCTATTTTTGACATTTTACAAGTCAAGAAGTTGTATGGGAACCTAAAGAAGTGTATATTTTATCAAAGTGAAGCTGTCTTTCTTGGATATGTAATATTTGGAGAAGGAATCCAAATAGATGAGGAAAAGGTCCAAGTTATCTTGAAATGGTAGATGCCGAAGAGTATCACTAAAGTACAAAGTTTTCATGGTCTTTCTTCTTTTTACAAGTGATTCATTAAAAACTTCAATACAATTGCAACCCCCTTGACTAAGCTAACAAAGAAGAACGACGGATTCCAATAGAATGACCAAGCTCAGCAAAGCCTCAAGGAAATTAAGGGCAAGCTCATTATTGCCCCTTTCTTGGCTTTGCCAAGTTTTGATAAGCTGTTTGAATATGAATGTGATGCGTTAGGCTTTAGCATTGGTGCTATCTCAATGCAGGAGCATCAACCAGTTGTTTACTATAGTGAGAAGCTCAATGGTGCCTCATTGAACTATTCTATGTATGAGAAAGAGTTATACTCACTTTTTCAAGCTCTTAACGTATAATAATACTATTTATTACTACGAGAGTTTGTAATTTGTACAAACTATGAGTCCTTGAAGCATCTTAAGAATCAGAACAAACTTTTAGAAAGGAAAACAAAGTAGATAGAATTTATGAAAGGTTTTTCGAATGTAATCCGATAGAAGAAGGGTAATGCCAACATGGTTGCAGATATGTTGTCATGTCGGTAAACCTTGCTAACCACCCTATAGATGAAATTACTAAGGTTTTCACTTATCACCAAGCAGTATGCTTGCAACCCCCATTTTGGTCCTATTCTAGAGCAATGCAACGAAGGAGTTACTATTGGAGGATACTACCTTAAGGATGGCTATTTGTTCAAGGAAAGAAGGTTGTATATACTGAGTTGTTCCATATGCAAGCTATTAGTGAAGGAAGCTCATAATGGTAGATTATCTGGTCATTTTAGAGAGACCGAAACAGTCAATCCATCGAAAGAGAACTTTTACTAGCCCTGTTTAGCTAAGGATGTCCATAAGGTAGTCGGTAGTTGCAAAGTGTGTAAGAAGGTCGAGGGAAAGAGAGAATCACATGGAGAGTATATGCCTTTACCTATACCGACCTCACTTTAAGTTAACCTCAGCATGGACTTTGTCCTAAGGTTATTCTGAACATCTAGAGGAAATGACTTGATCTTTGTAGTAGTAGACTACTTCAGCAAAATGGCACACTTCATTCTATGCCATCAAACTAAAAATACTTTATATATTATTGATTTGTTTTTGCAGGAAGTTGTTTAACTACATGGAGTACCGAAGACCATTGTCTCAGATCAGGATATAAAGTTCTTAAGCTATTTTTAGAAGACTCTTTAAAGAAGACTTGGAACTAAACTTATGTTCAACTCTAATAGTCACCCTCAAATTGATGGCTAGACTGAGATGGTGAATAGGACGCTAGGTAATTTACTCTAAGCCATCGTAAGAAAGAATTTAAAAGATTAGGATTTGTGTCTACCAATTATGGAGTTCTCATACAACCAAACTGTCTATAAACCACTAGAAAGACTCCTTTCCAAGTCGTCTATGGCCCCAATCCCGTTATCCCCCCTTAGATTTGATCGATACCCTTGCAACTGCTGAAGACAGTTAATCTGGAGTTACTCAAGCCCAAGAAATACAAGAATTGCATCAGTCCATGATTAGGAAGATTGCTAAGTTCAATCAAAGACAATAAGAGATTAGTAATTGTAGTCGTCGAATTGTTTCTTTTAAACCAAGTGACGTAGTATGGATTCACCTCAGTTGAGAATGATTTCCCCACCTAAGACAAAGCAAGCTATCTCTACGAGCTAATGGTCACTTCAAAGTCCTAAAGTAGATTAACCATAATACCTACCAAATTAAATTACTCGAGAACTATAGTGTTTCCTCTACCTTTAATGTATCTGACCTAATTCCTTACTAACCAAAAGAAGATCCAACAAGTGCTAAGACAGAGCAAGAACTAGAGACCTCTTTAGATTTGAGGTTGAGAAGGATTGTTAGCAAGCACCATTGTAGGCTCCAAGTTATGGTCATGCTCTTCCTTAAATAGAAGGTAAGATCAAGCATGTAACTACTCACTTGTCGCAAAAAGCTTACAAACGTGAGTTTGCAAGATCTAGAAGAGTATATTAACAAGTTAGCAAATGAAGGGATTTCTAAGAAAGACATTGAGCCAAAAGGAAGAAAATTGAGCCCTTTTATCTATGAGATTGTAGAAGAGGTGCTACCCTTAAGTGTCTAGCTACCTCAGTTTGACACTTATGATGGGAAAAAGTACCCAGAGGATCATGTCAATACCTTTCGTATGTAAAAGAGTTGAGCAGGGATTTAGATGCTATAGCTTACGACATATTTCCATCTACACTAAGGAAATTGCCAAGCAATTGGTTTAACTCATTGAAAACAATCTCCATTTCCTCTTTTAATCAACTTGCCAATGAGTTTTGGTAATACTTTTTAGTTAGAAAGCCCCTACGAAGGATTCTTTGCTTTTGACCTCTATTCTATGAAAGCTTAGAGAAAGTAAAGGGATTATGTGCATCCGTTCAATCAATTAATGATTGATATTACAAATTGTGATAAGAGTGTTGCTCTTCATGCCATTTGTTGAGATGTTAGAGAACTTACCACTAGGTTAGAGAAGTTTATATGATAAGAGGATCAGATGCAAACTTATAAGGAGCTTAAGAAGGAGAAATTTGAAAAGAGACTACAAAAGAAGAAAGGATTCGTGAAAGATCATTTAGGCAAGAAATTTGACCTATGAGATTAGCTAAATAGACCTCAAGGAGATAAAAAAATGACCTATTTTGACATATGTAGTTCACATACCTTTGAACTGTCCTAGGTTAAATGCTTTGATGGAAGTCCACAATTAAGGATTTTTAGCTTAGCCAAAAAGGATGAGAAGCAACCATTTTAGGAAAAATTATAATAAGTATTATGATTTTCATGGCAATCACTATCACAATATTGACAAGTGTATTCAATTGAAGAATACACTTAAAGATGCTATATAGACAAGGTACCTTAGGAAGTTTGTTGATGAAAAGGATGAAAGGACAAAGTGTCATACCCAAAGAAGAAGGATTAATCAATAATCCTACAGTAGTGAAGCTAGGGATGATAACTGTGATTTGGTATCTTAAAATAATAATGGAGTTGATAACTAAGCTCCTAAAGGGGTGTTAAACATGATTTTCAAATGACCAAGAAGAGGAAGTACACTAGCTACATCAAGCTTAGTGAATCCTCCGGGAGATCATGTACTTCATGTTTGACGTAAAAGAAATAGGGTGGATGATATGATTATCTTATTTAAAAAGGATGTGTAAGGGATACAATTTCCCTATGATGATGCACTAATCATTAAGACCAAAGTAGCTTAGTTCGGATTAAGGAAAATTATGGTTGACATAGGAAGTTTGATAGATATTATTCTTAAGCACATATTTGATTAGATGCACCTAAAATTGGAGACCTATATGATGTGACATTATAAGTGCAATTTGTATGGATTTAACAACTAGTCAATCAAAGTTTAAGGGGTAGTTACCTTAATTCTATAGATCGACGATGATGAGAATGTGGTAGAGAAAGACGTAGATTTTGTAGTGGTAGACTATTATTTACCCTATAATGGGATTATGGGATGACCATCCATCAACATTTTTAAGATGGTTATCTCTACATCTCACTAGAAGGCAAAATTACTAACCTCGACAAGGATTGGTATATGTAATGGAAACCAGTAGTTAGCAAAGGCTTTGTACTTGAAAGCTTTCAAAAGAGATCAGGTATACCACATTAAGCAAGGGTCAAATCATCATTTGTAGGTTAGAGGTGAGCTGGTAGAGGAAACTTTAACTATCTAATTAAGTGATGATCCTAAACATACTAAAGTCGGAGCAAGCATGGCTCCCGACCTCCAAGAACGCGTGATAGATTTCCTCTAAGCGAATAAAGGCATGTTTGCATGGTACTTATTAGACATGCTAGATATCCCAAGGAAGTAATCACTCATCAGCTTAATATTGACCCAAATGTCAAAGTGATAAAATAGAAGAAGAGGCATTTCACTCTAGAAAGCTAAACTGCTATAGAGGAGGAGCAGGTACAAAAACTGTTAAAACCTAATTTCATCAAAGAAGAGCCATACTAACCTAGTTGGCTACTTGCGTGTTAGTCAAAAGGATTTATCAACCTTAACAAGGCTTACCTAAAAGACTATTTCCCTTTACCTGGAATAGATCAACTAATTGACTCTACTCAAGGCATGTCTTACTGAGTTTTATGGACACCTTTTCAACATATAATCAATCAAGATGCATACTTCCAATCAAGTACATACCTCCTTTATTACGAATTTTGAGATGTACTGTTATAAGATCATGCCATTTGGTTTGAAGAATGCAAAAGTCATGTATCAAATGCTAATGACAAAGATGTTTAAGCCAAAAATACATGAAGATATTGAAGTGTTTGTGGATGATATATTTGTAAAGAGAAATGTTAGCGATGATTATCTTTCCAATTTAGAAGAGACCTTTGATACTTTATGGTGTCTCAACATGAAGTTGAATCCTCAAACATGCATGCTTGGAGATTTGTTGGGGAAATTTTTTGGATTTATGGTGACACAATGGGGAATAGAAGCTAACCTTAAAAAAAGTTTGAGCTATTTTAGATATGGAATCCTCTAAATCCATTAAGGAGGTTCTAAGGTTAATAGGAAGATTTACAGTGCTAAATTGTTTTGTGTCAAAGAGTGGCAAAAAATGTGTTAATTTCTTTCAAGGTTTAAGGAATCCATTTGAATTTAGATGGACATAAGAATGTAAGAAGGCATTTCAAGCACTGATTCCTTATAACACCTCTAATCCTCTCAAAGCTTATTGATGGTGAAATTGTGTATTTATATTTATTAGTGAGTGATAAAGCTCTCTCATCCGTATTTGTTCGAGTGGAGGAGAGGATCCACCATCCAATGTACTATGTCAGTCATGTTTTCTAAGGTCTAGAGATTCATTAAACTACGTTAGAGAAGATTGTTTTGGCAATTGTTGTAGTAGCAAGAATGCTCTGACCTACTTTGAAGCTCACCAAATTGCTATCCTAATTGACCAATGGTTAAAGCAAGCATTATAGAAGCCAAATGCTTTAGGTCATATGGTGAAATATGCCCTAGAGCTAAGTGCCTTTGGCATTCAATAACGGCTAAGGGAAGCATACAAAGCTTAGATTTTAGTTGACTTTATAGTAGAATTTACAAGAAGTGAAGAATTTATTATTCAAAGTTAAGAGCTGACTTGGATTCTTTATGTCGATAGGTCGTTGACTTGTAAAGGTAGTAGTGCTAGTTTAATATTGAAGGGTCCGATGGGAGCAAGGGTTTCATATGTATTGAAGTTTAGATTTTTGGTTAGTAACCATGAATTTGAGTACAATACACTTATAGCAGGAATGAAGTTAATGAAAGAGATTTGAGCCAAATGATTGTATATATATTTAGACTCTCAACTAATCATTAACCAAATGAACGGGGATAATGCAACAAAGGATGAGAATATGTGGAAGTACCCGCAACTGGTTAAGGAGCTTAGAACATATTTTGAGCATTGGCAATTGGTTAAGTTGTCAAAGTTGGCCTTCATAGGCCTGCCGAATTAAGAGGAGAAAGTTTCTATAAATAACTTACTTGAAAAGAGCATGGGTAAGTAGTCTGAGGAATGTTTAGAAGTGTAACCTAGAGAATTAGAGTCATATTGGATAAATCCATTCTTCATTACCTGAAGGAAGGAACCTTGCCTACAAATACCAAAGAAGTTTAAAGACTTATCTACGAAGCAATGAATTTGACCATTATTGATGGAGAACTCTATAAAAAGGGTCTAAATATGACATACGTAAAGTGTTTATGACCTAGTGAGACTTAACAGGTGTTATCCGACCTATACGTGAGAATTTCCAGCAATCATATTAATGTTAGTGCTTTTGTATGTGAAAGCTTTAAGGCTCAGCTAGGAGTAACCTACCATGAAGAAGGATTCCTTCAGGTTAGTGAAGATTTATGATTGCTACCAAAAGAATGCTCCAATAGAGAAAGCACCAAGTACATACCTTATTCCACTCACTAATCCTTAGCCCTTCACCTAAGACCACTAAGTAGAGGTAGTATATCATTACAACAATGGATTATTTTATAAAATGGGTTGAGGTTAAGGCTGCGGTAAGCATCACAGAGAGAAGCATAAAGGCCTTTGTCGTTAGTAATATCCTGAAAAGACTTGGGATTCCTTATGCCATAATTAAAGACAATGGTCTTTAGTTTGACAATGATAGATTTAGAGAGTTTTGTGAGATATATCACATTAGATTGTATTATACATCAGTTGTACACCTTCAAAGCAATGGATAAACAAAGGTAGTGGATAAGGTTATCCTTCATAGTTTGTAGAAGAGGGTAAACCGAGCTAGGAACAAGTGGGCAAATGAGCTACCAAATGTTTTATGAGGTTACCGAACCATGAACAAGACCTCAATAGGCCATACTCCTTATAAGTTGGCCTTTGGGTCTGAAGTTATCCTATTAATTGAGTTCAAATCTAAAGTATGAGGGTCTAAGCTTATAACCCTTAGCTTAATGATATTGGCCTTTGAGCAAACCTTGATATCATCTACAAGACAAGAGCTTTAAGGAAGGCTTAATTAAATGCTTACTAATAGCGTATAGCTCGGTACTATGATAGGCAAGTCAAGCATAAGTGCTTCCAACCTAGTGATTCGGTATGCAAGAAGTTAGAAGCTTGGAGTCAAGGAAAGCCAAGGAAAGTTAACCCCGACATGGGAAGACCTTGTAAGGGTAAAAGAGATTGTTAGGAATAGAAAAGCGTATAGCTTGGAAAGGCTAGATGGTTAGCCCATTCCTCAAGTTTGGAATATAGATAACTTAAGGCCATACTTTGAATGGCTAACATCTATGGAGCAAAGGATATGATCGAATTCCTAATTAAATTAGTGATTAGTTGTCCGTTTCTTTAGATCAACATATGTGTTGTATTTTATAATGTTATTTAGACTATTAACATTTATGTCCTAGGTATATTTGTTCATGTGTTTTTTGTTTTTCTATTACTTATGATGACTTAAGTAATGAAGTACATCAATTCTTTTGTGTTCGCTAATGTTGTGCTCTATTTTTCATGAATATCATTCCCTTAACACTAAAGCTCCAATTCAAAAAAAGGTCAAGCTAATGCTGTATTGTTAACCCATGCTAATGTAAGGCTAATAGGTTCCATTTCAACTTCTCATGAAGTTTGAGAAGAAGTAAAAAGCATCTCTAAATCCTAGATATAGTAGGTGATGAGTAAACTAAGTAACCTGTTATCCTTAAATCCTATAATGAAATATGGATGATGGGAGTAGGACATCTTAAAGAGGAGGATCAAAAGGATTCGAACAAAATTCTTTAACTCCTATGATAAGCACAAAAAACAAGTTATTTAAAACCCTAAGCCATTAAGAAGTGATAGGCTAAAGCACTTTAAGTCCTATGGTAAGCACAAATAATGAGCTATCTAAAGCCTTAAGCCATTAAATAGCTAAGGGCCAAAAGTCTTTAAGTCATTAAATAAGCATGGATGATGAGTTATTAAAAGCCCTAAATCATTTAGTAGCAATGAACTAGTGTTATGGATCAAAATAAGTGGAAAATGCAATTAAAACATAAAATAAACAAGAACTAATGTTGTCAAAGAATAACGAAGACAAAAATACATTTACATGAAACAAAGGTTGGCATACCACCCTGAATTTTCAATGAAAGCTTTTTATAGGTAAAAGAAAAAAAAGGAAAGAAAATAGCAACATGATTCTGTTCTTAGCAATGGAGTTGTCAAGAGTTGAAGTTGGATTTGCAGAAGGAACATTGGCAAGGGAATTAAGGCAAGTATTTTGGTTCTCATCTTAGGTACCAACATGAGCATCATCTCCTTTGATGCATAATCTACATAGCGGTCTCGGATGCCAATGGGGTTCAAATGGGAATAAGGAACAGGAAGTGAGAATGGGGCTTTGATTGTGAATATGTATGGATATCACATACTAAGGCACAAACACAATTAGGAGTTAGGCTCGAAATAAGGTTTGATACAACTCACAAATAGTAAATGTCACTTGGGTTTCAAATGAGAGATTATAGATGACTCACTAACTCACTCAAATGAAAGGTTCACCACAGTTTTAAAGGCAAGATTGATAAGAACTCAAGAAAGATTAAAGAGTTATTTGACACTTGATAATCTGAAATGCTAGCTCAAAAGGGCTCAAGAATGTCCTTACTTCCAGAAGGAACGTTCAAGTGTAAACTCTCTATCTGAATATTCTTCACTGTCCTTGATAATTACAATACTTGCTATTTATAGCAAGTCCTAAAACCCTAATGGCAAAACTTTAAATAATATACAAGGCCATATGTCATGCCTCGAACAAAAAGAGTTATAACAGTCCTGCAATGTTAAACTAATCTAAGATAGAAGCTGACCTTACAACTGCTATCATAGATATAGTTTACACAAGGCGTACACAACTCAACCAGCTTCAAAAAGTTTGTTTTGACACCTGTTAATAATCAAACCTATGGTAAAACTTTACAAAATACCTGTTCTATACAACCTATTTTCTAGTACCACAACAATATTTATACAAACATTTTACGTTTAAAAGTAAAGTTTATAATCAAAGTTTATTAAAAACCATAGGTTTTGCAGTCTATATACAATAAGTTAGGAAACTAGTGGGTTTAAACTAGTGGGTTTCTAGAGAATTCCCAATTAGTTTCCTCAAAAACAAAGTCAAAAGCCCAGGTTCAGCTAATTCTTCGATCCTCACTTTCCCAAACAGCAGCACACTAACCTAAGAACAGTGGTATCTGAACATCCTGACCTCACTCAACACCTATAAAAGGGTTTATAAGGATGTGAGCACAACTAGCTCAGTAAATAGGGTAGAGTCAAAAGAATACTGTACAAATCATATAAGGTTAATAATTATGATGAAATGCAATGCAATCAATCAAATGAAACATTACACAATGTTATCCGATCTACTGTGAGGTTAGAGAAATTACATCTACTCCAACCCAGATTAAGGAGTTTCATCGTGACTCAAGTCAGACAAAACCCGGGCTTATGCAATGGAGAACACCTTCCTCCCATGATCGCCTTCGAACCACGGCCCCCAATCTTGCTGCAACCTCTTCGCCTGTCACTTAGTTCGATTAAGGATGAGAAAAGGACTATTTCAGCTATCCTCATCGAAAGAAGTCGGTATTTGGTTTAACACTCTTAATCGTTTCCCCTAATGGGTGTTATGCACATCTAGTTTTATTTTAGTCAAATAAACATTAGTTTTAATTAGGGGTGGCCAACAAATTCATACAATACAGAATCAATGCAAACATGCAGAACAGCACACCAAGGAGTTGAACTCTTATCACAACTGAGTATCATCCATACATATAACATGCATACAATCAACTAACTACAAATACAGCCAAAAGTACTCTTGGGTCTCCGGATACTTTAAACAGTATCGCAATAAGCAGTGAAGCCACAATCCCAACTTACTTGTTTAGACGTTCGCTACTATTGACTCAAATTGTCAACTGTCTTTATATTGGAAGATCTTATTTACACAAATGACCTAAATTTAGTTTTTGTAATAATTACAAAAACATTAAGGTTTAATCTAAAACGGTTATAGATATATATTATTATTATTATTATTATTTCCATAATATATAGTCGTCTTATTACTACAGATCAAATTAAGTTATTAATTGTTGATATTGTACATCATATATACTATTAGGTATTATGTATCGTTTCGATCGTATCAAAACGTACTTTTAATTTATTAATTTACGTTTTAATTCCAGTAAATTTATTGAAATATGTACATTCTTAAATATGACAAAGTTATAAGTTGAATTACTTAAGGTTATTCGATTTTAACAAAGTTAGTGTCGTTGGGTTCGTATAGACCTAACGACACGTTTTACGAGTCCTATTCCTAGAGGCGACTTTTAATAGGTAGTTAGAATTTTTAATACAGTTATACGTAATTATATAAATATGATCGTATTATACAAAATTTCCGTTATTAAATTATATTTTACGTAAATTGTCCATATATTGTCACAATAAAAGTATTAAGTATTATCCAATTCTTATATACCTAAAGTGTATCCCAATTAGAAAATATTAGTAAATATAATAAAAATATTCTTTTAATCCAATCTGATCAGTAATCACATATAAAGTTTTTATTTAACTATTTCATTCATTTTAGCTTATTAATATTAGAAATATACCCCGACTTATAATTTAAGCCATTTTACTAGGTAAATTCGTAATAAATAGTTTGAGTTTTCAAATAATTCCCTGAAAATTTATATAGACTCCTAAAAATATAGGGAATTCAGTTATCACTTAATTTCAAGTTTTCGACTTATCACCGATATACTTGTATTTACAATTTTACTCCTAAATTACTAAATTATAATTCTTTTTACACCTAATAAATTTCATTCTAACCCAATACTGTTATTATTTACTATAGATTAGTACATGTCTATTTCATCAAATAATTTCATAATTTCCTATTTAATTCCTAATTTCAGCCTATTTTTGAGCTATTTTTATGCCAAAAGATGTAATAAATATTAAAAACATTCAAATCAAAATTCGGGCTACATAGCAATTATCTATATATCAGACTCATCCTACACAAAAGTTTTTAGCTAGAAACAGCATTATTTAGTATATTTATTTTACAATTCTAAATTCGGATGAACAGTAAATTTCTTAAGAAAGTATATTACATATTACGTATTTTTCAAAAGTAAAAATATCACGTAAAAGAATATTCAAAATAACCTAAGTACAATTTTCTTCATAATTTTTTGGGTAAGTTTACTATTTTTTATAAATTATTGAAAAACAGGCTAAGGATTTGACCTTAGTGTTCTTAGTATCTTCGACGGCCGTGGGGTGGTGGGGGTGTATCGGACGGCCTAGACACAACCTGGACTGGTGGTGGATAGTCGGGTTCATCGTCAGGTGGTCGTTTGGCTTTGGAATGGTGGTGTCACAGTGGTTGCTCTGTTTTGTGTATATATATATATATATATATATATATATAATTTTCCTAATTCCCCAGAGCTTTCTATCACTCCTTAATTTTCCAGATTGTAAATGTTTCATGTCTAGAGTTTTTTGCCCTTTTATACTGCTCTAGAGTCAGTTTAAGGAATTTATCTTCTCTCTCTTTTTTTTTTTTTTGTTTCTTCTTGATTGAATAAGCATCAGGTGCCTTGTTTCTACAAATTGAGTTGTTGAATCGGCATTCTTACCTATTTTGCATTGCACGCAACTTTTCCAGCAAATGAGAAATTGTTTTAGATAACTTTTGATAGGAAATTAACTTAAATATTGATATTATATATATTATAATAGTATTTAGTTATTTTACTAATATTAAGCATATATCCAATGTATATATCACACGTATTATAACTTTACTCATATAATTAAGTTTCTAACATATCTTTTATTTTTAGGATATGTTCTCTTGATTAATTTTATGAATTCAACACAATATATATATAATTACATAATTTATAATTAATTTACTGATATAATTATTATTTATACTGGGTATACTCATAAAAATAAGTATATATTTATATAGTAAATCATACTATATTATCTTATTTTATAGTTCAATTAACTTATTTCTAAGTTCTCATCGTAATCAGAGCTTGATTTTAGCAGTTACGAACATTTTAGTATTATATTGAATATTCCTGCTTCTAAAGGCAAAATTAGGATTTTAGATCATTATTTTTAAAATCTAACTTCACTGTATTACCTCGACTAATTTTTTTATCTTAATCGTAAAGTTTGAGCTTAATTGGATAAGTTTTCCTAAAAGCCCTAAATCTAGACTCGATTATCCTAAACTTAATTTTTAGGAGCTTACATTTCCACCTCTCTTAAGAAAGTTTTGTCCTCAAAACTTCAAATCTAAATACAATAACTACTTATTTGTTGATAAAAACTTGATGACTTACTTTGCTCTTTGAAGAGTGTCGAGTAACGATTCTGCATCGTTGGCTTTGGTTCCTAAGTTACCTCTATTGTTGGACCGTTACCCTACTAAACTTTCACATACTCTACTTCTCGATTTCTTAACTTCTGAATTCGGTTTTCTAAGATCTTGATTGGCTTTTCCTCAATGGTATAGTCTTCTTATAAGTTCACTAGTTTCAATTCCATGACGGTATCTAGAATCTTCACGAATTTTTGTAACATTGACACATGGAATACATTGTCATATCCAGCTAAATTTTGGGTAAAGTAATTCGGTACACAATATTTCCAATTCTTTCTAAAATTTCAAAAGGTCCAATATATTGAGGGCTTAACTTTCCTGTCATACCGAAACGCTTAAATCCCTTAAATGGACTTATCTTTATAGATACATGATCTCCTATAGCAAATTCTATAGGTTTTCTCTTCAAATCAGCCCAGCTTTTGTATCAATCTTGCACTGCTTTCATCCTTTGTCATATTATCTTAACTTTATCATTCATCTAACCAATCATATCAAGTCCTATCATCACATATTCATCATTTTCCCAATATAGCGGTGATCGACATTTTCTTCCATATAAAGCTTTGTATAGTGCCATATGAATCATTACTTGATAACTATTGTTATAAGCAAATTCCACTAATGGCAAATACTGATCCCAATCACCTTTGAAATCTAAAATACAACCTCTTAACATATCTTCAAGTGTTTGAATAACTCTTTTTGACTGTCCATCGATTTGTAGGTGATAGGCTATACTAAACTGTAGTTTAGTTCTTAAAGATCGATGTAAACTTTCCCGAAACTTCGATACAAATTGGCTATCTCTATTTGACACAATGCTTATTGGCACACCATGCAGTCTAACGATCTCTCTAATATATAGTCGTTCTAACTTTTCCATTGAATCACTAATTCGATAAGGTAAGAAGTGAGCACACTTTGTTAACTTATCTACAATAACCCAAATTGAATCATGACCTGATTTAGTCCTCGAAAGTCCTATTACAAAATCCATTGTAATATGATCCCATTTTCATTAAGGTATTTCTAATGGTTATAGTAAACTACTAGGTCTTTGATGTTCTGCTTTCACTTGTTGGCATGTATTACACCCGGCGACATATTGTTCTACATCTTTTTTCATGATTTTCCACCAAAACAATGATTTCATATCACAGTACATCTTATTTCCTCCAGGATGCAATGTGTAACTTGTGTCATGTGCTTCGATCATTATTTCATTTTTCAATTTTGAATCACTAGGCATACAGATTCTATCCTTATATCTTAATACATCTTCATCATCAATTTTAAAGTCAGGTACATCGCCTGTATTCAACTTTTCCTTGATCTCTTTCAACTTTCGGTCCTCATCTTGTTGAAGCTTAATTCTTTCGATTAAGGTTGGTTATACTACTAAACTCATCAATTATGTTTTAGTTTCATGCCATCTGAACTCAATTTCCATCTTTTCAAATTATTTGATCAATTCACACTGAGTAGTGAGTAATTAGGCCACTTATTCATAGTTCCTGCAACTCAACGCATCTACTACAACATTGGCTTTACCAGGGTGATAGTAGATGGTCAAATCATAATCCTTGATTAATTCCAACCGATGCCTTTGTCTTATGTTCAACTCTTTCTAAGTGAAGAAATATTTCAAACTTTTATGATCTGTATATATCTCATAATGTCACCCGTATAAATAATGTTTCCAGATTTTTAGAGCAAATACTACAGCCACTAATTCTAAATCATGAGTCGAATAGTTCTTTTCATAAGGCCTCAACTGCCTGGATGCATAAGCTCTCGCTTTTCTATCTTGCATCAATACACATCCTAGTTCACTTTTGGAAGCATCACTATATACACAATAAGATTTACTCAAATTTGGTAAAATAAGTATTGGCACAGAAATCAATCGATCTTTTAATTCTTAGAAACTTTGTTCACATGCATCGCTCCACTCAAATTTAACATCTTTTTATGTCAGTCGAGTCATAGGCTTGGCGATTTTAGAAAAATCTTTTATAAATTGCCTATAATATCCTGCCATTCCAAGAAAACTCCTTATTTCTGTTATAGTAGTTAGCTGTTTCCATTCAGCTACTGTTTTGACTTTCTCGGGATCAACTAAAATTCCTTCACTTGACATAATGTGTCCCAAAAATGATATCCTATCCAGCCATAATTCACATTTATCTAACTTAGCTTACAGTTGATTGTCCCTCAACTTTTGCAAGGCTAAACATAGATGATTGGCATGATCTTCCTTAGTCTTAGAATAAATTAAAATATCATCAATGAATACCACAACAAACTTATCCAAGTAAGGTTGATAGATCCGATTCATCAAATCCATAAACACAGCTAGTGCATTCGTTAAACCAAAAGGCATTACTAAAAACTCGTAGTGCCCGTATCTGGTTCTGAAAGCTGTTTTTAATATATCATCCAACTTAATTCGTAATTGATGGTATCTAGATCTTAAATCAATTCATGAAAATATAGTAGCACCATGCAGTTGATCAAACAAGTCATCAATTTTAGGTAATGGATATTTATTCTTAATAGTTACCTTATTTATTTCTCGATAATTGATACATAACCTCATGGTTTTGTCTTTCTTTTTCACGAATAACACTGGCTCTCCCTAAGGAGATACACTGGGTCGTACAAATCCTTTGATCAATAGCTCTTGAAGTTGCTTCTTCAATTCTTAAAGTTCTATCAATGACATTTGGTATGGAGCTTTTGATATCGGTTCAGTTCCTGACACCAATTCTATAGAAAAATCTAACTCTCGCTGTAGTGCTAATCTAGGTAATTCTTCCAGAAAAATATTAGGAAACTCATTTACTATGGGTATTTCTGATACTTTTGGGTTTTCCTTTTCTCCTTCAATGGCAAATATCCAGCAGAATTGCCATTCTTCAAAAACTTCACTTACTTATATCACCGATAATCTTAGACTTTAATCACCTATTTTTCCTTGAAATATGACCTTGCCTTCATGTAAGATTATATTCTTATTTGGGCAATCCACTTTAGCTCTCTGCTTGGACAACCAATCTATTCCCATAATGATATCATATCCTTTAATCGGTAATACTATGAGTTTTATTGGGAATTCTTGTCCTTAGATTTGCAATTGTCCATTATCTACTATTTCTTGTGTTAACACTTATTCTCCCGTAGGTGTTCTTATCCTATATATGGATCTGACTTCATTTGTCTTAATTCCATTTCTCAATACAAACTCCCGACTGCTAAACGAATGTGATGCTCCAGTATCAAACAATGCATATGTAGCTCATCCATTTATAAGTACATTTCCTGAAATAATTACTAGTGCTATAATTATCTATCTCTTAAGCACTATACTTAAGTCATATCTTTCCATAGTTTTTAACACCATCCATAGATATATACATAATCAAATCATAGATAAGTAGAAATTACACGTTAGTTTTACATACCTGTTACTAAACCTTGGTCAGTTCTATTAATCTCCATTTCATCATCCAAACCATCATGAAAGTACTCTTCCATCCATTCATCAAAGTCCTAGATATCCTCTTATATTCCCTCAATTGCAAACACTCATTTCCACACTTATCTATCATCAAAGTCCTAGAACATCGATTGTCTCTACTCCTTCGGATTTCTTTTGTCCGGTTTAACTACAATATCTAGAGAAATGCCCTGTCATTCCACACTTAAAACATTTTACTACTTTCATCTTTGGACACTCCCTTGAAATATGATTTAGATCACCGTACAGATGACACTTGCCTTTTAGCTGAGCACATTGCCTAGGGAAATGTTGAGCTCCACACTTCCAGCATTTCGCATTTCCAGATTCATCATAAAAACTAAATCCAGTCCTATTTGAAGTGGGGCCACTAGTTACAGTAGCTAGCTTTTTCTCTCTCTGGTTTGAGTTATTATTTGCACCTGAAAATGTTCTCTTGAAAACAGGTATGTATTGATTAACTCTTCTCAGTTTCTTACTCCATTCACTTCGCATGTCCAGTCAATTATCCTCCAGTTTACATGCCTTATCCATAATCCGGTGATAAGTGGTGAATCTATAATCCATCAACTTGCATCGCATTGTAGCATCAAATCCATTAAGAAAAAGATTCTTCTTCAGCACTTGATTATCTCTGTACGACTCAGGCACATATTGCAACAACCTATTAAACTCATTCTCATACTGTGCTACACTCATATGCCTTTTCTTTATTTCTAATAACTGTCGAGTCATTTGATGTTGCACACTGATAGGGAAATATTGACTTTTGAATGCTTCCCAAAATACTTACCATGTAATGGGGCTTGGCATTGTTCTTGTTGTCGAGTCCTACTAAACTCATGCTCCCATCTTTAGCAAGAAAGTACCATAAGAAACTTTTTTATTTTCAAGAATCCTATATACCTCAAAACTGCGCTCATTCTAAGCTAACCAATCATCAACTAAAGTAAGCTTGCCCATTTCACCTTCAAAATACTAATTTGATTTCATAAATTTAGGAAGTCGACTTATATCTTAGGGTCTAATTACTCTAGGTTTAGCCTCTACTAGCCTTTAGTTCATCACATTTCCACCTGTGATAAAATACTAGATTAAAGCTCCTTGCTGTTGGATCATAGTGTTCATATTAGCCAACATTTGTCTAAACTAAGCTAAGTCCATCATGTTCAAAGCAGGTGATATGTCATTTCTAGGTGGTTTCGATAAATTAGGAGGGTTAAGAGATAGTACTTCTGCTGCAAGTTAATTATTCTCATTTCCCTTTCTATTTGATTCCTCTGCCATATTCATATTCACAATTCACTAATTATCAATCCTGCACCCACAATATGTGTACTTGAGGTCAATATCTAATCTAAACAATTCATATTCACATATACATTAATTACTCTCTGTATCAGCAATACTCAACTACAGGTTTCCTTATCAGGGGTCTTAATTAACAGAAGACCTGTAATATTCCATTCCTGTATAAGCAACAATACATTCATATATCACACCTACACCTGCATATCATTAGCTCATCACATTTTACTTATAACATTATATCATTCACATAGTGATATCTCATACAGATACAAAATATTAAAGTTATGCATTTTATAATAATCATAAGATAATCGATACTTTACATTCAAAAGATCACATTTCTTTACTTACAACATCAGATCACATTACTTTACTTACAACATCATATCACATATCTGATTATCCATATACATCATTTACATACCTAATAGCCGCAACATTTGGAAATCATTAGTTACATTCAAAAAGTCAAAAGCACAACAAAATTGCTTAAGGGACTTGGATACATCAAACTACTAAGTCAGGTGATATCAAAAGCCCTAAACTTATTTGCCTACCAACTTCTCAACTTTTAGTTATCTCCACTATCTGAGGTTGCTACATCTTCTAGGGGAAACCAATCTTCTATACCAATCTCATCAGATCTTGAACTAACCTCTATCACTACAGGAATATCTGGTATGACTATTACCTCATACACCTCACCACTGTCACGTACTTTCTCTTCTTCTAGATCTTCCTTAGGATCATCATCATTATCATTATTCACTCTTACATTTGGCTGAGCTTCTTGAGGTGGATTCCCAAGCGGTATCACAAGGGGTTTAGGCTCATGGGGCTGCAGTAGTACTTTTATACCCTTAGTTCCATCTAAGGAGTAACTAAGAAACCAATTAACTATACCAGGAGGATAGTTTCTAGGAATATATGGAACACTTGGGGGTACCTAGTCAAAACCTGGAAGATAATCCTTACTTGCCTCTACTAGAGCTGGAAAAGACAGTATAGATAAAACTCCATTTTCTCGAAAATATTTCTTCTCATAAGCAACTATTGCAGTATACTCATTATACGCAGGCCCTAACTCATCCCTCATTATCCTCCAATCATCTTGCATGCTGTAGGACAATCTACGCTTATAATTCTCAAGAATCTCATCAATAGTATAAAACAACTTCCAGTCAGCCAAATCTAATAATAGATTTTGCATTCGAATCTTATATTCAATAGGAGTTTCAACCCCTTCCCATTCAAAAATTTACCATACATGTAATAAACCAATTTTTCAAATTTGAAATAATAAGTTAAAGTTAATTCATAACCTCGTTTTACATATATATATATATATCTTATAATCTAAGTCTTTTAAGTTCATTATCAATCACATTCTCAATGATCCTATTGTTTACTTGTTTTAGTTAAACACTTCAAAGCTTAATTCATCTAAAACCATGCTCTAATACCAACTCAAAACTATCATACCTCGAACAGGAAGAGTCATAACAATCCCGCCATGTAAACTAATCTAAGATAAAAGTTGACCTTATAGCTGCTATCGTAGATACAATTCACACAAGGCGTATACAACTCAACTAGCTTGAAATGTCTGTTTTGACATCTGTTAATAACCAAACTTGTAGTAGAGCTTTACAAAATACTTGTTTTATACAACCTGTTGTCTAGTACCACAACAGTATTTACACAAACGTTTTACGTCAAAAGGTAAAGTTTATAATCAGAGTTAAAAACCATAGGTTTTGCAGTCTATATACAATAAGGTTAATAATTATGATGAAATGCTATGCAATCAATCAAATGAAACATCGCACAATGTTATCTGATCTACTGTGAGGTTAGAGAAATTACATTTGCTAGAACTTGGATTAAGGAATTTCATCGCGACTCAAGTCGGAAAAAACCCGGGCTTGTTCAATGGAGAACACCCTCCTCCCATGACCACCTTCGAACTACAGCCCCTAATCTTACTGCGACCTCCTCGCCTATCACTTAGTTTGACTAAAGATGGGAAAAGGACCATTTCAACTGTCCTCATCGAAAGAAGTTAGTATTTAGCTTAACACTCTTAGGTCTCCAAATACTTTAAAGAGTATTGCAACAAGTAGTGAAGCCATAAGCCCAACTTACTTGTTTAGACGTTCGCTATTACTAACTCGAATCGTCAATTGTCTTTATATTGTAAGATCCTATTTACACAAAAAACCCAAATTTAGTTTTTGTAATAATTACGAAAACATTAGGGTTTAATCTAAAACGGTTATAGATATATATTATTATTATTATTTCCATAATATATAGTCGTCTTATCACTACATATCAAATTCAGTTATTAATTGTTGATATTGTACATCATATATACTATTACGTATTATGTATCGTTTCGATCGTATCGAAACGTACTTTTAATTTATTAATTCACGTTTTAATTCCAGTAAAGTTACCGAAATACGTACATTCTTGAATATGACAGTTATAAGTTAAATTACTTAAGGCTGTCCGATTTTAACAAAGTTAGTGTCGTTGAGTTCATACAGACCTAAAGATACGTTTTACGAGTTATATTCCTAGAGATGACTTTTAACGGGTAGTTAGAATTTTTAATACAATTATACATAATTATATAAATATGATTGTATTATACGTAATTTACGTTATTAAATTGTATTTTACCTAAATTTTCCATATATTATCACAATATAAGTACTATCCAACTCTAATATACCTAAAGTGTGTCCCAATCAAAAAATATTAATAAATATAATAAAAATATTCTTTTAATCCAATCTGATCAGCAATCACATATATAGTTTTTATTTAACTATTTAATTCGTTTTACCTTATTAATATTAAAAATACACCCCAACTTGTAATTTAAGCCATTTTATTAAGAAAATTCATAATAAATAGTCTGGGTTTTCAAATAATTCCTCGAAAATTTATATAGACTCCTAAAAATATAGGGAATTCAGTTATCACTTGATTTTAAGTTTTCGACTTCTCGCCTATATACTTGTATTTACAATTTTACTCCTAAATTACTAAATTATGATTCTTTTTACACCTAATAAATTTCATTCTGACCTAATACTATTATTATTTACTATAGATTAGTGCATGTCTATTTTATCAAATAATTTCATAATTTCCTATTTAATTCGTAATTTCAGCCTATTTTTGAGCTATTTTTATGCCAAAAGATGTAATAAATATTAAAAATATTCAAATCAAAATTCGGGCTACATAGCAATTATCTATATATCAGACTCATCATACACAAAAATTTTCAGCTAGAAACAGCATCATTTAGTATATTTATTTTACAATTCTAAATTTAGATGAACAGTAAATTTCTTAAGAAAGTATATTACATATTACGTATTTTTCAAAAATAAAAATATCACGTAAAAGCATATTCAAAATAACCTAAGTACAATTTTCTTTATAATTTTTGGGCGAGTTTACTATTTTTTATAAATTATTGAAAAACAGGCCAAGGAATTGACCTTAGTATTCTTAGTATCTCCGACGGCCGTGAGGTGGTGGGGGTATATCAGACGGCCTAGACACAGCCTGGACTGGTGGTGGATAGTCGAGTTCATCGTTAGGTGGTCGTTTGGCTCTAGAATGGTGGTGGCATAGTGGTTGGTTTGTTTTGTATATATATATATATATTATTTTCCTAATTCCCTAGAGCTTTATATTACTCCTTAATTTTTTAGATTGTAAATGTTTCACAACTGGAGTTTTTTGCCCTTTTATACTACTCTAGAGTCGGTTTAAGGAATTTATCTTCTCTTTTTTTTTTTTTTTTGTTTCTTCTTGATTGAATAAGCATCAGGTGCCTTGTTTCTACAAATTGAGTTGTTGAATTAGCATTCTTACCTATTTTTCATGCCATGCAACTTTTATAGCAAACGAGAAATGGTTTTAGATAACTTTTGATAGGAAATTAACTTAAATATTGATATTATATATATTATAATAGTATTTAGTTATTTTACTAATATCAAGCATATATCCAATGTATATATCACGCGTATTATAACTTTACTCATATAATTAAGTTTCTAACATATCTTTTATTTTTAGGATATATTCTCTTGATTAATTTTATGAATTCAACATAATATATATATATATATAATTACATAATTTATAATTAATTTACGGATATAATTATTATTTATACCGGGTATACTCATAAAAATAGGTGTATATTTATATAGTAAATTATAATATATTATCTCATTTTATAACTCAATTAACTTATCTCTAAGTTATTATCGTAATCTGTGCTTGATTTTAGAAGTTATGAACATTTTAGTGTTATATTAAATATTCTTACTTCTAAGGGCAAAATTAGGATTTTAGGTCATTATTTCTAAAATCTAACTTCACTGTATCACCTCAACTAACTTTTCTATCTTAGTCGTAAAGTTTGGGTTTAATTGGATAAGTTTCCTTAAAAGCCCTAAATCTAGGCTCAATTGTCTTAAACTCAATTTTTGAGAGCTTACACCTTAAACCTTAAAGAATGGCCTACAATTGAAATAATAAAACATTTACAAAGTATACAAAACTATGAATTTAATGGAGTAGTCAACATGTAGTCATCCGAGCTGTCTGTCGGCCTACGTAAGAGCTGGTTGGTAGTCGAGTGTCCAAGCAAGGGTGGGATGTTTAGAAGTCTTGTTATGCTTGCCCGAGCTCCTCGTGAGGTCAGCCCATAGTTGTTGCACTCATGGATTGCTTAGTACCAGCTTTACTGAGCTATGCCGAGCTATTTTTTAGCTTAGGAGCTTTGGTTGTTTGGTTTCTTATTGTCTTGGCAAACAACAAGCTTGATGCCGGATAAATTCTTTTCCTCCCTTCAACCTTCGTTCATCAGTCCGACCTCGACAAGAGCAAGTCATCCTTGGGTTAAGACAGGTCAACTTTGGCTTCTAGTTAGTCCATCTCGGCTTTTGACAATTCGGCCTCAATAAGAGGGTGTTATAGGTTGATTCCTATCATCCTTCAATAGGTTAGTCGCTCCCCTCTAAGACTTCTTGATCAATAGCTTCCTCTTGAATTGTAGTGGCTTCTTCTTTTCGACATCATATAGCGAAGTTCAAGCAGCTTAAATCATAATTAAGATGGTATATCAAGATCTTATCCATTGCCTTGTTGATACCATCCAACATTTTTTCTAAGACAAATTCATATACTCTTTACTATCTTAAATTTCTTAAAGGACTATCCCATAGTTAGACCCTTGATTGACTTTTTCTTCAAGATTGGAGATCTTAGCCTTCAACTCATCACATGAGTTTTGCAACCGATGGACCTCCTTAGCATGTTTTCTCTTAAGATTGTAAAGTTCATTCTGGATTCCTTATAGGTTGATGATGCTCTTCACCTCCTCCTCTAACTTGGTCTTCTCTTCACCTTATTTCTACTTAAGTTTTATCTGCTCTACCTCTATATGGGCTATTAGATCCTTAGCCTCCTCTACAATTTGAAGAGAAAAACTAAATAGAGAGAGGGGATAAAATAAAATGTGCATAATGGGAATAAGACCTTAAGTGGGTAAAAGCCTTTACTGGCTTCTTTTCTTTTACTAGACCACTGATGATCATAAGCAAATGTTGTGAGCACTAAAAAAGAAAGAATAAAGTTACAAAGAGAGGGATGAGATCACTAATGCTTACAATAACTCGTTAAATCCTTACATCATATAGTTTGGCAACAACCAAGATTGTCGAAGATTGTCGAAGCTTGCAGATTGGTAATACTGGTTATTCTTAGTGAGCAAATCGACATCTTCGAGAAGTCGAATCCCCTCCATTAGTTGAAGAGCAATCTTGCCATTACTAAGGGCATAATCTCCTGTGTTAACTTGCTTAAGGGGAAAAGATTCATACATAGCTTCATTTTTCTTCTTGGATGGAGCCATAAGGATGGGAATTGCCATGAGAGGTTGCTTTGTTTAGGGATTCACAGAACCCCATCAAGTCAGCCAATGTCCTTCTCCTCACCTTTCTTTTGAACTTCTATAACCTTTCCCATGGTAAGATACCAAGCAATAGGCCCTTTAATTTCAACATTAGGCTACTTCCTTAGTAGATCAACCTTTGGGACCTCGCCCTTTTGAGCAACTCCTCCTTTAGGAGCTTGCACCTCCTCCTGAGTTCATTTTGTAGCTGTTGTCTTAGGTAGGGTAGCTTTCTTTGTTCCTCCGTCTTTTCTTAGAGCAATTCCAGCCTTGAGGCTGGCAAACAAACTCCTTGAATCATGGTTTTTGAGCTACATGTCTACAAGAAATCCAATGGTAGGTTAGGTCAGAAAAAGGTAAAATTAAAAGTGAACAACTTACAAACACTGTGCTAAGCAATTGCAAGGAAGACCACCCAATCTTCGAAGTAGTCAGTTGAGGTCCCTCCACTCACAAGCCTTAATTAGCACAGTGAATCTCAAATAATTTGTACCATCTTGGTCCATAACTATACCTTCATTTGTGCTTTCTAGAGCATTCTCATCCTCATGAACTACACTTGCACCTTCTGGGGCTTGACCCCTTCTCTTAGGAATATTGGAGCTCCATAATAGCACTTGTCGATAATTGTGTCAGCATCCCAAAGAAACCAATGGTTATTATACACTTGCATGATTGCATCATATGTTGCCTAATCATTTGGAAGAAATATTTTTCATGTCAGTCTACTTAATCAATGGAGACTAGAGTGTAGGAAAATCAACTGACCTAACCACAACTCACTTTTTCTTCAAATCATGAATTGAAGATTCAAGCCTAATAAAAAAATTTCCTCCTAAATCGGTACAGATGTAGAACCCCTATTACCCTATTTATTTTAAGCTTGCTATTTTAGCCCAGCACTTGTAGGATCAACTCTAATCACACTGTGATGGCCTAAACCCCAATTACCATTGTTGTGACGTCCGACATCCTTATTACTCCCATAATGTGCCTGGAAAGCATCGCATCCCATGTTGAGTTCTTCATAACTCACTATTTATTAAACTTTTCAAGTGACAACCTCTTCCTAAATTTCTTATATGATTTACTTAGTTATGGATTTGATCATATAGTTAGTTCTGGTAGGAGTGTTTTTTGCGACAACTTGTAGTTGTATCATCATGATACTAGCCATTTTGTTCATTTGCTTGAACCGTTTTCCTATTTTATTACAATGTTGGAATTTTGTACTTATCTACTAGCTTATTTTCTACTTTCTGTTACAATGGACTATTCTGGATTATAGACGTGTTTTAGATTATCAATTGCTTGTAGGCTTTTGAGCCTTATACTTCTTTTGGAACTTTTCTATGATATCATCTATGAAGTTTATTAGTATACTCCGTGGGAAAGGATTTGAAAAACCCAACACATTATTGACAAGCGATCATTCAATCACAGTCTAATGTTTTCAAAATCTAATCAAACAATTTTAAAATTAAAATAGGGCTTCGATTAACAATTGGTCGATTAAGCAAATGTTTCACAGTTGATGAACAATTTCTTAAAGTAAAATTAATTTAGAAACTTATATAAGTTATAGTAAGCCTTAGCATGTTATAGTTAAATGGAATGGATGGCTAGTCATCATTATCCCTTAGGTTTCAAGATTTGACAAGGATAGTCACGTGAATACCATTGAGAATGCAGCATCAAAATTGAGTTTTCGCCTTTTTATGTTAAATAAGGAAATGAAGGGAAAAGAAAAAGAAGTGTTGATATGTTATTGTCTAAGATTAGCAGAAAAACCAATGGAAGAGGAGTTGACTAACTAACATAGCATTTCTCCTCATCTTCTTCTTCCTCCTCTGTTTCACTGTGTAAATTGTATGCATGAAAAATACTTCTTATAAAGTCTTTCGTTGAAAATTTCAATTTTTCATCCATATTGAGTTGTAAGAAAATGTGTATACACTAGAAAAAAATATTTTTATTACTCTAAGATATATTTTTGGATAACAATGTTTATTTATTATAGAGCCTTAAAATTTCAAAATTTCAATTTTTAGTTTTCATATTAGCACTTATATCATATTAAAATATTAATTTTCATATTTGTTTTTATGATTATCTTTTATTATTGTTACTTTTGGCAATGTTTTGAGCTTTTATCTAACTTTAGGGCATTAGGGGAGTTGAATTGACAATTTTACCATAGAGGACTTTTGAATTGATATAAAGAAGTTGAGATTTTTCAATTTATCATAATACTCTTTAAGATCATTGAGCCAAGCTAGGTGTCTACAAAGCCTTACCTGATATATCCTATCTCAAGCCCAGTATAAGATGAGGATTCTTACTTTGCTCCAGGCTTATTGCACTTTAACTAAGCTGGATACAAGACACTAATCAAGGCAGGACAATTCTCAAACTAACCTAACGAAGGTCAGATGACCTGGGTAAGTCGAATGGCTTGACCTCTCTATAATCCCCCCTATTCTCGATCAGCTAGAATCAAAGTTGAACTATTTGCTCGCCTAACCTAACCTAGGATAGGTTGACTGATTTAAACTCCTCACTACTCCCTCCATTTTCAAGCTCTCCATCTAAGCTATCAAGATATTTGAGGACCTGAGCATCGATTGAACCAAAGATAGGTCAGGTATTCTCCTTCATCCACTTTTGTCAACGACTCCTATTCAAAGCCAATACGTATCCTTGTGTAGATCCCAATGATGATTCTTCTAACATATTTCTTTTATCTTTTCTCTACTTTTTCCTTTAGGGTTGTATACTATGACTCCATTTTACATTCTTTTTTTTATTTTTACCCTTTTCGTTAGTTTTGTTCTTACAAAAATCCTAGTGCTTAGGTATATAAGCCACATTTTTCACAATGGATGCATCTTATCTTCTCCTTCAATAAAAATTATAAAGTCCCTTAAGAGCATCTCCTCTTGAACCGCTTACTCTTATCTAACTCCTTTAGCAAGAATTAGTGATGAGTGATCCATATGAATTGCTTGTGCATCATATCAAGCTAAATAACTTAATCATATAGGACTTCTTGGTGAATAACATCCACTAAGTAGCTTATAAGATTCCTACTCCCTCTTTTTGCTTGTTTCCTCCTATTCTCAATATGTCCCATATGTTTTCTACCTTAAGGGCGTATCATATCACGCATAAAGATTGAATTTTTTCATAATAAATTGATTAAGCACATTCTTTGCATCATTATATAGGATATATATATATATATATATATATTCTTTTTAAATCAGATTAAATCCTATAGATCATTGTATATTTAAATGAATTGCAAATGTACTCTTTATGTTTACTCCATTTATACTTAGCTCATAATCATTGAAGCCTAGCATTTAAACCTTCTAATTCTTATAAAATATATATTTAGACCTTTACAAGACCATTTTGTCTTTGTAAAAATTAATTCAAAAAATAATTACAAAGAAACACTAAGTATAGCAAAATATTTGAAAGTCTCAAACATAAAAGATAGAAGTTATCTCTTTTTTTCATGAATTTATGTAGTATTTTAATTTTAGTTTTTTTAATCATTTTATCTAAGGAAAAATAATAAAAGTGGGTTTAAAAACCCATTTTGTAAAAATTTGGGGATCTAAAGTTCAATTTCAGAGGTATAAAATATAAGCACATATGGACCTAATGGCATCACATATTAATTATGATTGATAACATTTCTAGAAAAATATATTGTAAAATTCCATCAGTCAAAAATCTAATGCTAATGCTAGTGAAGAGGTTACATAGATGAATGGTAGAGTGAAAATGCAGAGGCAAGGAATGGAATAAAACAAAGTCCAACCTGGAATAGATAAATACAATCAATTGAGGGTTGAATCATCTTGGAGGTGGTGAATCAACTCCCATTAGCAATTTTTGTTATTGGAGATCAAACATCTTATATGGTGCCAATTCTTTTTCTTTTTGGCGCAATGGGACCAAGTTCATTATTCAAAAAGAAAAAAAAAAGAAAAGAAAAGAAAAGAAGAGAGAGAGAAAGAAAAAAGCTATGAAGGTCTAAATTCATCTCCTCCATCAACGGCATAGTCTGAAAGAAGTAAAATAAAAACCTGTCTCGAAGAAATATAATAAAAATAAAAGGTCTAGAAATGAAACAATAGAAAAGTCTAACAATTTACATGTCCCATGACTATTTATTGCTACCTACCCTATTACT
Organism: Lumnitzera littorea; assembly: GCA_024138015.1. Taxonomy (NCBI): domain Eukaryota; kingdom Viridiplantae; phylum Streptophyta; class Magnoliopsida; order Myrtales; family Combretaceae; genus Lumnitzera; species Lumnitzera littorea. The sequence continues at coordinate 59,857,126 of JAMXBB010000004.1, read as the reverse complement.
TAGTGCCACACTCTTTTGTATCAATATCTATGAGAAGAAAAGTATACCTTATACAAACCTCTTGTCCTTGTAAATGGGTGTGTGATAAAGCATTCAAAATGGCAATATTATAATTATGTACTTTTTTTTTATTCGAACAACCATATTTACATCTTAGACACATATATATACACAATACTTGATTAATTAAAACAACTTTATTTTGCTAGAATAGCAAACTTTCATTAAGTAGTAATATTTATGTTAGTTCTTTTTTTTTTTTATCAAAAGATAATTTTATTGAAAATGCCTTCAATGAGGCAAAACAGGAGAGTCTACATCTAATCAAAACTGAAATTGGGATGGGAGATCATATTCCGCATAGTTACAACACATCCCAGCTTTGCCCTGAGAAGCTACCCGATCAATACAGGCATTTACATTCCTAGACACCAAACTAAAAGAGTAAGAATAAAAATGACACAAAAGCAAAAGAACATCAAAAACCAGCCCACGTATAACCCAAAGACACATAGAAGAATTCAAAATGGATTATTAAATGATCCTGGAACATGTCTCAAAACCACTTTATTACATCCACGCCTGATAGCAGTAAGACATGCTTTACGTACAACCGCTGCTACAATGATTAAAGGATCTGAAGCTTCTAGTAGCTTTTAGCAGAGCACCTCTGGAGTCTCTACACACAATCCCATTCCTGTTGCCTGTATGATAATATTCAATGCACCATCAATATTAATTTTCACAAATCCTTTATCAAAAGGTTGTCAACCTACATGAGGTTTTGCTGCAACAAACGACCTTCCTTCTTCCCCAGAAATAGTCCTTAATTCTGACACATTAGGCGCTGTTATAATGGAAATATTTGCCTCTTCCCTGGACATGTTCTTTGCTGCCGATAGTCCCCCATCATGTACCATCTCCATCTCACATCCACTTGCTGCAATGGCGTCCTCCAAATTTTTTTTATTTCGTTCACGTTTTAGATAGAAATATATTTCTTAGATATATATATCTATCTATTCGATTTGGGAATTTATCCATCATCCATAGCAAAAATACGTTCCTCATCATTAATATGTTTGCTCGCTAATTGTGGCCTCTCGTAATTGCTACCTCCATCTTGTACTGATGTTTAGCCTGGACCCTAGTCATAGAGTATGTTGTCACTTGTTCCGAGATGGTGCTGTTATCTATTAATTGCCATGACATTCTTCTTGAGAAGTATTTTCTCGGAAAAAAAAAACTAAACTGCATTCCTTAAACTCAAAGAAAATAGATTTAATGACATTTATAGGATCAGTTTCCCTCTATTAAAATACACTTTTGTTCCTCTCTTTCAAAATGTACCAAAGGACCATTGCAAAACTTTTAGAAATATCCTTAAGCTCTTCTTTCGAGTGTCTTTCATCAAATAGCCATGACTCCGTCCATTTATCAGCTCTTGAAGTATCTTGGTTGTCAATACGCAAGTGACAACACTCAAACCATATAGGCCAGACCCATTGGCATTGAAACGACTAAAGCTCAACATTTTCAGCGTAACTGCAAAATAAACATTAAGCACTTTGCAAAACCTTCCTGCAAAAAAGATTAGCATTAGAAGTAAGAGAACTAGTGCACGATCTCAACAAATGGTGTTTTTGTTCCATTTTGCAATCTACTCACCGAGAAAATTCCAAATCTTTCTATTCACATAGTAAGATGAAGAGGCACTTGAAGTTTGGACATCATGTTCCTTTGCATGTAAGATATTATAACAAGACTTAATTGAATATTCTCCACGACTAGATCCGTGTAAAGTTCGGTTTCGAATTGTAAATTAGCTTGACTTATAAGAGGTCAGGCTAAACTGCCTCCAAAACTACTGGACCCTAAGAGCTCAAGTGATTTAAAAAGACAAAACCGTTGATTTATCCTCTAAATAAAAAAAAAAAAAAAAGAGAGAGAGAAGAGATACCATTAAGTTAAAAAAAAATAATTAAATGATATCCATTAAGTTATGACAAGTAAAAACTATAGGATAATTTTTTTTAAAATAATATCATCAAACTAATGATAAATTGCTAATCATAAATTAATAATTATAAATTAATTATGTATTAATGATAGATTGAAAATTCAGTTTAAGTTAATGTAAATTCTTTTTATAAAAAAATATAAAAAAGTTAAAATCACACTAAATTGGAAATTAATAAAAAAATTAGAAATTATTAATAAATTAGTATACTTAAGAAAAAAAAAAGGAAATCACGTTATTAGAATTTATTAATATATTTTTAAAAATTAAATTAATAAAAAATTAAATATAAAAAAAATAAAAACCATTCAAGGGCCGATAAAACCACTCCCTACGAGTCAATCATGATTTAGTCGTGGTTGAGCTTGTGAATTAACAGTTTTTAAACCGGTTTAAAGTTAAGTCGGCCTATTACCTATGTAATGATTATATTTAGGAAAAGTAGGTTTATCTTCCATATCACTTAAAAGATAACAATTTCCTTTCTCTTCTCATCTATAACCAAGTGTTGGACCCTTTATAAATTCCATGATAATGAGATTCTATCAATCACATCCTTTACCCTTATATCCTACAAGTCTGCATCAACTTCTCTTTTCGCCAACTTGAAAGACGGAAGAGATGGGATCCATGGGCAATTCCAAAATGCAGTTCTCCTACCATTTCCAACTGGCTAAATCAATTGATTTGGAATCATATCCTTACCTGCTAAGATACTTTGCCATAGCTAAAAAGCGCTTCTCCTTTCTTTACATTCAGAAATTTATCTTTAGGAAAATAAATGCTCTTAAGAAGTTTAACCCACAAAGCATTTGGGCTTTGTAAAACTCTTCAAGTTAATTTACCTAACAGGGAAAGATTAAAGATTTTAAATCCAAGACCCCCTTCACTCTTAGTTTGCAATCCCAACTCTTCCAATGTATTTTTGTCGTTTCTTAGAGTCTCCCGACTGAAATCTAGTGATGATATTACTCATTTCATTACACCATTTTCTAGGGAATGGAAACATATCCATAGAATAGGTGGGAATAGCAAAAGATTATAGATTTTATGAGAATTTCTTTCACCCCAAAAGAAAAAGAGCAGCCTTTCCAACCATGTACTTCTTTAGCTATTTTATCTCTAAGGGATTCTAAAATCTTATATTTTGATTTGCCCTAAAGAGAAGGAATACCCAAATAATTTCCGGTCTCTTTATTAGGATTAATCCCCTAACAATCACAAGAAGCTAATGTAATAACCCGTGGGGTTGAAAAACTGAAAAATAAAGATGATTTTTGAATGTTCACATGTTGGCCTGAGGCAGCACAATAGGCTCCAAAAATTCTTTCAATTCTGATCAGATTCAATTAAAATCCTTTCAGAATGAACAACGCATTATCAGCAAAAAGAAAAAGGTGTGTTAAACAAGCACTATTCCTCTTAATTTTAATTCCATCAACCGCACCTATCATATTCACATGTTATGCAATCTTAGAAAGGGTATTTGCTACCAAAAGAAAAGATAAGGGGATAAATGATGCCCTTGTCTTATACCCGTAGAAGGACTGATCACCCTTATTCTTCTTCCATTCAACATCAAACTGTATGACAATAATTTAACACAACCCATAATCCATTTAATCCACATTGAAGAGAACTCCATCTTTCCAAATCCAACTCATAAAAACTTCACTCAACCCTATTATGAAAGCCTTTTCCATGTCGATTTTAAGAGCATAAAAAATCATTTTTTCTCTTTCTTTTAATTTTGAGAAAATGAAAAATTTTGTTTTCCATTGTAATATCATCTTGAATTTGCTGACCTAGGACAAAAGGCACATTGAGAGGGTGTTGTGATTTTATTGAGAATTGGTCTGAGCCTACTTGCTCGCACTTTAGAAATGATTTTATAGGCGAAATTGCAAAGGCTCATAGGTCGAAATTGGGCAATAGATTTAGGATTGGCCATTTTGGAATTAATACTGGATCAGTCAGATTGAATTTAGATGAAAACTACCTAAGCTCATGAAGCTTTTAACGACATCCTTTATAAAGGATCCAATAACTCCTATTGATTTTAAAAGGATAATCCATTGAAGCCATCTGGTCCAAGGGCCTTCAGATATCCTGGTTGAAAAACTGCGTCTTTCACTTCCTCCATATCAACCACCCTTGTCAACCATTGGTTCATATCAGCCGTTATGACCACGTTGATATTTCCATGGATAGATGCGTCAACCACAACTTCACTCTGAATAAACAATGTTGAATAAAAAGCCATAATGGCTTCTTTAATATCCTTCTCATGCACAATCCAATCCTCGCTCATATTCTTAATTTGCACCATAGAGTGATGAGTTCTTCTCTTAATTCAATGATGGAAAAATGAGTGCTCTTTTCTCCTTCTTGCGGCCATTTATTTCTTGACCGTTGTTTCAAGTAGATCTCCTCTTGCTTCTGATAAAACTCCAACTACTCATTAATACTTCTGTCCTCTTCAAAATCATATACCGCACCTCTTTGGCTTGGAGGTCAACTAATGCTTTGTGCAACCTCTCAATTTGAAAAGCATTATTCCTTACTTTCAACCGACTCCAACTAATAAAAGCTGTTCTACATCAGTCAGCTTGTTCATCAAACCCAGCAAATTCGGCATAACGTGAAAGTTTTGCTAGCACCTTTCAAACACATCCTTGTACCGCTCCACGTTTAACCAAGTTTGGTCAAATCTGTACAATTTTGGGCCTCTTTTCATAACTTTTTGGGTATGAATAATAATATGCGAGTGGTCACTACCTTGTTTGGGAAAATCAGTAACCATAGTATCTAGAAATATCTCCATCCACTGTGTACTAAAAGGACCCCCATCCAGCCCTTCTTTAACTAGAACACCATTGCACCATGTGTAAAGCTGGCCTTTACATCCAACGTCTATTGAACCACGATCACTTATCATACTTTTGAAACTCCTCATTTGACCCAATTGCTTATCTCTTCCTCCTGACTTCTCTTATAGCTTGGTTATTTCGTTAAAATCTCCACACACCATCCATGGGATATCTATAGAATTGGCAGTACCTCTCATTCTGTTACACAGTGCTATTCTACCTGCATGGTTTGGATTACCATCGCACTAAGTTATTCTGACTCTGGTATTCTTTTTCAAACCTTCGACTTCCGTGTCAGTAAGATTTTTATCTGCATTCAATTTCAACTCCGAGGTCTTCATTCCACTACAATGAAATGCCTCCACTCAAACCCACCAGATCGATATGACATCCGTAATCAAACGTAATCAAACCGTAGTCATCGTCTAACAAAATCCACGAAAGAGGATCTATTCCTAGTCTCCATTAAGAAGACTAGGCGGGACTTCTTTCAGCTCCACAACTTTTAGGGATTGCCCCAGTCCCTGATAGTTCTAACTTAAGGCAGTCATGGCTCCTTGGTGGCTGTTTGAGGCCAGCTAGCGAGGCCCATATTAGATAACACTTCAGCTTGAGTCACTTTCACCTTGACCAACTTGCTCGTGAAGTCCAGTTTTCCGTGAACACTTCCTTTTCTCTTCACTACTAATTTTTCAGCCTTTGTTTATATTTTTTCCTCGTGCTCATTTTCTTCATATTAATCTTCCCCTTCTCCACAGGCTATATTACCTCTTACTCCTTTACTTTTTTATTTATATATAACGACACCTCCATAGCTTCCTCTTCTTCCCTAGACCTCTTGATAGATAGAACTTGGAAGCCTTTGATCATTGGTGAAGGGATTAATGAGGATTTATGGGGTGTTGGGGTAAGGTTTTGGTTTGGGGAAGTCAAAGATTATATAGGATTATGTGGCTCACGGTTTGGGGGTAAGACAATGCAAGACTGTTTCGGTTGTTTTTGTTCTTCAAGTTAGGTCAATTGAGGAGGCGCATTATTGTTTGGTTTTTCTAACAGAGGGTGGGCTGCGATCAGGTCATGTGTATTTGGTTGTGAGCTCACGTAATTGGGCTTTGGGTCAGATATCTTGACTGAGGCCTGGGACTGGACCGCTATCGGTTGTAAAGCGGAAAGCACATCTCTATGTTTGTTAATCTGATTCTGACCACATGTACCATCCATAATCGAGCCACCTAGCATCAACTTTCCTTCATCATCACCACTCACTTCTTTCTTACCATATAATGAGTCAGCATCACTCGATTTGAATTTAGCCGCTTCGTCGGCAAAACTGATTATGAACGATTCTTGTTTTGCATACGGCTGCTTCATAAGGAAAGCATTGATCACATTAAGATCTAATTTGCATATCTCCTCCTTCACAACCGTGATATTAATCACCATTTGCATATCTTTGTTTGGGAATTCTTGAATATTTTCTTCATCTAATGCAGACTTCCCTTTTCTTTGCCGGTCTTGGACATCTTTTCCTTTCTTGGTATTCTTCACGATTGCGCACAGGATCAGCAATACTGTTCATGGTGTTGCCTTTTCTCTCCACCATCTACAGCTTCTGCAAGGAAGGAGGTGGTGAGACAGCATCTGTAATTTTCGCTTCAGACCGATTGACACCGATCATATGAGGGATCGCTCTTGCCTGTAGACTTTCATCCAAATCTCTTGAAACAAAAGATGAATCTTTTTTCATCTTACATGCTACAACTTTATGTCTACTATACCATAGGCAACGCAAAAATCAGCCAGTCTCAAGTGTTTTAGAGAGATCCAAATTCTATCAGAGTTGGAGATTTTTAGCCATAATCCTTGAATTAAGGGTTGTAAAAAGTGAAAACTTATCTTAACCCTCAAAAGAAATTCCTCATGCAATCCTTAGGATACTCTACTTCTATAACTGATCCCAATTTTGAGCCAATACTCTCAGCATTCTTCAACTTATAGAATTTTAATGGTATCCCATGGTTGAACTCAAAATCATTACCTCCAAAATCCAATTCAATCTTTCTATTTAAATCCCACAAACTATCAGTGGCAACGCCAAAATCGACTATGGTGCATCGGCTTCAGTCTTCTCTAGAATTCTTTTCACAAAAAAAAAAAAAAAAAAAAAAAAAAATTACCAGAAAATAATTGTCATTGATATGCAAAATTTTTATTTGTCGGACCTTATCTCTAACTCTCCAATCTAGACTTCTACATCATCACTTATTGTCATGGATCAATCAAGAACTAACAAGTAGGGCTGCAAATAAGTCAAGCTACTCTTGAACTGCTAGATCTCGACTTGTTTTAAGCTTGATTGGAGCTCGATTAATAGATAAGCCAAATTTGAGCTCAAAATGAAGCTCGTTTACCTAAAAAAGGTGAGCTTGAGTTTCAATTCAAACTTTCAAGCTTCCTCATTAAGCTTGTAAGTTGACTTGTCTAAGCATATAAGTAGGCTTACAAATTTTATATATATCACATATATTATATATTATTAAAATCTAAAAGCTAATATCCATATAATATATTATAAGATAATAGTGATGGTTGGCAATCGTTGATAGTTCTCCCGAATCAACTTTGAGTTATTCTTCAACCAAGAACGATGGGGAACTTACAAAAAGCCTCCTATAACTAAGCTAATGAAGACCCTCTAATGCTTAAGTTAACGAGAAAAGAGAGGTGATGCAACTAACAAAAATAAGTTCTTAAGAGAGAATGGAGAAATAACAAGTATCGATTTTTTTACTTGAAGAACTTACTCTTATTTATAGGTTAGAGTGCTTATTGTTGTTGACACATGGTGGATTCTAATTGGCCAGCACAAGATCCAACGATGTGGCATTACTTGCACCGGATGGAACATCTTTCCCTCTGCTGATTAGTGGAGACTAGAGAGATGGGTCTATCCCACCGATGAGGGGTGGCCATCCTAGTTCGACGGCTAGTTAGTAGACCACATGATAAGTGGCCAATCAACATTAAATGAAAAGAAAGAAGGCGTTCAACAGACAGGGGAAATGCTCAGCTCATGGCAAATGAATCCTTTGGTTACGATCTCCCGAAGGGATGAAGTCTAGCCTTATGTAAACCCTACGAACAATGGTTAGACACATATGGGATGTCCAGAGACTTTGTAAGTAGGAGGCATAGCTTGGACATGCTCAAGGTGCATGCGAACAGCTTGGTGGGCCTGCAAGGTTTGGGTCGGGCCTAGATGGTGACCTCTAGCATTTCAGCAGGCTTGGGCCAACATTTCAGCAGGCTTAAGCCTTAGGAACCCTTATGATAGGAGTTGACCATCAATAAATAATGTATAGTATATAATTTAATTTTTATTTATTATTTATTAATTAATCTATTTATTTATAATTTTGTTCATTTTGTATGCTCAAACTCGTTAATAGACTTTAGATCGGCTCACTTTAAGCTCAACTCGACTTGAGCTTGATTAGTAAACAAGCTATGCTTAAACCTTAATTTCAGGCTCCATAAAAAGTTAGACTTAAGCTTAAACTCCATAATTTTTAAATGAATCGAGCCCTTGGCTTGTTTACAACCCTACTAGCAAGGAAGTTACAAAATAAGTGGATAAACAATAAGAGAGGAAAAATACCAGACAAAATAGGAAAAGGATATGTTACATAAACAAATGGAGAAAATAGCGACTAACCAAAATATGAAAAAAATTGAATGATGGTCAAAGAAAAAATTAATGATTTATTCTAGCATATGAATATATATATTTGCAGAAACAAATTATTAAACTAATACAAAATTCATTTAAATGAGGGTTAAAGGAAAAATTCAACAAATATAACTCTGTTATAAAAGCATATAATGTTGTGGTGATCATATTATTTATTCTATATATATATATATGTATATGCCAGTTACATCATATTACAACTAGAAAGGAGAGGCAATGAGTAAATAGGCATAGGATAGGTAGGATATGAGCCTTACTTATGCTCTACTTGTACCTTACCCTATGGGTACACTTTAAAATCATTTTGTACCATGTAGAACTTATACTTATTTTTTCCCTTATAAATTTTAATATGGTTATTTTTATAAAATATAAAACAAACTTGACCCTTTTTTTCAAAAGAAATTGCTTAATTAGGTCAATCTTTCAAATGACACAATGAATAGAGTCCAATAAAGTTTATTTCCAACCTTTTTTGTTTTCTGTTATTTTTTTTTTTTTTTTGCTTAAATGATTCTTTAACCATTATTATTATGCCACCCTTAATAAGAAGACCATAATACTCTTTCCAAGAGCTAACGACCCCATTGTGATGTCCTTCACGATTGCACAAGCATGCTTCAAATTTGGGGGGTTCCCTGTGAAGGACCCCAAAAGTTGTTTTTTTTCTTTTTTTCATTTTTTACTTTAACTTTTCATGTCAATAAAAACTATAAGCAATTTTAGAAAGGAAAAACCAAAAAAAAAAAAACAGTAATTGTATAGGAACCTAAAAATTAAAAAACTGTGAAAGATTTTGTTCAAAGGATTTTACAGATAAAATGAAGAGATCCTTAGAAATAAAAGTTTCTTAATATACTGATGTGACATTTTAAAGAGCTTATAGAAAATCTTAGTGTTGGTGATAGCCTTATGAATGAATTTTTACAGAAGTATTGTATAAACCATTCTTTATATAAACAAAGCATTCATTTTGTAATAATCACTAAATTCATGCAAATTCTTTCTTTTTTAACTTTAGTAGAATTGAACTAAATAAATAAGGAAGATAGAGTGAAATGAAAATTCAATAAATAAAAAATTAAGAAGGAAGACATTAACATGAGGACATCAAGTTTAGTCTGAAACTCATGGGATGCGTTTTGTTATTTTTTTAAGCTCATATAAATTAAATGGTATTCTTTTTATTTATTAATTTTTTTAATAATTATCATAAAATAAATATAAAATACCTTAAAACTTGTATCTTAAAACACATACCCTATATATTTCACACTATAGGTTCAAGATTGGTATAAGGTATCTCGACCTCATACTCATATTCTACCTTATAAGTACAAATTCTAGAAAATTATTATCTAGAACCTACTCTATAACCTTAAATATCTACTCAAAATCTATTTGATCAAGCAATATCCGAGTGGGTATCTTATTGTTACCCTCTCACCCCTAGCAACAATAAGGAAATTGAATTTTATTTATCCTATTGAAATACCAATATTCGTGTTATTAGGAATATAACAATTTCAACTTTATTTCAATATAATTGGAACAATCTTAGTTCCAACTTCCACTTTCATCCCTTATAATTTTGGGGAGGAAAAAAAGAAGAAAAGAAATTGGAAAGGAAGAAAGCAGATATGTACTTATTTATAGTTGCAGATTCGATTTTCTGAAATTTATCATCATACAACGCTTAATAGTTTTGTTTATAAGTTTCATCTAGTGGTTTAAAAAAAAAAAAAAAAAACCATTAATACATAAGGTGAAAATTTTGAATGAATTTTATTTCTTTTATTTGTAATCTAATAGAAATATATTATTATTAATTGATATGACATAATAGATGCGCTCTTATTAGATAAGTTATAGAGCTTTTTCTGTAATAATAGATATGGCATTAACAACGATTAAAACGAGATTGCAAACAGCGGATCAATAGAATAACTGCTCTCAGCTCCCATCAACTGGAGTTCTGCAATCCCTGCATAAGTCGAAGCTAAAGTATAATCTTTCTTCAAAATATTTAAAACAATGCAGCACAAAAGAAAATATAATAATTCTTCAACCTCAAATTGGATACTTCCAACTAGATAGTTTGTCGTATCATTCACCTCTCATCACGGCTTAAATCCTAAGCATTCGCATGTAAGAAAAGAAGTTATACAGTTAGCCATCAATTTTTATTGTTACTTTCTTTCTAAAATTTAGCCATTGAATTAGAAATTTGAATTTACACTAAATGTAAGCAAGGAATGAATTTCAAAAAGAGAAGTGGTAAATTTTCATTTTTCATTACTTATTATATTGGACAGATTCTTCAAGCGGCATGTTCTTAGTATGTTTGACTTGGGCCTATATAACATAACCAATCAATAGAAACCCCAACACTCCACCTTTATCATATATTCCCTATATCCCATTAGATAAATATCATATTTATATGATACAATTCGTAATCACGATACCTTAGTGGTGAAATGGTAGACACTAAGATTTAAAATCTTGTATTGTAAGAGTGGGCACATCTCATGAGGTCTATGCCTACCCTAAGCTAGTTCAATTGCCTGAAGAGCATATTTTCCATTAATTAAACCTCCATGAGTATTGTTCTACTGTACTTCTTTGATTCTTTAGGTTCTACCTTCTATTCCAGCTAGATAACATCACAAATTCTTGACTATTGTATGTTAATAAGATCCTTTCATTTAGCAGCACTTTATAATGCTTAGAATAAGGAAACCAATAGAACAAGGAAGCAATGTGTAATACAATCATATCCAAGCCATTAAAGCCATATAGGTCCTTACAAATTTAAGCTTACCACCTAATGATATTAGTATGCTTATAATTTTGGCTTTACCCACAAACTAGAATATTTTGGAAGAATATGTGTAGAAAATTAAGTACGTAGTTTCTTTATCTTAGGGTAAACAGGTAAACCTATTGCATAGGATATCCATTCATATCTTACTATTATAAAATCCTTTTTAATAATTTTACATTTGATTGAATCATTTTAGGTCATTTCAAAATGGTAATTGGCACAACTAATATTTTTTAGGGTAAATTATAAAGAAGTGACTTGTGTTTTGGGTCATTTGCAAACATATTACTTCGTGTTTTATTTTTTAACAAAGAGGTAACCTGTATTATTTAATCTTTTGTTAATTATAGATTTAAACACATATCAACGTCTCATTACTCTTGAAAAAAATAGTTAAATAAAATAATATTACAATAGAATTTTATTCACATAATTTAATAAAAAATATAAAGAAAATTACACAAAAAAAAAAGAAAGAAAAGAAAGCAAAGGATGACATATAACCAACAAAGTAAACAACTTCTTTTCATTCCTTAAGTCCAACCGACAGCATTGAATATAGGAGGAAGCATTGGGCTAATATTTCCAAGGACAAAAATCACTATCATGATGATTAACTCTAACACTGAAACGTTTGAAAACAATGGACTTAAATAAAAGAAAGAAAAACTCAATAACAGTCCAAATTTCAAGTTTTTGTCGAATTATTAAATGATTTGAAATAAGAGGAACCATTTTTCCTAATCTATTAATATCCCATAATACTAATCAAAACTTCGTTTCTCTTGATTTTCTAAATTTATAGAAATTCTAAAGAGAGAAACTACATTGTGTTTTTAGTTTCAAGATAGAGAAGTTCAAATATTAGTTTGATTTTGCATCTTTTGCTTTAATCTGATTGTCTGTTACTATTTCTCGTACTTAATTGTTTTTATAAACACCAATAAGAATAAGATTTGTCACCTTAAATAGCATCAATCGATTCAAACGGTGAGTTAAGACCCAATCTTCCTTTTCTTTTCTTTTATTTTTTAGCACTTTCTAGCTATTTTCCCCCCATCGGAGACCTCCTTAAAGTGGTCGCACAAGTAGCAGTTACATGACTCCTCTTTCATGGTCATTGGCGGTCGTTTGAGTTGGTGTTGGCTAGCAAATGTCTATCCAGTTATTTTTTTCTATTTTCTTCTTTTTTTATTCTTGCACATTTTTTAATTTTCTTATCAAAAATTTAGATAAAAATATTTAGCAATATTATAATACTTAATTATTTTTTCCAGACTAATAAAATGTCAACATGTGTCTAAATCTATAATTAACAAAAGATTAAATGATACAAGTCATCTCTTTGTCAAAAAATAAAACATAGGTAATATATTTGTAAATGACCCAAAACATAGGTTACTTCTTTGTAATTTAATGCCATAGGGATGATTAAAAATTAATAAGAAATGAGACAAAAAAAGGAATTACATGCTCATACATGCAATATAGGTATGCAATGGAGCTTGCTCTTTAAGTTTGGGGTATGACACATGGTGTTTAAGGAAAATAATTTTCTAAAGACACTATGAATAATATTTTATCATTGTATTGCTTATTATGCATGCTATAAATTGTTATGCATAATTTTAACATCTTGGGAAAAGAAAAACTAATATAATTATTTTCTTTTATTATGAAACCCATTCGTAGTTGGAAAAAAAAAAACCCATACATTTACTATACCTTCATCCTTGATCCCTTTCACATAATTCATATATTATAATTTATCGATTTTCCCAAGTAAATTTATGTATCCATTGTCCACTTGGTTGATCTTACATTTACTATATTTTCATCTTTGATCCATTTCACATAATTCATATATTATAATTTATCAATTTTCCTTAGTAAATTTACATAAATTCCATCTTTAGATGGCCTCCATTTACAAACAACATCACAAAGTTTATGAGAAGCATCATATGCGTCAATTGCCTTATGCCCATTAGCCTACCATGCATTGCAATAGAAGAAGGTTTGGCTAAAGACATTAATTCCAAAATTTCCAATGGAATGTTTAGGCAAGAGCAAGTTAATGATCATCATTAGCTAACTTACAATGCATGCTAATATATTCCATTGAGAAGCCATTAATTATTCCCACTTCATAAATACATTTGCATGTATTGAGAAACAAAATTAGAAATAAGATTTGGGACATGAAGATTTTCATGAAATGTTTATGCAACATTGAAAAGCTAGTTAAATTGGCTCTTAAGCTTTTCTATAGACATACATTACATAACGTTTAAGGAGTTTATATAGAGAGGGATGAAATTACAATGTTAGGTATATTTTTAATGTATGATTGGTATTTTTAGTAGAGAAAACAAAGGATAGTATTTGTAATAGTCCTTGCCCTAGTACTCCTATTTTTGATTTAATAAAACTATTCATAAATATATCATTCTCTAACTATCACATAAGACAAAGTTAAAGTTTGCAATAAGAGTTTTCATTTAGGTTTGTCTTTATGCTAAGATCTTTTATCTTTTCGTGTTGAATCATTATAAATATTAGAATTCAATTGATAATTATCCCATTTTTATAATCTTATTTTTCTTGTATTCAACAATCTCTTCATTATGATTGCTAAGGAAGTTGCTTTATAAGGTTAGCATTCTATTAGTAGCACTAAAATGAAAAACACCTCTACTAACTATGGCATAACACAATCGATACATATCTTATGTTATGGAAGCATAGAAACAATTGTATTTTTAGTCATAAAATTCCTTGCTTTGATGAAGTGGTGTGGATGTTCAACAATATGGTATGTGATAAATCTACTGGGTTGTGGCTAACATAGGTAAGACATGATTCTACTCATTTGAAACATATTTTTGATGCCCTCCTCCATCAAATTTTATTAAGCTCAACTTAGATGCAACTATTAATGTTACTTCTGGTCGTATGAGTTTGGGAGTTATCGTGCATGATAGGTTAGGAAGTCTCCTTGTTGTTGTTGCTAAATAGGTCATGGTGGCTAAAGTGGAACTTGCTAAAGCCATTGTAGTGCAGGAGTCCATGTTGCTAGCAAAAGAAAAGTAATGGAATAGAGTTGAAGTGGAGATTGACAATCTTTTAGTTTTCCGAAGTTTAAAGAATATTTCTTATGCTCATTGGGTTATCAAGCCTATTAATGAAGACATTTTTTCTCCTTTGAATCCTTTTGATTCCTGTGTTTTCCTTTTTTGTGATAGACGTGCAAAATCATGTGCTAACTAGATTATATCTTAGGGCAACAAGGGGATGCACATAGGTTTTAAGGGTCCTTTTCCCCTATGCCCCTTGACATCTTTGTTAGAATTGGACAATACATCTTGTTCATCTAAAATTGATGTACCCACCTTAGTGTGGCTTAATTTGTTAATAGTAGTTTTCTTTTCCTTCGAGCAAAAAGAAAAAAAATAGAAAAAAGAAAACACATTGAAAGTTCAAAAGATCTATCTACACTTTGACTAATAGTTTAAGGGTATATTTATCCATATTTACTCCTATGTTGCTACAAGTTGATTTCCTTTAGCTTAAATGGCAACTTAGATAATAATGTGTTATAGAAGTGTAGCTTAAGAGATGCCCTTATTGTTTGTATTGTCATGCTCCGAAGGAAAGGAGTCATAATAGTTTCATTGTATAAATTAGTATAAGATAAAAGCTAATCTCATAGCCGTTATCATAGGTAGCCCATACAAGATGAACACGACTTAACCAGCCTAAAGCTTTCAATAGGTTACCTATTATAAGCAAAATCTATGGTTCTCCCTTTATAATAATTATAAGAAAAACCTATAGTTCATATTTTTAGTACTTATCTCATTTTTACATAGCTATATTTACATCAAAAGTTACATTGTGTCAAGAAAAGTTTTAAAAGTTCACTAGTTTTGACATATATATATACATAGACTTCATTAGAAAACTAGTAGGCACCTAGGATAACTAATTAGTTTTCACAAAACACAACAACAAAAGTGATCAAGTTTCAACAATCTTCATACTTAACTCCTAACCCTTTCTAAACTAACCTATGGTTGGTTGTAACACTGTATCTTTACTTTTAGTCAGTACCTACAACAAATTTATAGAGATATGAGCACAACTAGCTTAGTAAGTGGGATAGAAACTAAAGAGTACAATACAAACGCAAACAAAGTTATTAATTTCATGAAATGAAATGCAATCAATCAATTAATCATATGATACATCGTACAATGTTATTCGAATCATTATGAGGTTAAAGAAATTATATCTACTCTTACCTAGATTAAGGAGTTTCAATGCGACTTAAATTAGACTAAACCCAGACTTGTGCAATAAAGAATACCTTTTACCCTATACTACCTTCAAACTATGGCCCTTAACCTTATGGTAACCTCCTCTCTTATTGTTGATAGTCAAATTTCACCTTAAAATATTACTCAACCTTTTGGTTGATGAAAAAGCAACTAATATCATTCTCAGCTGATGTCGACTAAGACTCAGTCCACTTGATGGGCCTTAGAGCCCGACTTGTTATTATGTCTAGTTTGAACTTAGGAAAGTAACACGAATAATTATGATCTAATACGATCTCATTACATAACCGCCCACTATTCTTATATTTTAGGCATGTGCTTGATTACAAAATCTTCACGTGGCCCACTACCAATGATTAACTGCTATTTCAAACTTCTGATGTTCGCCTATAAATATGAACAGAAAGCATTATAAGAACTTTCTTTCAACCTACAAACTTTGTACTTATTTAGTTGTCTCTCTAAATAACAACTATTGACTTAAGCATCAGAGTGGCTATACCAGACTAGTCACGGTTCCACTTACCCTTTATTTATGCATTTGTAAGAACACAGTTCTACCCAAAATCACTTGACAACATTTAGCATCGTATGTTTTTCATTACAAACCCACATGGCAAAATGAGAATAACAAAGAATACAGATGTTGGTTCTTCACCCCATCACTAAATGGGGGCAAGTAGGCATATTGATAAACAGTACTTAGTTAAATTAAAGCAATTTTGTCTAGACTTAGCCAAAGACAACCAAGAGCTCAACAAAAAAAACGATGAGATCCTTAACCTACTCTATAAAAATTCACCTAAATCAAAACTAAGAACACAGTGATAAAAATGTCGAGAATAGTGGTGATTCAATTGATTCTCCTAAAATACCAAGAGAGTAGGATGAAGTTACACTTGGACCTTCAGCCCCTACTCTTAAGAAAAGTGACAAAGGAAAGCAACTATAGCAGGTGCATCATATGAGACTATATGGGACCTTCGTATGTTAGCACCCTTGCTACAATGAGTAAATAATTCCAAATAGAGAAGAGTCCTTTCATCCCTAAAATTTTGGACAAAGTAATACCATAACACATCAAGCTGCCATAATTTGAGACTATGATGGAACAAGAGACCCTAAAGATCATCTTGAATATTACCACACCTTGGATAAGCTACACAGCTTAAGTGATGCCATGGCTTGCTAGGTTTTCCCTCAATATTAAGGAACAGGGTTAGTACATGGTTCAAATAGTTAAAGACGAACACAATCTCATGTTTCAAAGATTTGGCAGAAGTGTTCCTATAACACTTCCTTTCAAGTAAGCTTTTGGTTAAGGATTCTCTATCATTAACACCATAAAGCAAAGATCAAACAAATCTATTAGGGACTATTTAGCCAGATTCATGGCTGAGATGGTCTAGATTCCAAAGCTAGACTAGACATGAACGTTACTCTCAACGTAGTTATTGATGGAGTTAAACCCTTAGAGACTTTTTCAAGTCATTGGCCAAAGATAAGCCAAAAACGTTAACTAAGCTTAAGGTGACAAGAAAAAGAGTGCAAAAGATCAACTCAAACAAATGATGATAAGTGTTTCGATAGATATAATGCCAAGAAAAAGAGGCCACTCATCCCTACATTTGCTATTCATATGCTACTCAATCATCTAATCACGGACATATTGATGCAAGTACATGGTGAAAGGGGCATGTTGCAATGGCCAGAAAGGATGAGAGGAAATCCTTCATGACGAAATTCTAATAAATATTGTGATTTCCACCATGATAGAGGCCAAAATATTGATGAATGTGTCCAATTGAAGAATACAATCGAAGATGCAATCCAATAAAGGTACTAAGCAAGTTTCTCACATACAATGCCGAGAATATTGATCAACCAAAACAAAGGAGATGTGAAGAGCAAAAGAATGTCACGAGCCCTTCTTAGTTCAAGAAAGATGTAAGAGATGGAAGCAGTAATAGAGCACCAAATGGTATAATAATTACTGGTATCGATGGGCCTTCTACCTTAAGCTAGTTAAGCTCTTCGAACTTTACTAATGCCATACATTATATTTGTAATGTGCAGAGCAAGAAAGTTAAGGTTAACAATTCAATTTCTTTCACAAAAGAGGATTTTGAGGGTAGTTAAAGTCCTCAAGATGACGCACTCATAATTAGTGCGAGAATTGCCAACTTCAAGTTAAAAAAGATTCTTATTGACACTAGAAGTTCAACATATATTATTTTTCAACATGCTTTTGGTCAAATGAGGCCAAAAATCAAAGCACAACTAAGATCTTATAACTATAATTTATACGCTTTCAATAATTAACTCGTTCGAGTCAGTAGAGTAATTTCTCTCCTAATCCAAATTAGAGATGATGAGCACATTGTGAAAGATAAGGTGGATTTTCTTGTTGTCAATTGTTAGTCCCCATATAATAAGATCATGGGTTGGCCATGTTAGCATTTATTCAGCATAATCCCTTCCACTGCACATCTCAAGGCTAAATTTCCCACCCTTACTAAAGTTGGTGCATGTAAAGGAGACTAACAATTAGCAAGATCCTTGTATATAAGGGCATTAAGCCGCAAAGAAATTTTTCAAGTTAAAACTTGTTCGAAATAAAAATCAATTGGCATAGAAAATGTCGAAGAAGAGATAGAAGAAATCCTATTGGGAAATGATCTGAGGAGGACTACAAAGATAGAGAAACCATGGTCAATAAACATTCGCCAAAGTTTGATCAACTTTTTACAGGACAACGCCAATGTATTTGCATGTTCTCCCTCAGATATGTCGGGCATCCCTAGAGATGTTACAATACACAAACTTCAAATCAATCCCAATGTGAAGGTAGTTCAGTAGAGGAAAAGGCATTTCACTTCTGAACAACAAGCAGCCATAGAAGAAGAAGTCCAAAAGCTACTAAAGGTAGGGTTCATTAAAGAAGAGCCTTATTCGACTTAACAAGCCTTATTTGACTTGGTTAGCTAATTGTGTGCTAGTCAAGAAGTCTAACAACAAGTCGTGTATGTCCATAGACTTCATGGATTTGAATAAGGCCTGTATTAAAGATTGCTTTCCCTTATTGAGAATAAATTAGATGGTTGACTCAACTACCGGACATGCCTTACTCTCTTTTATGGATATGTTTTCCAACTACAACTAAATCAAAATGAATGAGGAAGATGAGGTTCATACATCCTTTGTCACCAACTTTATAACATATGTTAGACGGTAATACCCTTCAGGCTCAAAAACACTAGTGTAACCTATCAATGGCTTGTCACCAAGATGTTTAAGCCTTAGATTCATCGTAATGTTGAAGTATATGTTAATGATATGATAATGAAAAGTATGAAAAAAAATTGGCATCTTACCGATCTTAAGGAGACATTCAGTACTCTAAGGAGGTATAATATGAAGTTAAACTCGTAGAAATGTGCTTTTGGTGCTATTTTAGGAAAATTTTTAGGTTATATGGTCACCCGGTGTAGCATTAAAGCAAACCTAAGGAAGATTGATGCTATTTAAAACATGAAGTCTCCTTGCACAATCAAGGAAGTTCAGGAGCTAACCAGGCGGATAGCCATCATAAACAGATTTATGTTGAAAAGTGTTTACAAATATACAAAGTTTTTTTCTTTTTAAATCTTAAAGATTCTAAAAGATTTCCAATGGATAGATGAGTGTAGAAAAGCATTCAACGAACTGAAGGAGTTTCTTACATCACCACCAATACTTTTGATACCCTGTCCAAAAGAAAATTTGTATTTATATCCATTAGTCAACAATCGAGCACTTTCTTTTGTCTTAGTTAGAATAGAAGGCAAAGAGCATCGATCGATTTATTATGTAAGCCATGCTTTACAAAGGTCAAAATATCGATATATAAAAATTAAGAAATTTGTACTGGTAGTAGTTCTCTTGACAAGAAAGTTAAAGCCATACTTCGAGGCACATCAAGTTGTTATCCTTATCGATCAACCTTTGTAACAAGCTTTACAACTACTAGACTCCTTTGGGAGGATGATGAAGTATGCTCTATAGCTAAGTGTCTATGATGTACCATACAAACCCTAAACAACATTAAAAGCTCAAGTATTGGTAGATTTTATGGCTAAATTCATTAGTAAAGAGGATAGCATAGAGATAGCCGAGAAGCCAATATGGAATCTATATGTTGATGGCTCCTCTATTAAAGAAGGATGTGGTATGGGTCTCATTCTATAAGGACCCCACAATGTGAAGGATAATTATGCTTTGAAGGTTGGGTTTCCAGTTAGCAACAATGAAGTCGAGTATGAAGCCTTAATAACTAGACTCAAATTGGCAAAGGAAGTTGGTGCCGAAAAAGTAGAATTTTTTTTCGACTCACATCACATTATGAATCAAGTCTAAGGGAGTTATGTGGTAAAAGAAGAAGTAATGAGCAAGTGCTTACTGATAGTACAAATGCTCAAGGAAGAGCTTCAATCCTTTTCAATGGAAAAAATACTAAGAAGTAGAAACATTGCTACTAACAAGTTGTCAAAGTTAGCTAGTATGGCACTCCCCTATTTAAATTACAAGCTCTTTATTGAGTATCTCCCCAACAAGAGCTTACAAACTAATAAGTAAAGTTATGAGTTGGCTCCCTACCTAAAGAAGAAGTCTTGGATGGACCCACTCATAAACTATTTGAAGGATGGTTTTCTTTCTAATGATAGAAAAGATGCTCGAAGATTAATTTATCAAGCCACAAATTATACACTAATAGTTGACCAATTGTATAAACATAACATTTCCCAACCTTACCTTCATTGCCTCCCACCAAAGGATGTATAACGAATGCTATCTAAATTACACAACAGTATCTATAGCAACCATGTAAAGGGGCAAACCTTGTACGTCCACGTATTGCGACTTAGCTATTTTTGGCCAACTTTGAAAGAAGATGTGAGATTCTCTATTAGACAATGGTTAGAATGTTAGAAACTTGAGACACTATGCTATGCGCCTTCTATTGAATTACATAGCCTTACCAATCCTTAGCCCTTTTCCTATTAAGGATTAGACATACTCGGACCATTTCCAAAGTCTATAGTCTAATGGTAATTCATCATAGTTGCCACGGATTATTTTACAAAGTAGGTAAGGGCTAAACAGTAGCTAGAATCACTTAACAGAATGTTGAAGCTTTTGTTTTCAGCCTCAATATATTGAGATTTAGGGTTCCATTTATGATAATCACTGATAACAAAACACAATTTGATAACAATAAGTTCCAAGCATTTTGTGAGAAATACGACATTCATCTAAATTATATGTTAATGGCTCATCCTTAGACTAATAGGCATGTGGAAGCCATTAATAAGGTCATCTTGCATAGTTTGAAGAGGAAAATTAACCAAGTCAAGGGTAAATGTGTTGATGAACTGCCGAGTGTTTTATGAGGGTATAAGACCATCTATAAGACTTCAACAGGAAAAACACCCTTCAGACTAGCACATGGGTTGGAAGTTGTACTACTAATTAAATTGGATTTGCCCAATCTTTGTACGCTAAAGTTCAACATAATGGCCAATTAAGTCGATCTTACGACCAATTTGGACACGATCAAGGAGATAAGAGATATTGCAAGAATGAGAGTTATTGCATATCAACATAAAGCAACCAGATATTACAATCAAAAGATGAAACACAAGGTATTTCAACTTAGAGATCCGGTTTACAGAAAATTAGAGGAAACTTGCATGCAAGATAATCAAGAGAAGCTCAACAGAAATTAGGAAGATCTTATTAAGATTCGGAAAGTCGTAGGTGAAGGGGCTTATAGACTAGAAAGGTTGGATGAGAGAATCATCCCTTAAGTATGGAATGACGAGAATTTAAAGCTTTACTTTACACAATCCCCTTGATGTTGTGGTTTATTTCTATTCTAAACATTGTAAGTCGATGGCCTACGTCTTGTTTCAATTGTGAAATGTTCATTTCAAGTTCATGAGTATCATTACTTCTCGTCATTTTCATTCTCAATCAATGCATGATTAACAGTTTAATAAAGTTCTAACTATACAACGAATGAACTAATGTTTAATGATTTTAGACCAATAATGGTTAACTAGCTCAATAATTATTGACAAGTAATGTCAATTCTTATTTACAAGTATGTCGAGAAGCTAAAGAATGAACTCTACTATGCCTTTTAATAGGTGGTCTCATGATTAATAAAAAAAAAAAAAAACACCGTAGTTCGCACCCTATGCAACTAACAAATGTTTTGTCTTTGAAAAAACAATCTATTATACGCATGAAATAAAACGTACCGAAAACTAATAACTTATGCGTGAAATGAAACGTATTAGAGACAAAGGGCTAAACAATCGAATATTACGTTACAATAAATGGTTAACATCCCGACCATATCTAATCCATACAACATATACAAAATAAAGTACAAATTAACAGCTAATCTTAAGAATCCTGGACATTCTTGTTCTATGATTATGCAGAAGTGTTGTCCTAATCAGAAGAAGATGGGACCCTTTTGGAGCTTACTTCTTTTTTAGTACTGAAGGTTTTAGAGTAGGTAGATGTCTCTTTACGAATGTAGGGGGTCTCCTTAGATGATCATTCCTTATCATCAATAGGAGCTTCAACATTGGCTTCATCATTATCACCCTACCTTTAAACCTCATTTTCCCCTTCTTCATTGACTTCTTCATAGCTACTGTTGGTGTTATTATAATCGATGTCGGTAAAGTCTAGACATGAAAGGTCATAGTTAGGGTGAACTTTCAAAATCTCCTTTCTCGCTTGTTATACCCCCTATAGAAGCTTCTTCCTAAGCAATCTTTAGTACCACCAATTGGGAGTCATGATTTTTAGTGCCTCTCCACTTAGGGATTCTTTTTCACTGCTTCCTCTAATTTAACAACACAAGACTCCAGCTTGGAGCCATTTATCTCTAACTCCTTTATTCACATCCTTAACTTGTCCTCCTCATCCCTCATTGTAGCAATTGTTCCACCTAACCTCTAGTACTCCTCTCATTTCCTGCGAAGCTCCTCCTTCAAGTCCTTAATCTCCTTATACTACTCTTTACTCTTAACCTTGAGGCTTGAGACTTCGTCGACTGAAAGTTCTTCTTGAAGTTTCCTAACTTCCATCTTAGCCTTGATTCTCATGCTCTTTATCGTAACAGTTTGAGCCTTTGAAGAGTTATATGCCTCTTCATCTTTCTACAATAAATTAACAAAGATGAATAAGTCATTTGCTTCTCAATAGAGCAGCAACAGGTAAATATTACCTTCTTCATTTCTCTATTAGCCTCATCCAAAACTGCCAAAACATAGCTACTAATATACACATAGACGAGATTATGTCAGCAATAGAACATAAGCCATAAGTGAAAAGGTAATTGGTACTTACATTGTATAACTTGGCGGCAATATGTCCTATATTACAACCGCTTACTCTATCAACATCTTTCTTTATGATCTCCCTATCCCTAAGGAGAATTATTCCTTCCATTAGAGCTAAGGATTTCGTCCTATCACCAAAGGCCAAGTCAGCGTACAAGATGTTTTGGCTCCAGCATGGGATAGAGTACTCACCTACCTTACAGTTAGGGGCAAACTCGACACTATTGATGCTGAAAGCCTTATTCCTTAATGCTTCCTTTGTCCTCTTATCTAAGGCTTTGAATTTCTTGGATCAAGGTTGGCCAATAAGTTTTTTTCTATTTCTTCTTTTTTGTACTTGGCTCATTGTTTGCTTAACCTGATGGGCCTTTCGCCATCTACAGAGGAATGACCTCAATATTGCTATTATCACTAATCCCTTAGCAAGATTCACCCATCACTTCCTCTCAAGAAGTTTTTTCCGAGGAAGGTGTCACTATAAGCTGTGTTGCCTCAACATCTTTAGTATGTTCAGTCCCTTAACTCTTATCAGTAGGATAAGCCACCTTTTTCAAAGAAGCAACCTGCTTCATTGTCTTCTTCTACACGACCTTTTTCGACACCAATGACCAAGTGCTAAGTGCTTTGATGCCTACTCATTTATCAAGCTTCAACTTTTTAGCCTTTACTTGAGCCAGCAATTTAGTAGGATCTACATTGCTTGCACCTATGTCTGCAATAAAGGATAGGATTGTTAAAAATGGGAAAGAGAGAAAAATTAAAAACTTACAAGATTCGTGCCAAGCGAAGCTCAAACACAACTATTCTCCCCCCAAGTCATGAGAATGGCTTTCCTTTAGTAGCTCTACTAGGCATGGCGATTATTCTAAACACCTACCTTCTTTTTTAGAAAAGGTTGGATCCCCATTATCATATCGTTTTATTATCCTCTCAACGTCTTAGAAAAACATTTTATTCTTTCTTCGATCTTAGTCACAGCAACATCATTCAACATCAAGTCAATGTCTTTAGTATGGATGGGCTCAATCCATTAGGTCCAAAAATCCAAATCTTCATCCAATACCATGTGATATCCCACAAATTACCAATCAGGACATGATCATTTGAGTATTAAGGCAAAGCCCTATCCTTGTATGATTAGAGTCAATAGTTGATTTAAAGCATTTATGAAAGTAAACCGATTAGACTAAAAACTTACAAAAAACATGATAACTCTAATTAAGGAATTCCCGTATGCTTGGAAGTTAAAAATATAAGAAGATATCAATATTACAATCAAAATAGTGACAATTTAATTTATATGAGCCCTTAAAATCACATTTAAGGCAACCATACCCAGATTTAAGGTCTCTGAGAATAACTTATCTGATTGAACCCAAACTTTATAATTATGATAAAAAAAAAGTTAGTTAAAGTAATCCAATAAAGTTAGATTTCAAAAAATATAACCAAAAATCTCAATTTTAGTCTTAGAAATATGATTATTCAATATAGTGTAAAAACTATTAAAACCCCTAAAACCAAGCTTAGAGTACAACGGGGACTTAAAGATAGGTTAATTAAGCTATAAAATGAATAATATAGTATAATATACTATATGGATATATATGTATTTTTATGAGTATACTTGATTTATATAATAATTATACCCGTAAATTAAACTAAAATTATATAATTATATATAATATGATACAAACTCATAAAAATAAGTAGAAAATATATCTTAAAAACAAAAGATGAGCTAAGAACATAATTATATGACTATGTCTATACATTATATGTATCAATTATATAGAATATATACACATATATTAACAAATATACAAAATATTAACATAACATTTATAAAATCGTAATAATTAACGAAAAAATAATCAAAACTTATCCAAAATGGTTGGAAATTGCTAGACTTTAGCTATGGTAGCCTCACAACAATTGAAATGCTGAATCAAAAATTGGATTAAGAAGAATCCAACACTTCATGCTTGGAAATTGGAAAAAAGGAAAGAGGTAAAATAAAAAATATATATTTAATAATAAATCAAAATTTTCAACTGACCCAACTCTTTATATATAGGACTTTTGACTTTCAATTGAACACTTTAGGAACTTAAGGCACTCAAAGAAAAATTGAATAAAAATTAATAGAAAAGAGAAGAAAAATAGGAAAAGACAGAGCAAGGACCAAGCTAGAGTAGTTCCCAGGCCAAACGTTGATATGTTATTGTACCCTTCCACCACCATATAGAGCCACCATCACCTAGTTGTTCCATCAACCATCCACCACGCCATGGCTGCCAAAGCTCCGACGAACAAGCAAGTCAAACTTCTGTCTTATTTTTTTATTAAATTTTAAAATAATCAAATTCACCTAGAAAATTGTGAAAAATTTTGTTCTTACATTATTTTAGATATACTTTCATGTGGCATTTTTATTTTTGTAAAATTTAGAATATTTCATATACTTGCTTAAGAAAGTTACTATTCATTCAAATTTTGACTTTTAAAATAAATATACTAAATGATGTGATTTCTAGCTCAAGATTTTTATGTAGAATACATATGATATGTATTTGATTGCTATGTAGTCAAATTCTTAATTTAGGTACTTTTGATATTTAATGTAATTTTTTGCCCTAAAAATAGCTAGAAATAGGATGAAATGATGAAACAAATAAGTTTTTATAAAATTAATTGATGGAAATGATAGGTACTGACTTCTAGTGAATTGTAATGATGTTAGGATATATTGGAAATAATTTTGTATAAAAAGAATAATATTTGGTTAATTAGATGTAATTTAGGGGGTAACATTATAATTACAAGCATTTAGGTAATAAACCCGATAGCATTGAACCATATACTGATTACGTTCCCCATATTTTTAGAAGTCTATAAAAATTTTCGAGGAATTATTTGGTGATTTGAGCTATTTATTGCGAATTTATATAGTAAAATAGCTTATATTACGAACCAGGGCACGTTTTTAGTAATAGTAGGCTAAAATATGATAAATATTAAAATGAAAACTATACATATACATGCTAGCTATATTTGATAAAAATTAAAATTTTAATATATTTAATGATAGTTTTATGACTAAGTTGTATTATATACATATTATGCTTAGATATTACCTATATTATTAAGTTCTATTAGCAAATTATACAAAATATAGTTCAATTACATAAATTGAGCATAATACAATAATACTTATTATAGGCATATATAGGTACATTAGAAACTTGAAATACCCTTTAGAAGTCGTTTCTTGAAATAGAACTCATAATACGTATCATTAAGTGTGTATAAACCCAATGACACTACTTTTACTAAAATTGGATAATTCTAGGTAATATAACCTATATCTCTATAATATTACTAGAATTTATATACTACAATAACCTTATCGTAATTGAAACATAATTTAATTGATTGAAATCGAAACGATATGTTATACGCTTCAATATGATCGAAATGATATGTTATACACAATTATATGTAATAGTATAACTATATATATTATTAATACTTAATAACTTAACTTAACTTATATAATAAAACTATATTTCATTATATAAACGAAATAATAATATACTCGAGACATACAAATATATATATAATTGTTTAGTGAAATATAAATAGATAGAACCTTAACAATTTTATAACTTTTACGAAAACTAAATTTAGGTTTTATATATATATAGAGTCTCCTAGTGAACAAAGCTCTAATGATACGAATCTACTATAGTGAGCATTAGGACAGGTAAGTGAGATCAATGCTTCATAGCATTTTGGGATATTATTTTAGAACATTTAAAGACTTTAGTATGTATCTACTTGTGATTGTAGTTAGCTATTTGTATGTGTGCAATGCTTATGTTTGAGATTTGATTTGCTATGATAGGAGCTGAGCTCCATGTTATGGTTATTTTGTAAATATTATACTTAAATTATTTGAGCTTGATTAATCACTTTAAAAAAGAACTAACTCAAACTTGGTTTAATACCTAACCTAATGTGCATCGTAACCTACTAAGGATAACGGTTAGGATTCTCTAGCCAAATACAAACTCTTTTCATTGAGGATAATTGAAATTGTCCTTTCCCTACCCTTAGTCGAATTAAATGATAGGAGAGGAGGTTACGGTGAAGTTAGGGGTTGTGGTTTAAAGGTGTTCATGGGAGGAGTGCGTTCTTCATTGCACAAGCCTCAGCTTAGTTTTGATTTGCGGTGTGCAACGTCAAACTCTTCAACTTGGATTAGAGTGAGCGTAATTTCTCTAATCTCACGATGAACCAAATAACATCATATAATGATATTTTCTTATACACACATTACATCTAACCAACTTGGTTGAAAACCCTGCTTATGTTTTGTTGAATACATATTTCTATCTTTACTCTACTTATCGAGCAAGTTGTCACTTATTCCCCTATAGTTTGATTTGTAGGTTCTAAATGGATTATAAGTATCTACCTAAAACTAAAGCACTAGTAAACTAGGACTAGAAGTGAGGCGTAATAAGGAATGGCTAATTATAGTCCTTAGTATTGACTTTTTTAACTTTCAAAGAAAACTACACGGGTATCTTCAAGGGGCTTAGTAGGTTTCATTACTCTAGTATATGTATGAAATGATAGGTACCTATGGGATTTACTACCACTTTTTTACAAAGTTGAATTTCGAGTTTATTTTTAAAGATTATTCTATAAGTTTATATCAAATAGGTATCGAATTGGATGTTTCAAAGGGTTAGAGTCAAGTACGCTTAGTATGAACTAGATCTAAGATAGCAGTTGTAAGGTCAGTTTCTATCTTAGGATGGCTCACATGGTGGAATTGTTATGACTTTACCTTTTTGAGACATGACATACAATAGATACAAACTTATCATGCCACTTATGGATTTGCACTCCAACCCATCCATAAATTTTTTACCATGTTGAACAATCTCAAAATACCAACCATCGGGTTGCCTTCTTATCGTGAAAATATATTTAAACAACTAGGGCATGGCCTTAACCTCAACCTCTTCATAGATTATCTCAATGCTACAAGAAGTCTATAAGTATTCAATGAAAACATACTGGGTGTAACCCAAAAATAATTAAAGAATTATTTGATAAAAGTAGAAAATAAGAAGCGCAGTCCAAAATTAAGGCATTTCAAATATATATGAAATTTATGGTCTCTTAGAAAACACACCCTCTTGTCCTCCTTCAACCTATGTAAATTCCATGTCTTAGGAAGATCTTGCCAATATTTATTATACTTTGAGACAAGTGTCTTAATAATACAAATTGCCACTCCATTTGGGGAATCACTATAATAAAAAACATTATTGTACAAATACTTGGCTACATATCTTCTTTCCCTATCATTCGGATAGTTATCCATTAAAAGAGCATTGATGTGAGTAAGTTTTTCCCATTACTCAATTGTGCTATCTGCCAAACTACTTGAAGAACACATTGAATCATTCCTTTTTTGGGCAGAGGATAAGTAGCCTTGGACTTAATTGCCTTAGAATCTAAAAGTATAAGTTAAAGAATGATGCTTTAAACCATACCTAATTGAAGCTATACAAGAGAATCATGAACTAGATGAAAGTTTGGAAGATGAGATGTCAAAAGCAAATGAGAACTTTGCAAGTAGATGCAGATGAGAATAGAGTGAAGAAATCCTTTATCAGTATGAAAAATCCCTTATTTATGAATGGTTTCTCTTCGTAACCCTAATACACTTCTGATGAGAATGCAGTTTTGATTAGACGGTTAAGTATGGATTAATGACATGTATTATGAGTTAGAAATCTAATAATTATCGTATTTTTGACAGTTATTAGCTCTTGCAATGTAATGATGGATAGGATGACAACTGTCATGCTTGCTACCATGGAATAGTGAATAGGCAAGAAAATTAAAAGGCTACAGTCTTTTATTTAAGATATGACATATTGCATTTCAAAATAAGAGTCAAACCTTCCCACATCACTCGACATCTAGAAAACTCATTTTTGTCTTAATCATCCAACTACCCAAACTAAACATTAAGCTTTTTTTACTCCTATGGTCATGTTCTCAACTACGAGAGTTAGAAGGCAAATGTTGATAGTTAGATTTCACCATAAAATATTACTCAACCATTTGGCTGACGGGAAAGTGACTAATATCATTCTTGACTAATGCTGACCAAGGCTCAGTCCACTTGATGAGCCTTGGAGCCTGACCTATTACTATGTCTAGTTTGAACTTAGGAAAGTAATATTAACAGTTATGATCAGTATGATCTCATTACATAACCATCCACTATTTCTATATTTTAGGCATGTGCTTGATTACAAGATCTCTACATGGCCCACTACTAATGATTAATTATTGTTTAGGACATCCAATGTTTGCCTATAAATATGAAGAGAAAGCATTGTAAGAACTCTCTTACAACTTACAAACTTTCTACTTATTCACTCGTCTCTCTAAAAAACAACTACTAACTTAGGTATCAGAATAATTATATTAGACTAGCCCTGGTTCCACTTAGCCTTTATTTGTGCATTTGAAGGAACATAGTTTTACTTAAAATCACTTGACAAAACCGCTTACTTAGTTCAATTAAGGATTAGAAAAGGACCATTACAATTATCCTCAGCGAAGGGGGTTTGGTATTTGGTCTGAAGTAACTAATCGTTCCCCTAATAGGCCGTTATGCATGACTAGTTAAGTCAATGGTCAGATTTCAATTATTTCCATTTAAGAGTAACAAAACAAGTTCAAACTAACTGACAATATGCAATCAAGCAAAGCAGCATGCCAAGGAGTGAACTCCCATCACAGAAATAGATTATTAATCACATACATAGCACACATGTAGACAGCTAAGTTATATCCACAAACAATACACTCTTAAGCTTTCAAATACTTTAATATAATATCCCAACTAGTAGTAAAGTCACAATCCCAACTTACTTATATAGATGTTCGCTCTGGTAGGTCCTTACTATCAACGTTCTGCTTGTTTGGAAATCCTATATATATCAAAATATAGATTTAACTTTCCTAAGGTTTACAAAAATATTAGGGTTTTATCTTACTCTACACATTATTGTATAACTTACCAAAAGTATTGTTTAGATAGTTATTTTAATAAAGTTACATATATTATGAAATATAAATATATTTATACATGTATTTAATTATTATAGTTTTATTATATAAGTTATATTAAATTAGCTAATATTCATAGATATACANAGCATGCCAAGGAGTGAACTCCCATCACAGAAATAGATTATTAATCACATACATAGCACACATGTAGACAGCTAAGTTATATCCACAAACAATACACTCTTAAGCTTTCAAATACTTTAATATAATATCCCAACTAGTAGTAAAGTCACAATCCCAACTTACTTATATAGATGTTCGCTCTGGTAGGTCCTTACTATCAACGTTCTGCTTGTTTGGAAATCCTATATATATCAAAATATAGATTTAACTTTCCTAAGGTTTACAAAAATATTAGGGTTTTATCTTACTCTACACATTATTGTATAACTTACCAAAAGTATTGTTTAGATAGTTATTTTAATAAAGTTACATATATTATGAAATATAAATATATTTATACATGTATTTAATTATTATAGTTTTATTATATAAGTTATATTAAATTAGCTAATATTCATAGATATACATAATTATACTATTATTTATAATATATCGTTTTGATTGTATTAAAATGTATATTTAATTGGTCAAATTACATTTTAATTACAGAAAGGTCATCATAGGATGATAATTTTTGTAATATTCTAAGAATATCTATTTAATTACCTAAAATTATCTAATATTAGCAAAATTAATATTGTTGGGTTCATATGAACTTGACGGTATCCAATACGTGCTCTATTTTCAACAATAACTTCTAAAGGATATTTTCAATTATAATATACAGGTAAATCCATATAACAAGCATTATCACATTATGTTCATATTATCTAAATAAATTATATTTTTATGGAATTTTCAAGTAAAATATGATAAATTACGTATTTTCTATCCCTAACACGTATATACTCTAGTTCAGGCTATATAATATTACAAAATATAACAAAAAATATATATATTCATATTTGACCAGAGTAGATATAGTCTTGATTTAATTAAATAATTAACATGCTTTAACCTAATATTGCGAGAAAGATGTTCTAGTTAAAAAACTAAGCCATTTAACTAAAAAAATTCATAATAAATAGCTAGGATGATCAAATAAATCTACAAAAAATTTTGTGCACTTAGAAAAATATGCCAAATATAACCAACAACTTATTTCATGAAATCGAGGTTATCAGCTAAATATGTAAAATTATGTTTTTACCCTTAAATTATGATTAATTAAGAAAACGATATTATTTTTATACAAAATAATTTCCAACATCTCTTGATATTATAAAAAGCATCCAAATTAGATGTCAATTTAATCAATTATTTTTATAAAAATCAATTTATTTCAAAAAATGGCAATTTTAGCTATTTTTAGGGTAAAAAATACAATACTAAACATATATGAAATCAAAATTGGGCTTCATACATTAAACTATATGTAATAGAGATCCTATAAAAAAATTTTGAGCAAAAAACAATATCATTTAATATATTTATTTTTTAATTGAAAATTTAGATAAATAGTACTAATTCTTAAGGAAGTATATGAAATAATCATAATTTTACAAAAATAAAATTGTAACATGAAAGCATCTTAGAAATAACTTAAGAATAAATTTTTCTAGATTTTTACTAATTAATTAACTATTTTTAGAAAATAATTGAAAAATAAGGTAGAAATTAAACCTACTTATTCATTAGAGCTTCACCTGCCATTGATCGATGAGGGTGTGTTAGATGGCCAAAGCGTAGGTGGCTCTGCTAGAAGCTAGTGGGGTTTAATAGTAGATTATGGTTTGGGTTAGGAACTAATCTAGGTTAGTGATAGCTCTATTTATCCTTTTTTTTTTCTATTTTTGTAATTTTTTAAAATTTTTCTTGTGTGTTTTAAGCTTCCAAAAAGTACAAAATGAAATCCTAAGGTCCTATTTATATAGATTTGGATTGGTAAAATTTTCCCTCCACATTATGTAATTTATTTAGTGTTTTTATTTCCTTTTTCATCACTAATTCCTAAGGAGGAGGTGTCATTTGATCTTTAACTTAACTTTTGATTTGGCAATCTTAGTGTTTGGAGGATGCTATGACTATTTTCCAAATTTCCCTAGGTATTTTGATGAATTTAGTTATTATTTGTGTATTTTGAGTATAATATATTAATATTTAATAGTTTTGTTAATATACGTATATATATCCTATATAAATGATACATATAATGAGCAATCATATTTATTTAATTATGTTTTACCTATGTGATTAATTTTTAAGATATATTTTCCTCTTAACTTTTTGAATTTACTGCTTATTTTATATGTTTTTAAGTTTTTGAGTTGATTTACAAATACATTTATTTTATATATCGGGTATATTCATAAGAATATATACATTTCATATATTATTTTATACAATATTATTCACTTTTATAACTTAAATAATTTATCTCTAATATCTCATTATATTTCAAAACTCAGTTTTAAGGTTTCCGATAAGTTTTATATTATATTGAATAATTATACATTTAGGACTAAAATTAGGGTTTTATTAAATTATTTTTAAAATTTAACTTTATTATGTTATTTCTATTGACTTTTCTAATATCGTCATAAAGTTTGAATTCAATCAAATAAATTTTATCAAAAGTTTTAAATTTAAGTACGATTACCCTAAATACTGGCTTTAGAGGCTCTGACGTATCATGTGTGCTTAACCTTTAACTATATAAATGTGCTTCTAATACTCATACATGATCATTTTAACCATGATTTTATATACTTCACTTTCAATTTTATTATTTTATTCTAGGATAAAATAATAAATTAGAGTGTAAAAAGTCTTCCCAAATATTTAATTATCGCACATAGATCAAATATAAGGCAATATATCTGTAATTTACCCAAAGATAAACTAAAAGATGTGAAGGCTCCTATTGCAAGTTTGAAAATGACAATTAGACTGTACAAGTCGACGAATGAACGAAACGACTACATATTTAATATGTTAATGCCCTTAGCAGTTGGTTAATACATAACTCCTCACGCCAAAGAAAGGAAATCCAATATAATAACATCACGGAAGCCTGGGTTTTTGATCGTCAGTTTTGTGTATTTTAAGTTAACAACATATGGTAGTGATGGCTATAAATTGTATTGTTATGAGTGGAATGTTATGATTAATAGGTAGCTCCATTTGGACGTAGGTAGCGGAAATATCGTAGAGAAGGTATGTAATTCTTCGGTTGAGAAGTTTTATGAGATTCTTTGGAGGATTCAAAGGATGTGCATCAGAAAACCAGCATCATTGATATATAGTAAGGGTTAATACTTTGGTTTAAAAGTTTCATAATAAACGAATGTCTTGCCGTTTGTTGAGGGCAGATTTTAAATCCCTCCGCTCTGTGCAAAGATTGAGGTAGCAGGATGCTTGGGGCATCTTTTGTCTCACCTAGAAATCTAAGCCAAGGTATCGATTTATCAAATGCAGCTCAAAATTCTTCGTGATCTTGAGAGGAGACTTATTTTGACATTTGTAAAACCCAACTCAAATGAATTTTGGTAATTTTGGGAATACACTCGGTCGACCAAAAGTATACCGAGTTTGAAGATTC
Source organism: Lumnitzera littorea (assembly GCA_024138015.1). Classification (NCBI taxonomy): domain Eukaryota; kingdom Viridiplantae; phylum Streptophyta; class Magnoliopsida; order Myrtales; family Combretaceae; genus Lumnitzera; species Lumnitzera littorea. The sequence goes on along the minus strand of JAMXBB010000004.1, from coordinate 59,823,144 downwards.
GTTGACCGTTATGCATAATGGAGGAGCAAATGACACACAACTAAACCTAGCTAGCATTTCATAGAATGGGGATTCGCCCTCTTTCAGTATGATTGTAAAACAATCTAAAAAGTCGTGAGAGTTTGTTTGTTGAGAATGATAGGATCCTCTTATACTCTCTTTTCGTCGTTGTTATAGTGAATCGCTGCTATTCCTTTTCATGTGGCTTCTAATCCCATACTAGGGTTTTCCACATAAATCATTTTCTCATCTCGTTTATTTCTTTTCTTTGGTCAACCTAATTTGTTTATTGCTTGCAACTTTATACATATGCTAATTTAAGCCTTTCAATTGAACTGAATATATATATATATATATATATATATATCAAGCATAACAAAGTACCAGATAATTTGATTATTTCCGTGATAAATTATTATTCTTTCTTAAAGAATTAGATCCTCATGAATAGCCTAAGTTTGCACTTCACTGAAAGGATGAGGGAGCTCACTCACATGCCTAGAATAAACAAATTGTGCATCCAGGTAACTCAAAATGTCACTTTCTTACTCAACTTCCCCACTGAAGGCAAAGGATATCACCAGCTAAGTAGTATGATCACTACTGCTTCCATTGGAGTGGAGTAGGTTCAATTTCCGTATCTGTAAAATGTAATTGGCCCGAGTGGGGGTGGAAAAAAGAAAAAAAAAAAAAGGAAAAAAAGAAAGCTGCAGTGGAGCAAAACGGGAATATTGAATTTCAGATCAACCCTCACCTAACATTAGATCTCATTCTTCAGCATTGCACCGGTTTTCTAGACTTTTAGCGAGCCCATTTTAGTTCAATCTAGATTGATTTCGCAGCAAGACAAAGTTAAAATTACTTCTCATTTGAGGTTACAAACATATCCAGCCATATAAGACAGATGCCATAGTTGAGTATTATAATCATCTAGAATTTTAACTTACTCCAAAGGTAGAATCATGAATAACAAATAAATAAATCAACGTATTTCCGGAGCTTTACAGCAAGTGCCTCCCATTCGTGAATAATGTAGGAGGTAAAGAAGCTTGATGTTACATATTCAAGGGGGGGAAAAAAGGAAAAAGGACCTACCTAGACAAGATTGCCTTTCATCTGAACTTGTCAATGAATGAGAAAAGGGAAGTTTACACTAGCAGAACTAAAGACATCTCCACAAAATCTAATATAATTATGTAGTTAGCAAGTTAAAGTTAGCTGCAAGAACTTGCTGTTATCAGGGAATGCCAAGAAAAAGGATGAGAGCCTCAGGACAAATGTCACTATTGCCATCGTCGAGGAGGTTTGTTGAATGAAGGGGTTGTAGAAGGAGTTTTCTTAACGCCTGATAGAAGTTCAGCAGCAAGTTAAGGGAAGGTTCAATTTTGCAACCCAGTAAAACAGCAAAAACTAAGCAGAATGGATAGTAAGCTTACTTGATGTCACCTTGGATGCAGATGCTGTAGGTGATGAAATTTGTCCTACTCTTGTTGAGGATCGAGAAATTTTAGACGGCGACTTCAGTCTGTATTATGTTGAATCAGACATTAACTAATGAATGAGTAATTAAAATAAATTATATTTCTTATTGGGCACATGCATTTCCTAGATTGATATTGTCAACTGTATTGCATTACTTTTCTCAGGTTGTGAAGCAGTTGGGGTTGCAAAATCTACTAAAATTGGTATGCTTTGTGCCCATCAAGATCAATTTCTGTTTAGTAACAAATATGAAGGCTTGTATAGCTGTGGTATTAAACTTAATATGGTGTTAGAGTAACAAGTCCTGCTTTGAATCACCATCTTATTTAATTAAGTTGTCCACCTAATGGCTTCAGTCAAATTCTTAGTTCACAAGTGAATGAAAGTGCTTCAAGCCCTTACAACAGTTGGTTGTAGAGCTAAACTTAACACTATCAACAAATTTTCATATTTTCCTTACCCTCCTTTGCATTCAAATGTGTGTAAAAAAGTTTGGATATGGGTACGTGTGTGCTTATGAGAGAGAAGGGAGAGAGACAAAGACCTTTCTACACTACTAGATGATACGGCACCTCCAGAATCTAAGCTACTTTCTGCAAAATCATCAGTTTCCATGCTCATATCGTGTGTAGAGTCATCTTCATAATCTTGATCCCCGACTTCATAGATCTCAACATCTCCTAAAGATTCACAGGATCTTTTAAACTCATTGAAAGATGACATTAAATTGGATTCTACAAGCTTCTCACCAGCCATTGAAGGTAAGTCTGAATCAGAAGCAGTTCTATGACCAAGCTCCAAGCCTCCCCCAGAAGTTGGACTCTTGATTGCTGTGGTAGATCCATACTTCGATGAGGTCATACCTCGCTTCTCATTGGGAGTAGGATACACACTCTTTAGATCTTTAAGTAGCTGCAACCGCTCAATCTCTTCATCCCTCTTTGCTATTGTATCTTTCAGAGATGCCACCTTCATTAAAAGTTGCATCCAGAGAGTTAGAAAATTTTACCTCTTATTTGGAAAACTTAGACGGTTAATTTGATAGCTTTTCAATTCCTTTAGCAAGCATTCCACTCAATAAGATGATGGAAGGAGTTATTCACTTATATTATCCCACAAAGCAAAGTTCACTACTGCTGAAAACAAGAGCAATAGATGAAACAGGATCTTTCACATAATTTTAACAAACAAATTTTGGCTTATGGGGGAATCTATCATTTTTCTGTTAGCAATAGTATGATGAAAATAACCAAAATTCTATTAATTTTTATCTTTTGGTATACAATGCAGTTGTAAAAGTTCCACAGACCAATTGCAGTGGAGGTGCCCATTATTCAATTACAAACTAGAAAATTTTGCATTCAGGTCAGGCTCAAAGGGGATTCAACGTGCAAATGTAATTTACCTGCTCCATCAGCTCCTTAACATCTCTGCCCTCCTTACTACTCTTGGCTGCACCAAGCTCTACTCCAGAGACCCTCTCAGCAAACTTCAAGGTACTTAGACTTTCAGAATATGAGGTAGTATCAGGATTGAGCTGAACAAACATGAGTGTTTTTGCTTGACCACCTATAACATGAGAAAAGAGTCAGATACTAAAATTTGGTTTTATTTTGGAAAACCAATATTTTAAAATATATCCAAGCAACTGTTCCATTCATATGTACCTAATGAAGTTTGGAGAACTTGAGTAAGCTTGCTGTTTCTATATGGCACATGTGCACTCTTTTGTGCAAGAGCAAATATCACATCTCCCAAGGCAGAAAGCGACTTGTTAATATGTTGTGCTTCCCTGAGTCTATCCCCAGTTACCTCTGACCGATCCACCCTCTCACTTCCTGCAAGATCGATCAGATGAAGACTACCCCGGAAAACAGTGCCGTTTTTTAGATCTGTCCCACGGACATGTATGGTAAGAATGCTGTTTCCACAAAGGAAAAGTATTGTTAAAACTTGCTAGAAATCTACAATTAAGAGAAACATAACTTTTAGGTGTTTCTTAGCTTATTTCAGCTACCTGTGAGAACGACTACTTCGTTCATTCATAGCAGTGGAACCAACAGCCCTATTACGCATTCCTATATCCATCAATTCCAAAACGTCTGAAGTTGATTTCACATATTCCATAGATGCATCAGGCACTGCTAAACCATTGGGTTGAGAAATATTTGAAATTCCCAGTGTGTGAATGTCAAGGAGACATCAAATAAAGCATTTTGAGTTTTAAAAAAGCACTAAGACATGTCTTTAATTCAAGTAAGGCAGCATCAGCAACACAACAACAAATGACGAAGTTGGACAAAATATTTTCAAGTAACAATAATTGAAAGGATATTTTTTCTGAGCCCCATCGCTGGACAATAAGTCTCTCACTTGCTCATTGTATATCTCAATCATTTGGACTGTAATTTCATAAGAGATTAAGCTTCTTCTAGTTTCAGAAATTCTGAAAAGGTCATTCAGAGCTCGGTAATTAACTCCCCAAGACTCTTTGGACTCTGCATTAGGACCAGTCTGAAATGGGAATCAGTTGCTGAATAAACCAAGCATAAGAGCAGCATTATAAATCCAAAGAGGATTTTTACCATAGTGTAAGTTTTTCCAGATCCAGTCTGGCCATAGGCAAATATGCACACATTATATCCATCAAGTACAGATTGAACAAAAGGTTGGATGTCTGAATAGACCTCCACTGCAACATTCAAGGGGAAAAAAAAAATGTCATTCAAGAATGCATTATTCTCAAATGGATGCATATTTTAAACATAAGTAGACAAAAAAATACAAAGAGAAGACCAAAATATCGATCAACTAAGAACTAAACAAATTTGGGGAGGCTACAAGAAAATATATGTATGTATGAAAACCTTGAGAAGCAGCTGGTCCAAAGACCTTGTTAAACTTAAACAAACGATTTGCATCTTTCCCTTGTTTTGACGGATTTGAAATAACCAATTCCCCATCTTGACCAATACGTTCCACTATTGTTTGTCTTCCAGCCTGTCCAGAAAGAAATGGCCTAATCCTACAATATACTCTAATATTTCCTGCATGAGTAAGCTGATTAAATAAACCACACTCTCCAAACAGAAATTATTTACATAAACTCAATCAAAGTGATGTACCTTTTAAATCCTGGACCTCATTAAATAATTTCCTGTTTTCAGCAAGAACTGCATGGTAGTTCTCTGCAGCATGTGTTAATTCCTTAAATTTCACTCCTGCAAGAACAAAACTCATGGTCATTGGCCCTCTCTGGAAAAGTATTCAACTTTAGCAAAAACTTCAACAAAACTCACCTAACTTCCTAAATTCTTCGCTGTATTTGTTTTGGGTATCCAAAACTTCTTGCTTGATAGAAGTGTTAGACAACTGTAGTTTCTGAAGAGGAATGTCTGTTTAGAGGGACGAACATTATAAAGGTACATATTGACAAAAGAAAGCTATGAGTAGTAACACCTACCCGAAGCTTACCAACTTGGAACTCCACAAAGCTTCTGCAAGCTTGCTCTTTCTTATTCCAACCCTGACTCTTATGTTTCAAATTAATCTCCAACTCTATTGCTTTCCTTTCTGATACATCCAATTGGCACTCCAGTTCTTTTAGCCTATCCTGCAACGCCAATTTAGTTCCCTTAGTTTCTGTCTCTGATTGCAATGTGCGTAGTTCATATGTCCTTTTAGCAACTTCTATCTCCTGTTTCAATGCAGAAACTTCTCTATTGTGGCTATCTTTTTCTCCCTCATACATCCTTTTGGCAATTTCTAGTTCCTGCCTCAGCTTTGCAATTTCTTGGTCAGAGCTATCCTTCTCTTCCTCATATTTCTTTTTCACAACTTCTAGTTCCTGCTTCAGTGCCAAAACTTCTTGGTCTTGAATATCCTTCCCCTTCTCACTTGTCCTTTTAGTAACTTCAAGCTCTTGTCTCAGTGCTGAAACTTCTCGATCATGTCTATCCTTCTCTTTCTCATACATCCTTCTAGTAACTTCAAGCTCCTGCTTCAGTGCTGATGCTTCTTTGCTGCTGCTATCCTTTTCTTTCAACAACTTAGTCATGCCCTTCTCTTCATTCCTTCTCTTCTCTTCTATCTTACCTGCCTCATTCTGCATGCAAGTACCAAAATTTCCTAAGATCTGGTTGTGCCTCTTTATATACTACCAGCCACAGAATGTAAGACTTGTATGCATTAAAGAAATGGTTTTTCATGTTAATGCTGTCAAATACAAGCTTATATATTATTCTATCAATGCTACAGGAAACTTCTGTTACAAAATATTACCAAAGAAAACATTTTGCAACCAAAAGTTTTGCAGATTGAGCAAAGGAATGGCAGGAGCTTACATCTTCTCACTTTAAAAACATAGATGATTGAGAAAATATAGTTGATACCTTAGTTTGTTGAAGCCGTTCCATGGCTATCTGTGACAACATAACAAATATAATGAATTACTTTCGCTGCGATAATAGCAATGAGGATATCTTATAGTAAGAGAAAACTTCGTCATTTCCCTAACCTCAGTTTCATTGCAAGTTCCGGTTGCAAGGGCTTCAAGCACCTGAATCCTAGATTGATACTTCTCTTCACGAGCCTTGAAAAGATTATTTTGCTGCCAACGTGATACATATATCGTCATAAAGAAATTCAACCAACTTAGAGAAAGGATAATTTGATGGAGGAAATTTTACGGTTCTCAAGTGTTCAGCTTGTGTTGAAATACGGCGCTCAATTTCCTGCACAACTTTCCTTAGAAGAATGACTACACGCTGCACCAAAAGACCAGCATTGGCAATGACATTGAATATGTTAAATACATACACATTTGAACTAGCATATAAGAATTGTTGCTTGAATAAAATGCCTTGGTACATGATAAATTGGCGTACATGAGGTATGTCAACATTATCCCTTTCAGTGCTTTCATCTAGGATTCCATTCACAACACTCAAAAGAGATTGAGTAGGAGCATTCTGCAGGAAGAAAGTTGAATATATGTTAACTCAAATTTTGCTGTCCCATAATTCTGCACGCAAGACTCAGGTCTTCCTTGGCTATAATGACTTTAAAATACTTACATCTAAACTGTTTGATTTCATCATCTCCAAGATCTTTGTATCTGGAAGGTCTGCATACCTGCCTTGCTTCAGCTGAAAAACCTCATGGAATTTGAGCCCAACGTGGTGTACCAATGCAGCCGATGGCTCTGTTGAAAGTCAAGAGGACAAGAAATGCTTCAGACCAAAAACAAATATGGCAGCATTAGAAGCAGGCATCATCCTTCTTCTGATCGTGAAATCCTATGCATTTAATTGCTTTCTATTTTAAGTTTTGATGAATCAGTTTTCTGGACATTTTGATATTGCTATCACAATAGAAACAGCAAAATAAGAAAAATCAGATCTTCTTGACATATTTACTTATAACTAGATGCACCTTAATACAGGGGATTTGTCTGATATCAAATTCTCCTGCTCTAGTTCTTCTACATAAGATATTGTAAGCCACAAAAGTTCAGTATGTAAAGAAGAATTATCAATAAAGAAACGTATATTATGCATGATACTCGCAAACATTTCTTCCAAGTGTAAAATGAACGTGTGAAGATAGGATATGTATGCCATATCTAGTTAAGTTGCTGGCGAATTTCCAAGAAGAAACATGTCTTTTGTACAATCAATGTAGAGGCATAACTAGTCAGAAACATATCAATCAGATTAAAAAAGTGCACTTGGCATTTGCAAGGATTCATGCAAGTAAATATAAGTCAAGAATATAAGAGAATATGAGAGAGAGAGAAACCTGACATGACAGGACTGCGGAATGCACGTTGAAATTTTGACTCAGAGAGAATCTTCTTCCTCTCTTCTCCAAAAATGAAAATCAAAATAGATTATAGCGTAAGAATTTGTGTTTAATCTCTGAAGAGATTAAGAATAAAGTGATAATCACCTTCGGCTGCATTTGACATGAGCTGTGCTCTAACTGTTAGAAGACACTCTATAACAAATTTCATATTTCCCTACATGATTTAGGCCAAAAAGTCATTAAGAAAAAGAAGTGCTGACATCCTTTAATAGCACAAAAACAAGGTTAAAGCTTCACGTTTTTTCTAGAAACAGAAATGTTTGTGTAAAACTCAGTTATCATGTGTGCAAAAACTCCATAAGAAAAGCAAGGTGATCTAACTATCCATAGAAACGATCAACTGAACACACGTTTACAGGAAATTCACATGATTGTCCGTAAAAAGATGTGCACCTTCTTGAGATCTGCAGCTTCAAACCTAGGAAACCCCATTTCATCCAAAATTGCCAGAAATCTTTTAACACGGTCCAGCTGAAGATCTGATCCCTAAATGACAATGAGCAGCACATTAGATTGAAATGCTCAGCTGCTGTACTAATCATCATGTTGCACAATCGAGACATGCGGTTAGTTGGTATACCTCATTCACACAACCTGGTCTGAGCCTATTTGCAATTTGAGTCAAAACAGAACTATCAACCAAGATTGCTCTTAACTCCTCATCAGAAGCATTTATGGACAAAGATAAACCAGGGTGAATGCTATTCAACCACTCTATCAAAACTATTCTCTGGTTTGCTGCAGGGCAACAGTCGTAACAGATAAGTAGACTACATAGATACAAGAGAGAAAAAGATACAACAGTTGCCATTTTGTACCTTCAGAATCACTGGTGTTTACACTGGACATAAGTTCTTTACTAAGATTCATTGTGGATCTTTCAGGTTTCTCATTTTCATTTGTTGGCTTGTCAGCAAAAGAAGGGCTCATGTGGCCTCTGGGAGAGACAACTTGCTCCATGGTATACTATAAAGCTGTGGAAGAAGTATGGACTCTTCAATGCTACAGCAAGCAGACCCTGATGGATAAAAGGAATGAGAACAGCCTTGAGGCAATTGTTTGCAACATAATTCACTCATTGCCCAATCTAATCTGGCTGGAAAGGCATCAATGGTGTTGATGGCTATACATCCATTTAGAAACAATCACCAAATTCTAGAGAGAAATGGCAATGAACATCAAAGAAAGAGGTCTATTAATAGATGAATTGATATTAATTCTAGCTGCAGTTCAGCAAAGTTGAAGCGGCTAAGAAATCAAAGAAGGGGTCTCATTGAGGCCAAAATGAGATCATCAATACAAGCATTGGCGAATGCCATTGCCAATGGGACCAATTCTTGAATTTCAACAGTCCACACCATATTTACAAATACATCATGATTCCATTGCGCACCTTCAAATTTAGTGATGTCAAAATCATTTCAAGGGTGCAATTTATTTATTTATTTTTTTTTTAAGAAAGAAAAGCCTTGTGTGTTTAAAGCTCCAACATTGCCAAGCAGCTCAGTGTCCTATTTCAATTCTACATCTGCTGCATATAGCCAAACCCAACAAGCATATATTCTTTCTCAATCTTTAAATTGGCTAGATTGAAATTTATTTATTTATTTTTTTTTGTGTGTGTTCATTCTGCTATATATTCAAATCTGTCTATATACAAATTTTGCAAAAGAAGATAATCATACCCGATTCCTCGGTACAGAGATTTCCTCGCAATTTGGAATTATTCCTGCAACCCAATAAATTATTTGGCAAATTCAACTTGGAAACAGTTTTCCAATTCCATAAAACTTCACATCACCAAATCATGCAACTGCAAGAACATAAAGATACTGAAATCTTTCGTGCAACAACATTTGAACCAATGGCTGATAAATAAAGAAACAACACATTGATAATCAACAAAGTAAAACAAGAAAACTAAAAACACAGTACAACTTGACGAAGTAATAATATACATTTACATGAAGAATGTGAGAAGCACAACAAAATCCAATCTGAAAGACTTGTACACAACACAAGCCTAGCACGTTTATGCATGGATTAAAAAAGTGGGGATTCTTTTTTGTTAAGCTTTTATTTTGGTGTTTTTTGACTTTTCCATTTTAATCCTTCATCTACAAATTTTAGAAGTTTCCTTTTTTGTTTTATCAGAATGGATGATTATTTCTTTTTTTCTTTTTTCGTTTTTTTTTTTTTTTTTTGTTCTTTCGGAAGGTGAAGTTTGTTGGTATTCCGTACGAGTTGGGTAATCATAAGACTGGAGAGAGAAGGAAAGAGGGGGAAGCAAAGACCGGGGCTTAAATGTAGGAATCTCTACGTCTCACTGATTTGGATATCTGGGTGTTTGCCACGTCGACACACCTGAACAAAGTCCGGATGGTTTTTCTTCTGTTGCTCGGTTCCATTCTCTCGGGTTTGCTCAATGGGCTCGCCAATGCATACCCACCACGCAAAAAAAGAAAAAAGGATCTCGTAGCCCATGCTTTAAGCGAAATTAACAAATTTGAAGTAAATTTTATTTTACTGTTTTCCTATAATTTATCATTTATATATTTATATATATATTCGTCTTCACTATATATTTCCCTTACTCGGCTCCATCCTCTCGAGTTTGCTCGTTGAGCTTGCCAATGCAAACCCACAACCAAAAAAAGAAAAAAGGATCTCGTCACCCTTGCTTTAAATGAAATTAAAAATTTTTAAGTAAATTTGATTTTACTATATTTCTATAATTTATCATTTATACATTCATATATATATATATATATATATTCGTCTTCACTACTTCATATGCATGTGTATATATTTGCGTGGAATGTTTGTTTCCACTTACTCGTATATCACTTAAACTTTTAGAAGACTTTGAAGATAATTATGTCAACCTTTCCTATTCCCACAATAACTAACAACACACTCAAGAGAGGGAAAGAAGGTACTTCAAGAGAGAAGCTTTGTAATATAAATGAACTTTACTTAATTCACTAATGATTACAATTGAGACAAAATTCTCTATATATACAAGTGACCTCCTTAAACTAATGGCCAGAATTAATCGAATTTAATAGTCTATATTACATTTACAATTCTAACGTTACCTATTCCTTACCAGATACAAAGATTTAAGACATTTTGGACTAAGAAACTTCTTCATACTAAAAGCTTTAATGGATCTAAACTTTAAGCTTCCTCTCATATGAGCCATAAGGAACCTAATGGTTATGAGCCTCTTTTGGAGATTCATGACATTTTTCCCTGCTCAAATCTGGTGATGCCCTCATTTTTGTCTCTTGGTATTTGTTGATCAATGATTCAAACTGCCATAATAATTCAGTTGGTTCTCAACTATTCTCACTTTCAAGTAGTCCCTTCCACATGATTAAATACTCAACACAGTTGGGGTACCCCTTGCTCAATTACTATCCAATCCGTTGATACCTTTTCAACCTCCTTATCATAAGAACTCTGTATTGTTATAAGAGCTGGTCTCGCCTTTATTTGCTCCGAATCTCTCTCATCTTCATAGTATGGCTTTAACATGCTGACATGAAACATTGAGTGAATCTTCAACCTTAGTGGTAACTCTAACTTATAACCTACCTTCCTAACCTTCTTCACTACCTTATAGGATCTTTCTTATCAACTCATTAAGCCCTTGTGAAGTGCCCCCTTAGTTCATTGTATTAAGTGTAGTCAGAACATGACAAGGTCTCTAACCTAATGCCTAATGTCCCTCCTATCCCAGTTAGCAAATTTCTTCATCCTCTTAGTAGCTTTATGCAAATAAAATCTAAGCCACATTTGCTTCTTCCTGCTAGTTCTTAGCAAAGTCATTCATTGTAGGGTTGATACCTTTATGCTCCGTAGCAACAGTATTTTGGGTAATTAGCTATATTCCCAACACAACTTCTAAGGAGCTCTTTCTTGTAGCCTAGCTATATCATACATTCAAGGAGAACTGGGCGATATCCAATAAATTTGCCCAATTCCTCTAACTAACACTTACATAATGCCTCAAATATAATTCCAACAATAAATTCATCCTTTCAATTTGTCCATTGGTTCACAGGTGTAAGCTAATGGAGAAGTTTAAATCTAAACCCATCAACTTGAATAGTTTTGTCAAAAATCTCCCTGTGAACCACCCATCTCTATTTTTAATAATAGATGTGGGTAATCCCCAATACTTTACTACATGCTCCATAAACAAACAAGTGGCTTCCTTAACTAAGCACTCTTTCTTAGCCAGTATGAAAGTCGCATACTTGGAGAAGCAATCTATTACTACCATTATAGTTTTAAAATCCATAAAGACACTTTCCCAAGGCCTCTTAGGTATAGGAAGGGATTGTAAAAGACTTGTCGGAACCTAGTTCTCCACTTTATCCTACTGGCATATGAGGCACGACTTTACATATACTTCCAGATCATTCCTCATGTTAGGCCAATAATACCAATCTTCTATCAATGCTAAGGTCCGATGTACCTTAAGATGTCCCATCTATGGCAAGTTATGACATTTCTTTAAGATCTCCCTCCTAAACCCTATGTATAATGGGACATATAGTTGGGATCCCTTCATGTAAAATAATCTATCCTTTACCTAAAATCTCCAAGTTTTTTTTCTTACCGAGTGCTATCTACCAAATGCTTTGCTTAAGGATCACGAATTTATACCTCCTTAATCATCTCTAGTACATTACCCACCAATTGGCTAGCTATAAATGTTAGGTCTTACCTTCGACTAAGTGATCCGCTAGAATGTTAGCGCTTCTAAGTTTATGTTCCAATACATAGTTAAACTCTCCTAAGAAGATTTGCCATCGGGCTTATTTAGCTAACAATTGCTTGGTTTGGAAGTAATTGGTAGCTACATTATTGATCTTTACCATAAATTGGCTTCTTAACAAATAGTGCCTCCATACTCTAATACTGTAAACTATTTCTGTCATTTCTTTCTCATGGGTAGTGTACTTCTTCTTTGTATCATTCAACTTATAACTCTCATAAGCCAAAGGATGCCTCTCTTGCATAAGAACCTCACCAATAGCAAATTCACTCGTATTTATATGTAGTTCATATGGCTTAGTAAAGTTAAGTAAGGCTATAATCGGTTCTTCTATGATTACCCTCTTCAATTAATCAAAAGCCTCTTATCATCTTGCATCCCGTTGCCATTCTTCATCTTTCTTGAGTAGATTTGTTAAAGGAGCCGAGATTCCTAAGTGCCCATGAATGAATAGGCTATAATAATTGGCTAATTTTAAGAATGATCTTAGCTCTTTGGACTTAGTGGGTTTCTCCCATTCTTGAATAGCTCTGACCTTAACTTTATCCATTTTGATCTTTTCTTAACCTACCACATGGCTTGAGAAAGCCACCTCCTCCTATACGAAGCAACACTTTTCTACCTTTATATATAGTTGGTTTTCTTTCGGGGCTAAGAAGACTTATCTTAAGTGTTGTACATGATCTTCCAAGGTTTTGCTATACACCATAATATCATCTAGGTATACTACTATAAATAAGTCTAAGAAGGGTGCTAATACTGGATTCATCAAAGAAAAAATGTAACAGAGGCATTTGTTAACCTAAATGGCATAATGAGAAACTCAAATGCTCCATATGTTGTGACAAAAGTTGTCTTTGGTTTATACCCTTTGGCAATCTTAACTTGGTGATATTTAGATATCAAGTATAACTTCGAGAAATATCTTGTTCTACTTAGTTGATCAAATAAGTCGGCTACTATGGGTATGGAGTACTTGTTTCAGATTGTGATCTTGTTAAGGGCTTTATAGTCAATGCATAGCTGGAGACTCCCATCATACTTCTTCTAAAATAGGTTCGGGGTACCATAGGGCACCTTAGAGTGTTAGATAAAGCCAGCATCTAAGAGTTCCTTTAATTGTCATTAAAGTTCTGTTAATTCAGGAGGTGACATCTAGTAAGGAACCACTAATGGAGGCTTAGCACTGAGCTTTAACTCGATTACATGATCTAGTTCCCTCCTAGGTGGAAGTGGCTTCGGAAGTTCCTTTGGCAACACATCGCTAAATTCCCTCAATACATCCTGGATCGCCTCCAATATCTCTTACTTCTCTGAAGCTTAATCCTCTACCTTTAGGGTAGCTAAAAACATAAGCTCATTTCACTTTATCCCCTTAGATAGTTGGATAGCTGATAGCATCTTAGTAATTGGGCCTGAATTTTGGCTTATTGGGACAACACATTTCCAAGTCTTGTTTATAACAAAGATACAATTAGAGGATGGCACAATGTAAGCCTTGATCTTGTAAAAAAAGTTCATACCAATCAGCAATTTGTAATCATCCAAGGGGGTTACTTACAATGTTTCTTTCCCATTCCATTATCCTACTTGTGACCCATGATTTGAGCCCCCATATACATCAACGCCTTTGGTTCATAGGAAGGCTCACTTTATATGGCATTCAATAGTTTTAGGGCTCCCAATTTAGAGTCACTATAGGTTATGTCCTCATTTCTAGCACATGATGCTACTAACTTAGCTCGATTTGGGCACTTCCTAGCTTTGTAAGTGGCTACACATAAGAAGTAAGAAAACCTCCACTGGGAAGACTCCCCATGAGACTCAAGGGTTGATGAGTCTTAATTTAAATACATTTATCATAGTGATTTTATGGTATTTCTCTTGTAATGTTGGCTTGATTTAAAGAAATTGGTACTTAGTTGAGTAAAATTTTGATTTCAAGGTTTGAACGCATTCTTAAATTGAAAACAAAGAAAATGAATCAAATTTCACTCAATTTAAAACTCAAACAAAGAAGTTATGGAGAGGGACATGACCTGCTAACATGATCATGTCTGACCAAGAGACTCATTTTCAAGAGAAAACAAGGTTGAGAATAGAAAACGACATAACAGTATCTTAGGTCATGTCTAACTAGGAGGAAAAAAATTCTCAGTTTTGAATAGTAAGTTACACAATCTAAGGGAATAATCGTATCCTAAGTCGTATCTAACTAGGAACAATTTTTGGTGCTCAAAAGTAGTGAGTTATGCGACTTCTAGGATGTGACAATGTCTCAGGTCGTGTCTAATGTTGCCTACAACATTTTCCTTTTTTAATATAAAAGGACATATGAGGGTTTTAAGGATCACTTTTTGCATCTAAATTCAAGAGACTTGATAGGAAGAGAGAGGCACAAATAGAAGCATTACCAAAGCTTCAAGATCAGGAAGATTTATCACCATAAATGGGGCTTTTCGTAGATTCTTTTTTGTTTTTGTGGCAATTTTCTTTCCAAATCATAATGATAGCTTAACTTCTTGTATTTATAATTGTGGAACCTAAGGATTATATGTAACTATTGGATTGATTGTTAATTTTCAATAAAGTTTCTAGTTTTCTTGATTCAGTTATGTGTTTTGTTGCTAATTGATATTTAGAGTATCAATTCTTGGTGTTATACATGAAGATTGAAAAAATATCATTTATAGTGAGATCTTGACATAATTGAAAATGATTACATGTGCATTTTGAAGATAAGGTGCATAATTCTTTTGGAAATTTGCTATCTTATGTGGGGATTCATTGTGCATTAATGGGATCCTAAATTATTTTACTAGCAAAGAGATTCCAATAAATATTTTAAGGTGAAAGTCAATATGCTTGAGAAAGGTATTAGCTTTAAATGAAAATTCTCCCAATCAAGAGTAGTAAAGACGAAACTAGATAAATTTTAAGCAGTCACATACTAAACTCTAGGGGAAACAAATCCTAAATACTTAGTCACTTTCTTGAAACAGTTCTTAATTTTATCGCTTCCCAATTGTTTAGTTGAGTCTCATAATTAGTTTAGTTCATTAATTTTAGTTCTCTTAATTCATTTAAATTCATCACAATTTTTGGTTAAATAATAGAGCTAATGTTAGTATTAGTACTTATGGTTTTTAAAGGATCGACTCAGACTCACATCTGTTATATTAGAATTTGATAGGTATGCTTGCCTTATATTAGGGGCCTTACCTTTCCATTCTTGAGTTTAGCCTTTTCTTCTTGGATCAACCTCCGTCTTTTTAGCATCTCCCTCACCTTTTAAAGGGCTATCCTCTCTACCTTTATCCTTGAGTTTCTTACTCCTTTTGAATTCAATCAAGGCTTTTGCTATTGCCATAGCTTCAACAAGGGTTTGGATTCTCCGCTTATCTCTAGTTCTATCTAAGTCTACCCTTGCAATCAATCTTGAAAGACAAAAATTGCATCTTTATCACTCATAATAAGGATCTCTAGTAATAACTCAAAGAATTCCCTCACATATTTCCAAATGGAGCCTTAGTGTTGTAGCCTTTTCAATTTAGCCCTAGCATCCTTCTCTACATTACCCTGATAGAACTAAACCTTTAGTTCCATCTTAAAGACCCCTAAGAAGTAATATCGTCAGTAACCTACTTAGTACCTACTAACCTTTTTCACCACCATAATGTAGCCATACCCTCCAAAAACAAAGGAATCGAATAGAGTTTGGAGACATCATCCATCACTCTAGTAGCATCAAAGTATTTCTCCAAACTCTAAGGAAGTTGTTAATCTCCTTGGCATTTCTACTTCCTACATAGGATTTAGTCTTAAGAACATCAATCTTACCGGCCTGCCCGACTTAGACTACTCCCTATCCAGTAACATTCCTTTACTGTACCATCATAGTTCACAATTCATCTACTTCTCTTCTCAAGGTAGCTACCATCCTTTTTAAGGCATCATCTCTCTTTTGAAGGCCCCCTATAACCTGATTTAAGGTTAATAATGTCTTCCTTAGGAGCTCCACCTTAAGTCTCTCTACGTTGTCCTCTAACCATGCCACTCGATCTTTCAGGTTTGCTACTGCTAGCTCCAGCCTAGCTAATCTGTCCTTTGTAAGTCCTTTACCCTATGAGATGACCCTTAGTCAGCCAATCTACTTGCAATAAAGGGAATGAGAGGAGTGCTGATAGGAATTAGGCTACTAAACCTATGACCCGAGCCTGAGCTCAAGGACTGGAAAGCATGGCGAGGCGAGTTCTCTCTTTTTACGCTGTAACTGATGAGTTCGAGCTGCTACAATCTATTGACTTGATGCCCTATCCAAGCTAAACCCTCATGTGTCTATTAATAGTCTCCAATGGTTGACTAAAGATGTACTTAGACGATAGCTTAGTCTACCTAACCAACTATACAATCAACCTAAATACAAACTTCCAACCCCTTAGACATCTACTCAGTTATGACCATGCCGACTTGTAACTTGAAAGTAATGGTGCCGAGAACCTTAGCACACATCCGCATCTACCTCTTCTTGGGAGGACCCCCAAGTCTATTTGATACCTCTACTCATCGCCTCTGCTTGACTTCTTTGCTCAGTGACCTCCATCTTGATTGTACCATTTATCCATTTCAGTTAGAAGCACCTCCATTTACCTAATGCCACGTGTCTAGTTTCACATATGAAAGGATTCATTGTATTAACCATTGATTCCTTAGCATTCTCATTTATACCCTTTATTATTTCTTGTACATTACTTTTTTTAAGCAATACCCTTTTTTGACTTTTGCATTTTAGGTAGGATGACCTAACATTTCGGGTATAAATATCCTTGTAAAATGTAGCCTCAACAATGATACATAAGATATTGAATATACTTCCTGATACAGATTGAGGAAGGAAAGAAAAACAGTAGCGGATCTAGAAAAAGGAGGTCATAATGGGTTTGACGTACAAGAAGTGAGATGGTTGGTTTAGACGGTGAATGTGAATGGATATCACGCACCAAGACACAAACACAATCAAAGGGGGTTTGAGCTCAAAATGGGTTCGATACAATTTACAAACACTAACGGCACATTTAGTTCATGGAATAGAATGGAATTGGAATTTCATAAGAAATGGAATAAGGCTGTAATATATATTAATTTGTTTAGCTGGATTTATAAGCAATTTAGGAATAGGCATATAATATAATTTTAATGACTAAATTATTCTTAATTTATCTTCTTTCTCAACTAATCCTAAAGTAATAGGTCATAGTGGTTGGCAACGAAAGTAATGGCGCTGGCGATGGTGGTGGTAGCAGCAATGGCGGCGACGGCGGCGGCGATGGTCAGTGATGGTAACGGTAGTAGTGGTAACGGCGGCAGCGATGACAGTGGTGGTGGTAATAGTGGTGAAGAATCGTGATTCTTTAGTTAAATTAAGCAATCCCTATTACTTGAATCAAGTAATAGGGATTCTTGTGGAATTGCGATTCCTTGACAAAAAACTAAGTAAACACGGTGAATGTGAATGGATATCACGTACCAAGACACAAACACAATCAAAGGGGGATTCGAGCTTGAAATAGGGTTCAATACAACTCACAAACACTAAATGTTACTCTGGATTTAAATGAAGATTAGATGCAACTCACTAACCGGTTCAAATGAAGGGGTTCGCTATAATCTTGAGGACAAGATCGATAAGAACATGGAAGAGATCAAGGAGTTTAATCTATATTCGATAATTCGGCAAATACTAGCTCAAGAGTAGCCTTGCTCAAAAAGGAAAAGATTCCAATTGTAGGAATGTACTTTTCTATCTGATTTCATATATTGACATCTTTTTGTGTATCTATCTTTATAAATGTTGATATTTGTAGCAAATCCAAGCCTTAGTGGCAAAACTGTAAATAATGTATAAGGCCTTAAACCCTAAAGAATTGGGCTCATAAATGAAATAAAGGAAAACATGTACAAAAATACAAAACTGTACATTTTACAGAAGAAGTCAGCACGCAGTCACTCGACATGTTTTGGAAAGAGTAGTATATGAACTGGACGAGGTCGGCAATTAGATGTACGAGTTTGGGAAGGAGTCCCACAAGCCTCGCATGGCTTCACCGAGACACCAAAGAAGTCGGCTCACAATTGCTAAGTGCTAGAATTAGTTGGCACGAGTCTCTCGATGCTTAGCCAAGTGACTCTTTGGTCTTAAGTACTTGGCCTTGTAGTATCTCATCTTTTCGGTAGACGATAGACTTGTTGCCAAGTGGCTCTTTTCCTTTCCTTCGATCTTCTATCATTTGCTCGGCCTTGGCCTTGAACTATTCGTCCTTAGATTAGAATAGGTCGGCATCTTCTTCTGGAAGGTTGGTGTTGGCTTTAGACTGGTCGGCCTTAGTTTGGACGTAATCGGAGGCAGATTCCTATCACTTCTCCTTTTGTGAACATCACTCTTGTTAACTTGTTTGCTTCACTCTTATCCTAACCCTTAAGTAAGGTTAGGTGGCGAGTACCTTTAATAGACCAACTCATGCATCATATCAAGTTGAGCCATAAGTCCATAGAGTTTCCTTAGTACGTCATATCCTTAGAGTCGTTCATGGTTTTCCTTATTTACTTTTCATTATTATTCACACATTTTCCTATCTTCATTTTTCAACCTTTTTATAAGCTTGGACCTACCCTCAATATTGTTGCCCTTATCGGTTCATAGCATAACGTATCGTATCATCTCGGTATCAGAGTAAAGGTTAAATTTAAGTAAGTTGTATTTAAGCTTTTGTGAAGTAATGTTTGTTGTAGTAGCATATTAAAGTTGTGTAGAAGCTAACTATAAGTATTTAAGTAAGTAGAAGACGTAGTAGTTTGCTAAGGTTGCATACTCTAGTTTGCCTTATTTTGAACATTCAACCTTGGCAAGTTTTACTTTGTTTTATTATTCTTTGGAGTAGTTGTTATGCTCACAAATTAGTTGAACATTCTTGTAGGAGAGTATGTTTGTGTTGTTTGGCTTAAAGGAACTGTATTTGTTGTTTATTAGAATTAGAGTTTGTCATTGAGTTTTTTCGAAGAAGAATGACTGATCCACATTTTAATGCTAGTATTGGAGATGAAAATAGCGATGTTGTCCACCATGGATGATAACCCCAGAACACCACTAGAAGTACAAATGAGCGAATTTATGAGGTAGCTAACCTGATAGCTAATGTAACGAGAGCTGCTCATAGATTAGCCTTTTGACTACCAAAGTCATACAGAATGCTCCCCAAGCTACCCAATCTACAAGAGGATAGAACCTAGCTCGATAAGTTTGAGGTAGAGGAGTAAAAGGACGAGTACGAATGAGGATTAACTTAAGTGAAGCAGATAATGAAGAAGAAGAAGAGTATAATTAAGAAGAGGAACAAGCTTGAGCCCCTAGAACTACTAACCATGTGAAACTTCAAATTTTGAGGTTCAACAGTTCTGGAGTTGCAGACGACTATCTGGTTTAGGAGGAGAAGGTTGAATGTGTTTTCGACTATTATCAATATGAGGATCGTAAGAAGGTGAAGGTTATTACTATTGAGTTCTTAGGTTATGCTAGATTATGGTGGAAGAACTTTCAAATCATAAGAAGGGAAGGATACAGAGAAGTCAACACTTAGCTCGAGATGAAAAGAATTCTCATAATTAGATTTGTGCTTGATACCTATCTATAAGATACTTTTACTAAGTTTCAAGAGTTGAGACAAGAAAGCTGAACTGTTGATGAGTACATTCAAGAGTTCCAAAGGCTTATGATTAAATGTGAAGTGGATGAACCACCGGCCCAAATACTATCTAAATTCCTTATTGGATTAAGAAGTGACATCTAAGATATCATGGAACTTCAATAGCTCACCACATTGGATGAGGCTATAAGAATAGCCTAACATGTGGAAAGACAGAAGAGGAATAAGCTAAGCCGACCACTTCAATCAAGTCGACCCACTCAAGGAAGTTATCGAGCTCAATACAATACCGAGTTGAATAGAAGAATGGATGTTAGAGCTAAGCATAAGAGTTGACCAATTGAAGGTAAAGTGCTGTCAAGAACTTATGAGAAGGGACAAAGATCTAGGAGGAAGATGAGCCAAATGAAGTGCTTTAAATGCCAAGGGTTTGGGCACATGGTTACTCAGTGTTTAAACTGATAAACTATGATTATCAAAGGTGATTTCTTAAAGCTCAAACTGGATACTTACTGATGAGGAACCTGAAGACGAAGTTGTTTTCGAGAAAGGAACCACCCAGGAGGATGAGTTGGTTGAAGAAGATGTGTTTGCCAAGGACCTAGACAAACTAATTTTGTTTGTGTGACATATGATGAGCCTGGAACCCTCTATCGAGGAGGAATAGAGAGAAAATTTGTTTCACATAACATACAAGGTAAATGAGTAGGTTTATGTGCTTATAGTGGATAATGGTAGTTGCACTAATGTAGCATCTGTCGACCTGATTAAGAAGTTTAAATTGTCAACTAATTCACATCCGAAGCCTTATAAATTGCATTGGTTGAATGAAAAGGAAGCACTATATATCACATAGCAAGTATTATTACCAATCTCTATTGGCAACTACTCTAATGAAATTCTTTGTGATGAGTTAGCCATGTACACGTCACATATATTACTTAGCAGACCTTAGCTTTTTTATTAAAGGGTTATTCATGATGGTTTCAAGAATACATGTGTGTTTGAGAAGGATGAAAAAAAAATTACCTTCAACCCTATGACCTTGAGTCAAGTGAGTAAATTATAAGCTAAATTAGCTTGAGGATTGAAGAAGGCTTTGGTATTGAGTAAAGCCAAACTCCGAGCTGCCATTAAATTTGACCTGCTAACTTTCCTATTAGTGAAGAGACTACTGGATTTGAAGGAATAAGTGAAACTACTACAGGAGGTTAAGAACTTGCTTGAAGAATATTTCGACATGTTTCTCAAACAATTGCCTAAGGGATTACCCCCATTTCGAAGAATTAAGCACTACATTAATTTGATACCTAAAGCGGCACTATCAAACAAGCCTGCTTATAGAATGAATTCTCAACAAGCTGTAGAGCTCAAGAAGCAAGTCAATGAACTATTAAAGAGGGGGTATGTATGAGAGAGCCTTAGCCCTTGTACTATGCCCGTGTTGCTTATGCCAAAGAAGGATGGTACTTAATGTATGTATGTAGATAGCAGAGCTATTAACAAGATTACGATCAAGTATAGATACCCATCTAGAGGCTAGATGACATGTTAGACAAACTAAGTAGTGCCATAGTGTTCAGCAAGATTGATTTGAAGTCAAGATACCATCAAATTTGAATGAGATAAGGGGATGAATGGAAAACTACTTTTAAGACTTGACATTACTTGTACAAGTGGATGGTCTTACCTTTCGGGTTTTCAAATGCTCCAAGCACTTTTATGAGATTGATGAATCATGTTTTGAGAGATCTGATATGGAAGTTTATCGTTGTCTACTTGGACAACATGCTTGTCTATATTGTTGACCTAGTAAGTCATATTAAACATCTTTGAGCTGTTTTAGATGTCCTTAGAGAGATTGTTCGAAAATGTGAATGAAATGTGAAGAAGCATTGTTTCTACCAAGAAGAGGTAATCTTCTTAGGTTATGTAGTTAGTAGAGGTAATCTTCTTAGCTTATGTAGTTCGTAGAGGAAGATTGAAAGTTGGTGATGAGAAAGTTCGAGCCATTGTTGAGTAGCTGATCTTAACTTCATGTACTGAGGTGAGGATTTTCCATGAACTAGCATCACTCTATTGACACTTCATCCAAGGATTCAGTACTATAGTAATACCTCTGACTAAGCTAATAAAGAAGAATGTAGACTTCAAGTAGGGAGAAAAAGAAGAGAGGAGCTTTACTAAGGTGAAAGTGAGGTTGCCAAGCTTTAATAAAGTGTTTGAACTTGAATGTGATATGTCAGGTGTCGACATCAGAGCTGTACTAATGCAAGAAGGTCGACCTATTGCTTATCATAGTAAGGAGCTCAAAGAAGCACAATTAAATGATTTTGTATATGACAAAGAACTCTTGGCATTAATTCGAGCTCTTCGCGTATGACAACATTATCTTCTACTAAAGGAATTTGTCATTTATACAGATCATGAATCCTTGAGATACCCGCATAGCCAATCGAAGCCTTCCAAACACCAAGCTCAATGGATTAGACTTCTAGAGGGATTTAATTTTGTCATCAAATACAAGCAAGGTAAGAGTAATATAGTTACCAATGCTCTGTTAAGAAGACATGCTCTTCTTATTGAGTTGTAGACCAGATTGGGTTTGTAAGCATTAAAGAACAGTATCAAAATGATTCTCATTTTGACCTTACATATAAGCACTGTGGAGAAGGAAGAGCATTGGATGAGTACCATATAAAGGATGGTTATTTATTCCGAGGTGGCAAATTGTATGTGCTGACTAGTTAGATTAGAGAGCTACTAATGAGAGAAACCTACAATGGAGGACTATCTAGGCATTTTAGAGAAAGAAGGACGTGTAAGCTCATAAATGACAGGTTCTTCTAGCTTAAAATGAGGTAAGATGTGCATTGTGTAATTGATAGATGTGTTACTTGTAAGAAGGTTAAGAGCCTAATAGAACAAGGCAAAGCAATGCCCTTACCTGTCCCGACTGTACCTTAGGCTGACTTAAGTATAGATTTTATCCTCAAATTATCCCGAACTACTCGAGGCAAAGATTCAATAATGGTTTTCACAAGATAGCACATTTTATGCTTTGCACCAAAACTAATGATGCTTTGGCTATTGCTTTCTTGTTTTTGCAGGAAATAGTTTGCTTGTATGAAGTACTAAGGAATGTAGTGTTAGACCTATACCTAAAATTCCCAAGCCATTTTGAGAGAACTCTTTGGTGTTGGATGGGAAATAAACTACTACTTAACACTTTTTTCCATCCCCAAACCAATGACCAGACATAGGTAGTCAACTGTAACCTAAGAGCACTACTACAAGCTGTAATGAGAAAGAACTTAATCGATTGGGACATTTACTTTATTGTAGTTGAATTTTCTTATAATAGGACAGTATATGCTACCATTAGGCACACCTCATTTGAGTTTGCCTATGATTTCAACCTTAAATTACCCTTCGATTGCACCCAAATGCTACTTACTAACCAAGAAGATCTAGAAGCGAGAACCAAAGCTCAATCCATTTAGCAAATTTACGAACAAGCCACCTAGCACATTGACCGAGCTACTAGAAAACTAAAGGAGAAAGGTAAAGGAAGGAAGACTAAGTAGTTTCAACCTAGTGACTAAGTGTGGCTACACATAAGTAAGGAAAGATTTCCAAAAAAGTTGAAGAGCAAGCTATCTATCCTAGCTGATGCACCCTTCAAGATCTTCTAGAAGATTAATGACAATGCTTACTAATTAGAGTTGCCAAAGGACTTCGGAGTTTTCGATGTGTTTAATGTTGCCAACCTTAGTCCCTACTAATTAGAGGATGGCTTAGATAAGGACTCGCTAGATTTGATCCTAAATCCTAATCAAGCCATCAGGGATGATACCCGAGCCCGAGCTCGAGCCCAAGGATTAGAAAGCATGGTGAGGCGAGTTCTCTCTTTTTACCCTAGAGTCAAAGAGTCCGAGCTACTACTATTTGCTAACCTGATGCCTTATCCAAGTTGAACCTTCGTGTATCTATTAATAGTTTCTAATGGCCAACCAAAGATGCACTTAGATGACACATGGGTCCACCTAACTAACTATACAATTGACTTGTATATGAACTGCTTTAGCAGTCTAACCCCTTACACATCTGTTCGGTTATAACCATGCCAATTTGCAGCTTAGAAGTATTGGTGTTGAGAACCCCAGCCTACATCCATACCTACCTCTTCTCAGGAAGACCCCCAAGTCTGCTCAACACCTTTGCCCATTACCTTTGCTCAATAACTTTGCTTGAAGACCTCCATCCTAATTGTACCATCTATCTGTTTTTGCCAAAAGTGCCTCCAGTGACCTAATGCCACAAGTTCAATCCCACAAGTGAAAGGATTCGTTGCACTAACCATTGATTCCTTTACATTCTCATTTACATCATTTATTAGTCCTTGTACATTATTTCTTTTGGGCGATACCCTTTTTTGTCTTTTCTATTTTAGGTAAGATGCCTTAACATTTAGCGTATAAATACCCTTGTAAAATATAGCTGCAACAATGATACATTAAATATTGAATATACTTCTCCTTTTGTGAACATTGCTCTTGTTAACTTGTTTACTTCACTCTCATCTTAACCCTTAAATAAGACTAGTTGGCAAATACCTTCGTCGAACCAACTTATGTGTTATATCAAGTTGAGCCATGAGTCTATAGAGTTTCCTTGGTGCATTATATCTTCGAAGTCATTAGTAGTTTTACTTGTTTACTTTTCATTGTTATTCACACATTTTCTCATCTTTCTTTTTCAAGCTTTCTATAAGCTTAAACCCACCCCGGATACCATCACCTTTGTCGGTTCTTGGCGCGGCATATCATATCAAGTGCCATCATATTCAATCACATCATTCATGTTTTTAGCCATTGCTTCTCAAACCAAGGCCCTGATGCCTCTTATTATATGTGGAGTATTTGTTCTTGCTCACATGTATAACACTTAGACTCTTTGAAGACCTTAAAGAGAATTAAGTCAATCTTTCCCTTAATAACTGACAATACACTTAAGAGAGTTTGGGAAGGTATTTAGAGAGAGAAGCTCTGGAGCACAAATGAACTTTACTCAATTTACTAATGATTACAACTGAAGGGAAGTCTCTTATATATAAAAGTGGCCTCCCAAAATGAATAGCTAGGATTAATTGGATCTAAGGGTCTATATTACATTTACATTTCTAATGTTACCTACTCCTGACCTATTAAGAAACAAAAATCTAGGACATTCTAAGACAATTTGGAAACTTCTTCCTTCTAAAGGCTCTAATGAACTTGGACTTTGGCTTCTTCTCATGAGGAACCTCATGGTTATGGGCCTCTTTTGGAAGTCCATGACATGTGTGTGTGTACGTACGTGCGTGTGTACGTATGTTTCACTTCATTATACAACTATTAATCAGCCTTTAAAAATTAAAAAAAAAAAAAGAAAACTTCAAAATGATTGAAAAAGTTAAGTGACCCATTATCTTTACAACATATTCTTTCTTTACTTGTTGGACCACCAACTATAAATTTGAAGATGTGTTCAATTTCTTGTCTTTAACCTCCTATACTGATCTCATACCAAATATTAAGGCTTCAAACCTTACCCCATTATTACTACGTGGGAATCCAAACTTGAAAGTGTAATGAACCTTGAGTTTATGTGATCCTGATAATATCAACCCTACTCTACTACCTTCTCATGTGGAGGAGCTATCGATAAATAGCGTCGAAGTGGGTATCTCACCTTCATTAGCTTTATCCACTTCTTTAGTAAATTCAACAATAAAATCTACTAACATTTGAGCCTTAATTACCACTCTCGGTCAATAATGGATACCATATGTGCTCAACTCAAATGCATACTTCATCATGCAGCCTAATGAGTTTAGCCTTTACAATGCTTACCGAGGTGGTTGGTTTGTGAGGACTATAATCTAATGGGCCTTACAATAAAGCTTAAGCCTCCTTACAGCTATGACCATAGTAACAACAAACTTCTCAATCTTTGTATACTTCATCTCAAATTGTTATAGAACGTGACTAACATAATAGATGGGTTGATGCTCTTTTCCATCAGCTCACACTTGTATAGAGGAAAGAGCTCAACTAATAACTGAGGCATAATAAAATAACTCCTCCTTTAAAAGAGGCTTCCAAATCACAGGAGGAGATGACAAGAACCTTCTTTAATTCCTTAAATGCAACCCTAAATTGGTCAGTCCACTAGAACTCCATAGGATTCTTCAAAACTTTGAAGAATTTAGAACATCTATTGGTACTTTTTGAAACAAATCTATTCAAAGTTGCTATTTTACCTATAAGTTTTTACACTAACTTCACCATCCTAAGGGACTACATATCTTGGATAACTTTGATCTCTTCGAGGGTTGGCCTCAATTCCCCATTGTGTCACTATGTAACCTAAAATTTTTCTAATGTAGCCACAAAAACACACTTTTGAGGATTGAACTTCATGTTATACTTTCTCAAGGTGTTAAAAGTTTCTTCTAAATCATATCACCTACATAGACTTCAACAATCTAATGGATTTGAGAATTAAACATCTTGATCACTAGCCTTTGATAGATTGTAATTGCATTCTTATGATCAAAAGGCATGACTTTATAATAATATATACCAAAATTAGTAACAAAGGAGGTATGTACCTCATCCTCTTCTTCCATCTTAATTCAGTTGTACCCTAAGAATGTATCCATAAACCTCAATAATGCATGGCTAGATTTTGAATCTATAAGATGATTAATTCTTGACAAAGAGTAGTAATCATTTAGGTAGACTTTAGTTAAATCTACAAAATCAATGTACTTACGCCATTCCCATTAAATTTTTTTTAACTAATACACAATTAGCCAACCAAGTTAGATATGACCCTTCTAATATAAATCCAACTTTCAATAACTTTTGAATTGTCTCTTGGTTAATTGTTTTGGAGCCAATTGATGCTTCCTTTGCTAAGTAACCTTAGTGTTAGGATCTACTTAAGTTTATGTGTGATCGTAGCTATTGAAATCATGATTCAATTGCTACTTTAAACATGTAAAATCAATAAAATTGTATAAAATTATACAAAACTAGTAAAATCATAAGCTTATAAAATCATATATCAAAAATCATATCCTACCAAAATTTTGTACCTAAATGATTTTACATCTATTTTAACCAAGAAAAACATCATAAAATAATAAATTTGTAAAATCATATAATTAACTTTCAATTTTATTAATTATGCTTGATATAATGTTTAGGGATCCAAGCACGTCTAAGGGGGGCCAAGCAATCACATTAGCATTCGACCTCAAAAACTTCAATAACACTTGCTTCAATTTTAGAGATAAGGATGTTCCAATCTGAGTTGTTTTCTCTTAGTCTTCTCTAAGTTACACTTCATTTGTTTCTTCATCCATCCTTCCTCTTATTTCAAGCTTCTAATATAGGTTTGCCTCAATATTGAAAACTTT
Organism: Lumnitzera littorea; assembly: GCA_024138015.1. NCBI lineage: Eukaryota > Viridiplantae > Streptophyta > Magnoliopsida > Myrtales > Combretaceae > Lumnitzera > Lumnitzera littorea. The sequence goes on along the minus strand of JAMXBB010000004.1, from coordinate 59,795,840 downwards.
CTTGCACTTAAGGGCCTTCAAATATAAAGAATTTGCAAGTTGTTTGATTGTCTCGATAGACTCCTACACTAGTAGGAGTTAAGAATTTAGCCTTGAGATATGTTGTTGAGAGTACTATACTAAACATGCTCTAGCTAAGTCGCCTTAATATAATGTTACAGGAGAACCAATAGTTGACTACCAAAAAGTCTACCTTTTCCCAAGCTACATTTTCATCATCTTCAATGTAGATTAATAGGGAAACTAAACTAATAACTTAGATTGGTTGATTATTGAAAGCATACAAACCATGGCCATAAGTAAAGTTGTGCAAGTAGAGCAGGTAATGCAAGCTGGCTCACATAATCATAAAAAAAATATGAGTCACACTAAAAAATCTTAGCCTACTTAAATGCTAGCTTTTTTAGCCTAGTTGCTTAACATACATACATACATTTATATATGTATATATTATCTTGAAGTTTCATAGATAGGACATCCTCATCATATTGCTGTGTTACAAGATAATCATATTGTTGTGTTATAAGACCATCATGAGCAATTCATAACTAGTATGATGCTAATAGAAATTATATTGGCATGATGACTATGAAAATCTCTAATCTATTCTGTTATAAATATGCCTATACATTCATATAGTCAAGCATCAGCTATAGGATTTTTTTCCTTTTCCATGTTGATGCAAATATATTTATGTATATTATGTATATATTTCTATAGGAAGATTGGAGCTATATTTTTCTCAAACGAAATAAAAACTAAATTTTTTAGTAAATAAAACTAAATATGTACATTAGAACAAATAAGATTATGGGTTTTGGTTTGTGAACTATGAATATTCTATATAATAGATTCATAAGAAATAAATGATAGTATAATTCACAAGTTAGCTCACTTAACCTACAAACCTATAGTGGAGTAAGTTGGGTTGAAAATTTTAGCTTGCATTTGTAAGCGAGCTAACCTGCTTAACCTATAGGCCAATATGGAGTGAACCGGGTTACTTAGTTGGCCCACTTACATAACTCCAATTGTAGGACCTTAGCTGCATTAGCTTCATTGGATCATAAGCATGTTAAAAAATTATAATAGCCGAACTCCTTTTGTCAATAAGGAACTTTCGAACTTTAAAGTTAACAATCTTGAATTGATCACTAACGTATCATCATAGGGCAACTAGATGCCTTTGAAATCTTTCTTAGAGAAAACTATCATGTTATCAACCTTTAGCCCTTTTCCCTCTACTTGAAAGACATGATTTTAGGTGCTAGTTGGGCTCATTAAGTAGGAGTAGCCTCCAATTGATGGGCTAATAACAATGATGTCAATAACACCATTAGGAGCTCCATTATTATTACCATTACCGTTATCACGGTTGTTTCTTCTTAGTTAATTAGGTCATTTTGCATGGTTATCATTACTTCTTCTTTGTTTAGGTCACTCAATTCTTACATTGTTGTTAGCTAGGAATACTTTTAGATACCCTTGATGAGCAATGTCCTCTAATGAAATATTAAGTTGAATGCATTCATCTGTATTATGACCTCTATCATTATGGAAGTCATAAGATTTATTAACTTCAAGAAGAATTACCTCTCATTCATTCTAACCATTGTAAGAATATTTAGTTTTAAACTTCCATCAAAATGTTAAACATAAGTCGATTCAAGGGAGTATAGGTTGGATAGCTCAAAATTTGTCACTTTCTATCTCTATTGCTCCCTTTAACCATTACAATCCTGGGGCTTAAGTCAATTTTTGGTGCTTATGCTCTATCTATCATTTCTTCTATATGAACTACTTCGATTAGCTTCATGCTGAACATTAATATTATCATCTTATATGATGCAAGATATAGCCTTTGCCAAATGTTTTTGGCTTATTCTTAGTCAATAACTTAAAAAAAGTCACCGTAGGATTTAATGCCATCAATAATTGCATTTAGAGTAACAGTCATGTCGAGCTCAAGAACTTGCACCATCATTACCATGAAGTAAGTTAGGCACTCGCAAATAGTCTTGTCTAACTTTTATTTTATAGTGTTTCATACTAACAAATCCTTAACAAGAAGCTTGCCTACTAAGAAATACTACAAGAACACATTGTCTAGTTCATCAAAACAAGTGATTGAGTTTGGTTTCAAGTGCTTAACCCAGATGCTTGATGCATTTCAAAGTGAAGATGGAAATGCTTAGTAGGTAACTACATCACTTAAGCCATAAAGTTTTGCTAGAGTTTAATAATACTTTAGATGGTCTTCTAGATCCTTTGTTTCACTACACATCTTAAATTGTAGTAGTTTAATATGACATGGATAACTTCATCTAAAATTTCCCATATGAATTGACTCTTCTTTAATGTGAATTTTCTTCTTAATTAAGCAAGAGCACTAGCATAGGAAGGACATGCCTACTGTACTTGCTACGATTGTTTTCCCTTATCTATTTGGACATTTTCAATAAGAATAAGAGCATCTAATGTTACTTGTGCTTATCGATTATTAATATCCCCCCTCCTTTAAGGAGTGGATGGAATTGTCAGAATCTTCACCAATCGATTTATGGTTTTCAAATTCTTGTACTTTATGCTGCAATGCTTTATTGCATGGTAGTACCAATAACTCATCGTTCCTTTGCACTATTTCTTTATTATGTCTTGCTAAGTTAAGACAAAATTGCTTTAATTTACCAAGACGATCATCCTCTATTTGGTTATGTCAACTATCTCTTGGAAGTGTTTGAGATGGTGACTTTACCAACACTCTTCGTCAAACAAGTCTTAGCAACTATGTTGGGGTATCGAAGATAGATAGCCAAAATGTTGTTAATGAAATTTAGGGTTCGAGTATGACCTATAAAAGAGAACACAATAGGTTTAAGGGGTAGCTAAGTTGTTTGGTGTAATCATTTTGATGGCTAAGTAAATAGATTAAATAAATTGTTTAAGAGAGAATGGGTTATCAAGAAATGATTAAAGGGGCCTACAGTTATTTATCCTTACATATTTGTAGAGTTGTTCAATAACTATAATGGAGTGGCATTAAACTACTTTAGACAGATATTACTTTGTTAATTTGATCATGTTAAATGTAAAGGATAGGAGGCAATTAAGCAGTTATCTCACTTGGTAATTTTTGAACTATTCGTACCTTTATCTTAACTTTTAGACATCTAACTTCACAGGTTGGGCTTTAACAACTTAAGCCATGAATCTGGATTGAATTACAGTTCCAAGCTATCTTGAGTTCTTTCAACAAGTCATATAACAAAATTCGATCTATTGTTGTAATTAGATTACTGATTGTAAGAGTCACTAGCTTAACTACAAAAGGTCGAATCGAGGAAATGTAGCTCAGTACCTAGCTTAAAGTAGATTAGATCTTTGTTTAAAAACCTTAGCAAAAATTTATTATAAACAATCATATGTAGAGACATAAAATCTGAGATGTATGGATTGAATCTATAGTTTCCATTAATTGGATTAGCTGTTGGAATTAGAAATCTCTTACTTTAAAATGATTGGAATTGAGAGTCTAATTAAGGATTGATATGATGTAGACTATTTGATATTCGATCTTAGTTTTGAAATTAGAAGATTGTGAACATTTTTGGTCAAATGAGTTAGCACTAATGATTGCAATTCTCTTTCATTTGTTTAACTAATTGGTTATTCATACTAAAAGAAAACTATTACAATTCTTTAAGCAAACTTGGCTTGAAGGGCTTAAAGAATCCAATATTATGTTTGGTATGTAAGAATGGACCTTAGAATGGAATCGCGATCCTTGGTGCAATTCCATTTTCCATGCTAAGATGTATTTTAAGAAGTTCAAATTATGATTCTATAGAAATGATAATTCTAGCTTCAAGATGGAATGTGATTTCTTTCCACCTTATTTAGTGGTTAATTACTTAAACAACCTTAATGCTAACCTTCATTAATGTATAATAAAGTAATTTTACCTATTATCTTCCTCTGGCTAATATATATATATATATATATATATATATATATATATCACAATGCTATACAACACATCACCATACCGAAGCTCTAAGTAAGAATATGATTTTATTTTTATTAATATTTTATCTTATCTGATAAATTACAATGAAATCATTAATATGATTCCATTTTGTCTCAGGATTTTTAACTAGTTTTACAAATACTAAAACATTTTATATTTGAACAAATATATAAATAAAATCACACATACATATATATATGTAAAACAAATATATTTAAAATTATTATACATGTTATCCAAACATGTGATAAAGTATACATGATATGTATGTACATATATATTTATACGTTTTATTTTATGAATCAAATATGTAGTGTTATATATATTATTTATATGTTATATTTAAATATATATAAACATTATATATATAACAAATCTATAGATTATACAATTGTTATATATTTTACGTATATTATATTTAGAATGTACATATAACATATGTGTATAAAAAATTTATATTTTTGCATATATATATTTGTACATATGAAATGTTATGTAAAAGTATATATAACATATATATTTGTATGTATGTATGCATATAGATTACATGTCATATTACAATATATATATTATGCACATTTGTAAATATAAAATGCTATGTATGTATATGTATATAATATATATTTATATATCACCCGAATTGGTATCAGAGCCAGATCTCTAGAGATTTTTCAGAAGAGAAAAGGAGATAAGATTAATAGATTTTTCAAAATTTATAAAGGTTAAATACCTTGACTAGGTGATTTGTAGTAATTCTACTTCTTATGTTTATAAGCCAAAATTGTGGTCCTAGTAGTAAGTTCCAAGAGAGGTAGTGAGATTGTTGGTCAGCAAGGTATTCCCGTAAGTGAATAAGTTAATACAAATTTACTTAGTAAAGTGCTGAGTCTTTATTAAGCAAAGATGAATCTATTAAGATCTTCCTCTTCTTTAAGTTTTAAATTTGGATGAACCTCTTTTTATATTAATGTAGAATCTAGTGATTCAAATTAAGATGTTTATAACTCTTCTAAAATTAAGATTTCTTAAATTGAATAAGATTTAGATAATCGGTCAATTCCCAATAAAAAAACTTAAAGAGATTTATGAAATTGGAAATTTTAATCTAAAGCATGATTATGTGATCAAAATTGTTGAAAAAACTATTTCTTTAACAAGAAAGTATGAAGTTATGAAATTACTTTAAAAAACAACTGTTTAAAAACATAGAGAAAAATATAAGTATTTACATGTTGGACTTATTCAAATTTCGATCAAATCTCTTTATAGAAAAGGTATAAATCATCCTCTTTTAGTTTGGTTAAGAGATGCAGGAAATACAGGTTTCAATTAAACTACTTTATCATTGTTCCAAACCAATCTTCATAATGGACCCTCGTATACTTAATGTTTTCCTCATTTTCAATAGGTCTAGATGATCAAAAAATTATGGATAGTTTAGTGTTACATATTCAATCCCAAAATCATAATTTTATAGAAGCAACTAAAGTTATGGCACTTATCTTTAAGATCTACTATAAAGTTATAAGCTCTCAAATTAATCTAACAGCCAAAAATTTATCTCCCAAAGGAGAAACGGTTCTTTTAGAAGCCAATATTGCAAATTCAAAAGTATTTACTCCAAAGTCATTAAGTTAGAATAAAGTTCAATTGTTAAAGGAACAGACTTTAGAAGAAGTCCTTCCACTTAGACTTAACTAATTCAAACATAAAAGATTATTTCAATAAAATGAATGTTACATTTCCAAGAACTAGTCAAGATGATCAACTCCTAAAGAAAAAAATGAAAATATTAGGTTAGAAACCCCATTTAAGTCAGTAAGACTTAGAGGTGTAGATTTTCAACCACCTATTTTAGAACCAATTTATCAAAATCAGCCAAATTCTCCCACTTATTCTCGAATCAATGAATTAAATGTCATAAGCACAGAAGAACCTTTTGAGATAGATAAAGATTTTTTGAGAAAAGACTTTGGTTCAAACAGAAATGCTTTAAAAAGGAAAAAATATTTTGAAACTTATACTTAGGAAAAAACTTATTCAATTAGAGCCATGTGATATATTGATATGTAAACTAGTTTAAGAAAAAGTGTTCCATTTTTTAAATGGTTTACTAAAAACTTTAGTTCAAATAAACATTACTATATCTAAATAGTTAAGTCATCAAGTTAAAATTGGAAAACTCAACAAAGAATAGCTGTAGGAACCTATCCTCCACTTTAAGAAGTAGATATTAAAGTTTAAATTGAAATGATAAAAGCCTCACCTTTCGAGAAAACTATAAGAGAAAATCAAGATTTCATTAGTGTAAAAGCTCAAAATAATTATATTAATAAAATTTTACATACAATTAGTCAACAAATAGATAAAATAGAAAATACGTTAGTAGAAAAACTTGATAAAGGAAAAAATCCAATAAGAATTTCAAAAGAGGAATCAAGTACTTTAAGATCTACAATTGCAAAACCCATTTATCCTCTAAGATTTGTTTTAGATATTCAAAATTTTAAGTTTAGAAAAAGTGATAATTTACTAGAAGAAATATTAAATAAGTTAAGTAAGTTAGAATTGGGAAAAAAAGGAAACTATCAAAAAATTAGATGAAGACATAGATAATTTAACAAATCAATTTTCTCAAAATTTTGATATTAATAAAATACAACAAAAAATGAGAATCATGCCACCTCTGGATACTATATGAAGAAAAAGCTTATGTAGATTTAAGTACATTTTCTAAAGAAGGAATTTATGAATGGAATATAGATGGTTAAGCTGAACATCAAATTTTGGATATTTTAAATTTAATGATAGCTGCATCAAATTCTTATAAACAATTTGGAAATACTAATAAAAAGATTGTGGAAAATTTAGTAACAAGATTCGCTGTTATGCTCAAAGGTTAGTAAGAAAATTATCTTGATAATCAACAACATCACTATATTTTACATGCAAAAAAGGAAATAATGAGATATAACACTATATATCAAATAGAAGATTTTGTTCCAACATTAATTTATACTATTACTAAACATTTTGTCGAAGATCCCATTCAATTTAGAGAAAGAAATGGAGAAATTCTTCAAAATCTTAAGTATCCAACTCTCAATGATTTTAGATGGTATAAAGATGTGTTTTTTTTTTTTGCAAAAGTGTTTTCAAGATATGATTTTATATTTGGACTTCAAAAGCTATTTGCAAATAAGATAAAAGAAAGAATTTATCAAAATTATAATTTTTTTCAAATTATTCAACTATTACTTTTGGAGAAATAGTCAATATGATCAATTTAGAAGGATTAAGTCTTTATAATGATTTAAAGCTTAAATCAAAAATTCAAAAGGAAAACAGAAGCCTTTAAAAAGAATTAGGAGATTTTTATTATCAATATGGTTTTGAAAAATTCAAGCTCCATCTTCAAAGATAAAAAATAAAAAATAAAAAGGGCAAGTTTAATAAACCTCACGAGAAAAAAATTTGAAATATAAAGAACAATAGATAAAATTTCCTTTATGACTATTGAATAATTAATTTGAGCATTTTTCCATATTCTCCAATAATATCTTATTAATTGTTTTAGTATTCTACCATATCTTATATTTAAAGCATTAGTTTCTACTATTAATTTTGAATTAGGATTGATCATTCCTAAACAAGGTAAATGTTTTAGTTCTTTCTTAATTTCTTGAACAATTTTAGTCATTTCATCATTCCATAGAGGAGGTTTTTTCTTTAATCTTTGAAATAATGGCTAATATTTAATTCTTAAATTTTGAATAAAGTCAGATACATAATTGAGACATCCCAAAAGTCTTTGAAGTTGTTTTTTGTCTTTAATTTCGTCGGGAAATTTTTGAGCAAAATCGATTGATTGTCTATAGATCTTACAATGCCTTGATTTATATCATGTCTTAAAAATCTTATTTTTTTTAAACAATTTTATCTTTTTAGCAAATACTACCAAACCATTCCATTTAATAATATTGAAAAAGATATTAAGATGTTTAAAATGTTGATCAATATTTTTTGAAAAAATTAAAATATCATCAATATATACTATTGAAAAACTTGTATATGGAGTCAAAATTTCATTCATAATCTATTGAAATTTTAAAGGAGCATTTTTTAAGTCAAAGAGCATTATATTTCATTCGTAATGTCCAAATAGAACTGTAAAAACCATTTTATATCTTTCGTATTCATCTATTTAAATTTACCAGAATCCGGATTTTATATCGAATTTTGAGAAAATTTTTGCTCTTGATAATCTATTGAGTAAATCTTTTTTATTAGAAATTGGGTACCTAATCTATTTTAGCACTATATTTAGAGGTTTATAATTAATTACTAATTTAGGTGTGCCTCTCTCTATTTTAGCTTGATTTTGAACATAAAAAGTAGAACATAACCATGGAGACTTAGATTTTCTAATTAGCTTTTTATCTAGAAGAAATATTTGAATCATTGTTAATTTTTTTAGCACAATCAGGATTTTCATAATTTTTCTGTACTTTCTTTCTCTTTTGAATTTCCTATTGGATTTTTTCCTTTATTGGGTTTTTCTACCAACATATTTTTTTATTATATCTGTTTGTTGACTAATTGTATGTAGAATTTGATTAGTATAATTATTTTGAGCTTTTATACTATTGAAATCTTGATTTTCTCTAATGGTTTTCTCAAAAGGTGAGACTTTTATCATTTAATTTTAAACTTTAATATCTACTTCTTGAAGTGGAGGATGGGTCCTATAGTTGTTCCTTATTAAGTTTCTTAATTTTGACTTGATGACTTAACTATTTGAATATAGAAACATTTATTTAGACCAAAGTTTTTAGCAAACCATTTAAAAAACGAAACACTTTTTCTTAACCTAGTCTGCATACCACTATAGCACATGGCTTTAATTGAATAAGTTTCCTCAAAAAATCTTTGTTTATCTCAAAAGGTTCTTCTATGTTTGTAACATTTAATTCATTGATTTGAGAATAAGTGGGAGAATTTGGCTGATTTTGATAAATTGGTTTTAAAATAGGTGATTGAAAATCTACATCTCTAAGTCTTACTGACTTAGATGAGGTTTTTAACCTAATATTTTCATTTTCTTCTTTAAGAGTTTGATTATCTTGACTAGTTCTTGGAAATATAACATTCATTTTATTGAAATAATCTTCTACATTTGAATCAGTTGGCCTTTTATCAGTTATTATAGGGAATTGAATTCTAATGCTACCATTATCAAATCTTTGAGCAAGAGTGGGTCTAGTTTGAGAAACACTAAGTCTAGGTAGAAGGACTTCTTCTAAAGTCCATTCCTCTAGCAATTGAACTTCATTCAAACTTAATGTAACACTAAGCTATCCATAATTTTTTAATTATCTAAACCTATTGAAAAATAAGGAAAACATTGAGTATACCAGGGTCCTTTATGAAGATTGGTTTGGAACAATGATAAAGTGTTTTCATCAAAATATGTATTTCTTGCATCTCTTAACTAAACTAAAAGATGATGATTTATTCCTTTTTTATGAAGAGGTTTGATTGAAATTTGAATAAGTCTAATATGTACGTACTTATATTTTTCTCTATGTTTTTTATCAATTGTTTCTAAAAGTAATTTGATAACTTCACCCTTTCCTATTAAAGAAATAGTTTTTCAACAATTTTAATTGCATAATCATTCTTTAGACTAAAATTTCTAATTTCATGAATCTTTTTGGGTTTTTCATTAGGAATTGACTAATTATCTAAATCTTGTTCAATTTGTCAAACCTTAATTTCAAAAGAGTTATAAATATCTTACTTTAAATCATAAGATTTCGCATCAATGGAAAAAGAGCTTCGTCTAGATTTAAAACTTGAAGAAGAGGAAGATCTTTTTAATAGATTCATCTTTTCTTAATAAAAACTCAACATTTTGCTAAATAAATTTGCATTAACCTATCCACTCGTGGGAATAACTTACTAATTAACTGTTTTACTGCTCCTCTTGAGACTTATTGTCGAGACTATAGTTCTGGCTTACTAACATAAAAAATAGAGTTATTACAAATCGCATAAGTAAGGTATTTAACCTTTGCAAACTTTGAAAAATCTACTAATCCTATATCCTTCTCCTCCTTAAAAGTTTAATGGTTATTTTGATTGTTTTGATTTTGAAGTTGACGATATCATTGAATTTGAAAGTTCCTTTATCTTATGGTCCTAATACAACTTCCTAAAGAAGTTAGAAGAACACCATCTAATAATCTTAAATGTTGTCTAAAAACATTTATAAGAAATGAATAAAATCTATCTTTGGCTATAAATCTATCAATGAACACATTTTCCCTTCCTTCTTCTTGAATAAGTCTTTTTAATCCTTGAATTTTTTTTTTTTTTTTGCTGTTTTGTTTCCAAATATAAAATATAACTAATAATATTTGTTATATTTTCTAAAGCTAAACTTTTTATAGCATTGATAAATTGATCCATTTTGATTAAATTCCTTTCAAACATTTTAATAACAAACTCTTGATATCATTTCATGATAATGTTTTTCTAATCTTTTGCTAGCAAGTAATCTTTTCTCATTTTCTATGATTAAGTCTTGATAATATTTTAAACATGCTTTTGAATAATCATCTTGATCTTCTACTTTACTAAGAGAGTCTATAATGTTTTGTACATAATCAATTTGACGTTTTATACATTTTTTTTTGAATTTACAATTAGTAATTTGATTTTTGTAAAAGTTTATATAAAGCTCTAATTCATATATGGTTTTGAAAAAAACAATTGAATAATATAAGTAACAAAATTTATAATATTATTTGAGAGAATCCTTTGATACAAAGTAGGATAACACAAGAGGCTTCAATTGGAACACTTGAACTTGAAACATGAAATTGAAACACAAAAAAATCTTTTTACATTGATGGAAGATAGAAAAGATATATGAACGGTAATAATGGAACACTCTTGATACACACTAGGAACACTTTAGAAAATATTTATAATACTAGAGGGAATGATATTTATGATTTTTTATGTTCTATTGTTCACCCTTACCTACTTCTTCTTCCATTTATACTAATAAATGCTTATTGAGGTAAGTGCTTACGTTTTATTCTAAATTATCATACTTCCAACTTTATCTTAAATAGTTGGCTGTCAGCCATTTTGATAAGCAGTAGACATGAACAGTTGTACTATCTTCATTTATCTTGAATAGTTGATTGTCGGTCATAATTTTGATGAGCGATTGTCTTGATGTATGCCATGTATCTTTATTTGTCTTGAATGGTTATCAATCAAGTTAAAGTTCATGTGTTGAATGCTTTAAAGAAATAATTGAATGTGCCTTATTTACCATAAACTTATAATGATTAAAGGCCTTGAATAATTAATGTCCTTCCATTTGAGAAAATCTAATGTGCTAAAGTTGATATAGCTTGATGGGGCTTTAGTGTTTGGTATCTTTGATGAAATATTGTTGAATAATAGTCTTGTAAATTTATTTTCATAAGAGATGAGTAATCTTCATATGAACTTATCTTTGTACTTGTGTCTTTTTAAACATCTTAAAATTTTCTAAGATATTCTAAAATTTTATAATATTGAACAAATATGTTTTGATTAGACAACATTCACACTTCTCTCCTCACATATTGAACAAAATTAATTTTTGGACAATTTGAACAAATACACTAGTCTCTCCTCACATATTGAACAATTTAACCATATTGAGAAAGATTAATTCCATAGTAATCATCCTCATTTTGATTTCAACCATTACTCTTAGAACTATCTTTCTCTGATAGCTTTGAGACTATTTTAAATATTTTTCTTTTGTATTTTGAGGGATTCGAGGTCCATGATAAATCTGCTTGAATTTGAATTTTTTCTTTTAAAAATTCACTAGTATGAGTCTCACACTTTTTGTTTTGATCAAAGTATGCTTGATCAGTTATGGCATCTACTATATTTATATTGAACTTTTCTTACCATATAACTCGGTAGGCTCTTGAAATATATGTTTCACCATATTTTTCTTCACTAATGATATATGTCCATGTTGCTATCCATCCTAAATTGAACTTAACTGCAAATTTGAGAAACTTGAAAAAATTGAATTGATTAATGCTATTGCAATAAAATATAATTTCCTAAGCTTTAATGTAATAATAGTAATCATATGCTAGTGGATCAAACGATTGAAAAAACATTTTGGTATTCCATTGAGATAATCCCTATTGTTTCAATTGAATAACTTTCTTGATCTTGCATTTTAAATAAGTAATCTTGATGGAATAGCTCGATACTATTAGTATCAACTAAAATGAATTCATAAAATATTCTATTTTTCTTTGAATGAGTTGCTTGAAAATGAAAATCTTTTGCAAAATATTTTTGGACAATCTTAAAAGGAGATTTTTCATTGAATCTTTTTTATATCTCTAGTTTTATTAGAAACAGAATTTGAATATTTATCTTTTGAAAATAATCTTTGGTTTGAAGATGAACAGGTTTGGCTTGAACATGAATAGGTTTAGCTTGATAAGTAGCATTGAGCACTTAGAAATGATTTTGAATCGAAAAATCAATTGATGAAGATAACAATGACCTGATTGCTTTAGCATAAATAGATGGAATAGGTGGTCTTTGACTTGGTTTTGATGAAGTCGAAGGAGATAATTTGAGTGCATAATTAGCTTTTGTCTTTGGTACATTTTTTCTTTGAAGAAATTCTCTGGATAAGAAATCCATAAATGACTTGGATTCGCTTTTGATAAAAACAAATAAAATTTTGATATATTGAAAAAGTCATTTTGAATAATTGAGCAAATTTTCTTTTCAAAACTTTCTTATAAGATTTTTATTCTTTCTTTATTTTCTAATTAACAAAAGATTCTCTTTTTTTACTAATTCTTCTTTGAGAAAATTAACTTGTTTTAATTTATTCTCTATTTAACCAATCATATTATCTTTCAATAAATTAACTTTGTTTTCTTTCATCGAACTAACGAATTTGAATATTACTTCTTTATTCTTAGTTTGAGTTTTAAATCTTTGAGCAGTAATTTGAAATGGATATAACATTGTAAGAAATAGAGTACTGAAGATTATTGAATTATTTAAATTTTTTACTAAAATAAAAAAGGTTTTAAAATTAATTTAATTTTGAATAATCTTAGCTATAGGAATTTTATAATTAACGTTTAATCTTGAACCACTAATTAAAACTAATCTTTCTAAGGTTTTTTCATAAAATTTTGTTGGAATTAAACCTTCTGAATACAATTTTGATCAACACCGAAATCTAAAAGAGCAATTACTTCTATCTTGAATTTATTTTGAATAGATAATAATACTTCGACATACCATTTTTTTATATTTATTCTATTGATCAAATTAACATATTCTTTACTTTCTTATCTTGATTCTTGAACATCTTCTTCTCTTTCTATTTCCGAATCATCATTTTCAATTTTTTTCATTGTTTCTTCTAAACTATTATACTTTTCTTTTAATTCTTTGATTTCTCCTTTTATTTTATTGATTTCTTCTTAAAAAGCATTTATAGTTATTGAATGTTTTTCTCTTGAAAATATATTATAATTTTTCTCTTGAAAATCTATTATAAATTTTTTCTAAAGAATAAATTTCTTCATTATTTGAACCTTCTCTCTTATTTATTAAAATTTCCCTAATCTTGAGTAAATATTCTTTTTGTTTTTTTGGATCATTAATTTGATCAACCATTTCTAAAAGAATTTTTTCTTCATTGGTAATAACATTTAACTATCTACATGAACAAATATTGTCAGAACAACACTTTGAATTAGATTCATTAGTCAAAGAAATATCTAAATCATTGTCAATATTTTGAACATAATCAGGATTTTCATAACTTGAATAATTTTCTTTCGTATTTTTTTAGTGACAATTTTACATAATTCTTGTTTAACTTTATCATCTATATCTAATTCATTATTTTCTTATTTTTTGAACATTTTGGAGCAATATGTCCTATAATACCATATTTATAACATTTTACTTCTTTTTTGAAAGATTTTCCATTGGGTCTACTTTTTTTATTTCTTTGTTATTCTTTTTTCTCATGAGATTTATTAAACTTTTCTTTTTTATTTTTTCTTTTTATCTTTGAAGATGGAGCTTATATTTTTTCAAAACCATATTAATAACAAAAATTTCTTAATTCTTTTTTAAGACTTCCTTTTTCCTTTTGAATTTTTGACTTAAGCTTCAAATCATTACAAAAACTTAATCCTTCTAAATTGATCATATTGACTATTTCTCCAAAAGTAATGGTTGAATAATTTGAAGTAAAATTATAATTTTGATAAATTCTTTCTTTTAACTTATTTGCAAATAGCTTCGGAAGACTAGATATAAATATTTCTTTCCAATAACTATTATTACAATCTTCTTTTGAAAACAATTTTGCAAAAAAAAAAAAAAAATCTTTATGCCATCCAAAATGATTGAGAGTTGGATGCTTAAGATTTTGAAGAATTTTACCATTTCTTTCTCTTAATAAAACAGGATCTCCGACAAAATGTTTAATAATAGCATAAATTAATGTTGGAACAGAATCTTCTATTTGATATAAAGTATTATCTCTCATTATTTCCTTTTTTACATATAAAATATAGAGACGTTGATCATCAGGATAATTTTCCCATCAACCTTTAAGCATACCAATTAATCTAGTTACTAAAATTTCTACAATCTTTTTATCAATATTTCTAAATTGTTTGTTAGAATTTGATGTAATTATCATTAAATTTTAAATATCAAACATTTAATGTTCAGCTTGACCATCCATATTTCATTCATAAATTCCTTCTTCAAAAAGTTTACTTAAATCTATATAATGCTTTTCCTCATACATAGTGTCTAGAGGTAAAGGTCTTGAATACCATGATTTTTTATTTGACGCGACTTTCATTTATTGTTGTATTTTATTAATATCCAAAATTTGAGAAAATTGATTTGTTCAATTATCTATGTCTTCATCTATTGTATTAATAGTTTCCTTTTTTCCCAATTCTATCTTACTTAATTTATTTAAAATTTCTTCTAATAAATTATCACTTTTTCTAAACTTAAAATTTTGAATATCTAGAACAAATATTGGAGGATAAATGGATTTTGCAATTGTAGTTGTAAACCCTACAAATTTTATGTTTTAGACTTAGAATTGACTGAAGAAATTAAAATCAAGAAAGTTTTAAATTGGAGCCTTAAAAACGAACTCAAAAAACCCTAGAGATAAAGTTCTATAGACCTTAATAGCATACAAAGACTCTAAACTCTAAACTCCAAACCTTAGAGTCATAAAACCTTAGATTAAACTTCAAATGCAATGAAAACCCTAAATTGAAACATTTCACTAGAATTACGTAAATCGCATAAACTCGATAACAAATGGTAAGAAATATCTACAAATGGTAATAATCAATCAAATTAAGTCAATTAAGGTAATTAATTAATGAGATTACTAATTTACTCCAAATGATACATTTTCTTCAAAATTAACGCTAAAATCGTAAGCGTACCTTCAAAGCCCTTAAACCTTTATAAAATCCTAAAATGGGGGAAGCCCTAAAACAAACTAGAAGCTATAATTTAGTATCAAAAGCTCTAATTTAATTAATAAACTCTAATTATATAGCCACATTATTAACAAATTATTAATAATCCGCTAAATTGTTGGAACAACCCTAATTTACCTTCTGAAATCGTAATTGATTAGTGATAATCGATTCTAACCCTAAGAAACCTAAATTTATTTGATAAAATGATCTAATGGGCTTGATTAAGTTAATTAAATATGAAAAACCCTAAATTGTGTCTAACTATAGCCATCTACACTAGTAATTAGAGTCATTAGCTTATATTGCATTCCAATCATCTACATGCATTTAAGCATTATAATTAGCTAAAGATAATCTCAATTAACTATATAGGACAAGATAATTGGTTGGGAAAACATGGTACCACTCACCTTTAGTAGACAAACTATTGCCTCAATTGGCCAAAATCATAAAAAGCAAATTGGTTCCTACTTGTGCTTGTACCATGCAATCAAGAATGGAAGGGATTTGTTCCCAACGACACTTACTCATAATCAACCCCTTTTTGATCCCTCTATCTACATTTTACTTCATCTTATTTCCTAGAATAAACCTTAGAAACACTATCTAAACACACAATTCAAAAACAAAAGAAAAACAAGAAGGAAGGAAACAAGAGTAAGCTTATCAGACCTAACTGTGCACCCAAATGCCCCAACCTATAACTCTCCACCACTAGCTCCAAACGACACAAAATCACTTGTATTTGAATCCTCTTTCATCCCTTTTTCTTGTCGACAAACATATTTTACAAAAGGAGTTCATTTCGTTTTCTAAAAACGAAGTGAAATGAGACTCTTAGAATTTCCACCAAGGTAAACTTGCACCTTTTCAACTTTCTTTCTAGTTTGAGTTTATGAGCATGGTTCTTATCTTAATAACTAAGGAAAAAATTATTTAAATACCACCTTTGTTTACCATGTTTACATGCCCGTACATGTGCATTTTCTTATATTTGTAATGTAGTAAAAATGTTATGTATAACTTTAGAAGCACATAAGTTATAGTAAAATGATAAGTTGAAGAAAAGCAGAAGAATCATCATCATATCTTCATTCCCATACTAGGGCCAAAACATATGTATGTACATCCCATTATATTTTTTATTTCTCGTGTTTATTTTGGTAGGAAATGGTTTTAGGTGCATTTTAGTGATAGTTTGATGCATGTTCTAGCAGATTAAGTATATGATGTGTAGAAAACCATAAGAAATCATCTTAAACTATCCCAAACATGTTGAAAAACTTGCTGTAAAATGTTTATTAATGGGTTAATCACATGATTAATTAAAGATAATTAGGATTTAGGACTTAATCTTATAAGATAAGAGGCTAAATAAGGTCTATAGCGAATAGTTAAGCTTAAAATAGATAATAAGTTTAGAAAAAACCTACTTGAGACGCAATGAACCATTAGTATTAGATTTGGAACACATGATAAAATGGGCCATTTAATCATTTTAGTAAACTATTAGGCCCATTTGATTAAAATAAAGTCAAGATATGAGCCCTAAGACATAAACTAGGCCTAAATTTAACTAAAAGGCCCACAAACCAAGCCTTGAGCCCACTTAATCACTCATGAGCAGATTTATAACTTTATGAAAAGTGGACTAAACTTAGGGCTAATGATGAGGTTAAGTCCAAAAAGGCAAGTAGGATTGGGCCTAAAGCTCTAAATTGCATAATGAGCTTAAAAAGCCTTAAGAAAACTAAAATACAAGCCTAAATAATACATGACCAGATCTGAACCTAACTTAAAAAGACTCAAAGGAAGACATTCAAAAGTCCTATTGAACCTTAAGGCTCATCTAAGACATCTACTATAGGCTCCCTAATGAGTTGAAGCTTTAAACATAAGAGCCCATTTAGGCCTATAAGAGCAACACTAAGGCCTAAGATGAAAATTTAAAGTGTTGAGCAGAAAAAGTTCATTTGAAATACTTAAAAGGAAACCTAAAATATTAAGTGCAAGGTCTAAGATCAAAAGCTAAGCCTAGAGCTCAAAACTAGGCCCAAACCCTAAAGTGACCAAACTTACCTTTTGGGCCCACGAACTTGTAAGGCCTAAACCAAAACCTTGCTGATCTAAAAGCCTACAAATAACCTCATCAAATGAAAGGATATTCAAAAACGATGAAAATCAATTATAAAAATGCAAAATTCTGACTTCAAACAAGAAAGTTATGACTAAGATACGAAATAAGCAGAAATAAGGAAATTATAGCAAGGCTAGTAAATAGATTACGTTTACGAAAAGCCTTATTTACTTAAGTCACCTTACTCAGGTGATTTGGGATATCAAGTTTGAGACTACCAAGAACGACTAAGAATACTTGACTTCAAGACTGTGTGAGTATATTGTCCCTTGCTTTGCTTGTTCTATGCTTGTAGTTAGCGATTATTTAATTATATCAGATAACTAAATTTGTTGCATGATTGGGGCATATGGGATATGGTATGTGTTTCTCACATTTGATCTTACTTGCAAAATATCTTAAGTTAATACGAACTTATATGGTTACTGCCTTAGAACTTAGGATCTTAGAGTGTTTGAATACAATTGATTGGTTACCCATGAATTTGAACTAATAAATATTCAACCCTTAATTAAACCAATCATACATTGCATCTTATAACATGATGTTAAGGGCGTCAGCACCATGCAGTAGAGCAAGAGATCATACTTGGATGGATCCGTATTGATATTATGTATTGTGATTATTTATTGTACAACATATTTCATATGACATATTCTTACTTCAACCTTTGGGAACTACTTAGCTTTGGGGAGTGCCGCCTTCTACTTGAGGTTGAGTTGTGTCTACTACTAAGGGTGATTATATTGTTAAGAGATTTTGTGTTGGACTTAAATACCTAGGTCTTGATGTACCTAAATGCTTCACAACCCAAACAACGGTAGGCGTTAAAACCGTATTGTATACAATTAGCAGTTGACTGTATATACTATTTGCATCGCATATGCTTGTACATGCTTTCATATGTTTGATAAATAACTCGTTTGTTATTATCTAATGGTAAGATAGGAAGGTTACTTACTAAGTTGGATGTAGCTTAACCTCTAATAATTTCTTTTATAGGTCTTACAAAGTTGGGGTTAGGCTAAGATTCGAGTGCAGAATGCTCCATTTGGCTAAGAAAGTAGAATATAAGTTTAAGAAAGCAAGCGATATAGTTGAATTAAACTTTTAAGATATTTAGTGGCATTATGATTATCGAGATATAAATACCTTTTTTTATTATTTGGTAAGTGATTATGACTCTTTAAGGTTCTAATGACTGTGGATTATTGAATCACTTATAAATATATATATATATATATATAGTTAAGTAAATGTATGTAAATTGAATAAGTAACCCTAGAAACTTATTAATTAGAGCCTTGTAATCTCTAACTTGTAAAGTGGTTTTTATATTGGATACATACGTGATATAAAAATCTTAGACAAAACTACTAAGCCTCCTTCTAGGGCATTATAGTATTTCAATATATGAGGAGAGACGAGTGTATTGTTCGAATGATAGGGATGAACAAACGATTTTAATGGTTATTTTGATTGTTTTGATTTTGAAGTTGATGATATCTTTGAATTTGAAAATTCCTGGTTTAATTATTTTGATTAATCTTTTTTGAAATAAACATCATATAAATAAAAACTTTCCTAAAAAATATAATATGCCCAAATTATATATTCTAAAATTTATACAGCATTTATAAATTGATCCATTTTGATTAATTAACTTGAAGAAGAGGAAGATTTTCCTAATAAATTTATCTTTTCTTAATAAAGACTCAACACTTTGCTAAGTAAATTTGTATTAACCTATTCACTTGTGAGAATACCTTACTGACCAATGGTCTCACTACCTCTCTTGGGACTTACTGCCAGGACTACAGTTTTGGCTTACCAATACAAGAATAATTAACCATATGTTTCAAGAGCTTATCAAGTTAAAAGATAGGAAAAGTTTAAGTCAAAGATAATGATGGTAATGATCTTATAGAATTTTTATATTACTTAGAAAATGTGATTGGTGTCGGTGATTGGATGGGGATGAACAAAAGGTTTTAATGGTTATTTTGATTGTTTTGATTTTGAAGTTGAAGATATCTTTGAATTTGAAAATTCCTAGCTTAATTATTTTGATTAATCATTTTTGAAATAAACATCATATAAATAAAAACTTTCCCTTAAAATATGATATGCTCAAATTATATATTCTAGAAATTATATAGTATTTTCTAAGAAGCATAAAAATTCTATGAAATCATTACCGTCATTATCTTTAACTCTTGGAGACATATTTTAACAACAAACTCTTGATATCATTTCATAATAATGTTTTTCAAACTTTTGCTAGCAAGTAATCTTTTCCCATCTTCTATAATTAAGTCTTAATAATATTTTAAATATGCTTTTAAATATTCATCTTGCTCTTATACTTTACTAAGAGAGTCTATAACGTTTCATATATAATCAATTTGACGTTTTATATATTTTCTTTTAAATTTACAACTACCAATTTGATTTTTGTAAAAGTTTGTATAAAGTTTTAATTAATACATGATTTTGAAGAAAATAATTGAATACATAAGTAACAAAACTTACAATATTATTTAAGCGAATCCTTTGATATAAGGTATCGGAACACTTGAACTTGAAACTTAAAATTGAAACATATAAAAATCTTTTTACATTGATGGAAGATAGAAAGCATACATAAATGGTAATAATGGAAAACTCTTGATACACACTACAAACATTTTAGAAAATATTTAGAATACTAGAGAGAATGATATTTGTGATTTTTTATGTTGTGTTGTTCTCCCTCACTTGCTTTTTCTTCCATTTATACTAATATGTAAGTGCTTGTTAAGGTAAGCACCTATTGAGGTAAGTGCTTATAATTTATTCTAAATTATTATACTTCCAACTTTATCTTAAACAGTTGGTTGTCAGCTATTTTGATAAACGGTAAACATGAATAGTTGTACTATCGTCATTTATCTTGAACAGTTGATTGTTGGCCACTTTGATGAACAGTTTATATGAACGATTGTCTTGATGTATGATGTGTATCTTCATTTGTCTTGAATGATTGTTAATCAATTTAAAGTTGATGTGTTGAATGCTTTGAAGAAATAATTGAACATGCTTTGTCTTCTATAAACTTATAATGATTAAAGGTCTTGAACAATTGATGTCCTTCCATTTGAGAAAATCTAATGTGCTAAAGTTGATATAGCTTGATGTGGCTTCATTGTATGATATCTTTAATTAAAGATTTTTGAATAATTGTCTTGTGAATTTATTTCCACGAGAGATGAGTAATCTTCACATGAACTTGTTTTTGTACCTGTATCCTTTTAAACATCCTAAAATTTTCTAATATTGAACAAATATGTTTTGATTAAACAATACTCACACTTCTCTCCTCACATATTGAACAAAAGTAATTTTTGAACAATTTGAACAAATACACTCGTCTCTTGTCACATATTGAACAATTTAATCATATTAAGAAAAATTAATTTCATAGCAGTCATTCTCATTTTGATTTGGATAATTGCTATCAGAACAATTTTCCTCTGATAGCTTTTAAGCTATTTCAAATATTTTTCTTTTATATTCTAAGGGATTCGAGGTCACTATTAAATTTACTTAAATTTGAGTTTTTTTTTCTTTTAAAAATTTATTGGTGTGAGTCTCACATTTTTTATTTTGATCAAACTATGCTTGAACGATTTTAGCATCTGCCATATTTGTATTGAACTTTTTCCCACCATTTAACTTGATAGGCTCTTGAAACATTTGGTTAACTATATTTTTCTTCACTAATGATATATGTCCATGTTGCTATCTATCTTAAATTAAACTTGGTTGCATATTTGAAAAACTTAAAGAAATTGAATTAATAAGTGTTTTTTGTAATAAATTTCTAATCCTTGGAATATTTCCACTAGAAGAATATTTTTTGATGGACCAAAGTACTTGAACTAATTTATAAACTATGCTAGAAAGTTTTCTTGAGTAGTCTTAAATTGAATGAACCATAAATAGAAATAATTTTTAACATAAAATATAATTTCCTAACTTTTGATGTAAACATAATAATCATATGTTGGTGGATCAAACGACTGAGAAAACATATTGGTATTCCATAGAGATAATCCCATTGCTTCAACTGAATCTTACATTTTGAGTAAGTAATGTCTTTATCTTCATCTTGATGGAATAACTCGATATTATCAATATCAACTAAAATGAATTTATAAAATCTTTTATTTTCTTTTAATGAGTTGATTGAAAATGAAAATTTTTTGCAAAATATTTTTTAACAATCTTAAAAAAAGATTCTTCATCTTTAGTTCTATTGGGAACAGAATTTGAATATTTTTCTTTTTAAAATAATCTTTGATTTGAATATAAACAGGTTTGGCTTGATAAATAGGATTGAGCACTTAGCAAAGATTTTGAATAGGAAAATCAACTAATGAAGATGATGATGACATGATTGCTTTAGCATAAGTAGATGGAACGGATAGTCTTTAACTCGGTTTTGATGGAGATGGAGGAGATAATTTAAGTGCATAATTAGCCTTTGTTTTTGGTCTCGACATTTTTTCCTTAAAAAAATTCTCTAGATAAGAAATCTAGAAGTAAATTAGATTTTCTTTTGATAAATTCAATATAAAAAACAAACAAAATTTTGATATATGGAAATCTTAGCTATATGAATTTTGTAATTAACATTTAATCTTGAACCACTAGTTGAAATTAATCTTTCTAAAGTTTTTTCACAAAATTTTGTTAGTATTAAACCTTCTTGAATACAATTTTGATTAGCACCAGAATCTAAAAGAGCAATTACTTCTATTTTGAATAGATAATAATACGTTGGTATACCATTTTTGGATATTTATTCTATTGATCAAATTGACATATTGTTTACTTTCTTCTCTTGATTCTTGAATATCTTCTTCTCTTTCTAATTCTGAATTATCATTTTCAATTTTTTCCATTTTTTCTTCTAAACTATTATACTTTTCTTTTAATTATTTGGTTTCTCCTACTATTTCATTGATTTCTTCTTGAAGAGCATTTACAATTATTAGATGTTTTTTTTTGGAGAATTTATTATAAATTTTTTCTATAGAATAAATTTCTTCATTATTTCAATCTTCTCTCTTATTTATTAATATTTTCCTAATCTTGAGTAAATATTCTCTTTGTTTTTCTAGATCTTTAATTTGATCAATCATTTCTAAAATAATTTTTTCTTTATTTGTAATAACATTTAATTGTCTACATGAATAAATATTATTAGAATAACACTTTGAATCAGATTCTTTAGTAGAAGAAATATCTGAACCATTGTCAATTTTATTAACACTATTAGGATTTTCATAACTTGAATAACTTTTTTTCGTACTTTTTTCATTGATAATTTTACATAATGTTTTTTTAACTTCATCATCTATATCAAATTTATTAATTTTCTTATTTTTTGAATATTTTGGAGTAATATGCCTATTATTATCACATTTATAACATTTTTACTTTTTTTTTTTGAAAGATTTTCCTTTGGATCTATATTTTTTATTTCTTTTGTATTCTTTTTTCTCATGAGGTTTATTAAACTTGTCCTTTTTGTTTTTTCTTTTCATTTTTTAAGATGGAGCTTGTATTTTTTCGAAACCATATTAATAACAAAAATCTCTTAATTCTTTTTTAAAACTTCCTTTTTCCTTTTGAATTTTTGACTTCGGCTTTAAATCATTACAAAGACTTAATCCTTCTAAATTGATCATATTGACTATTTCTTTAAAAGTAATAGTTGAATAATTTGAAGTAATATTATAATTTTGATGAATTCTTTCCTTTACCTTTTTTTTCAAATAGCTTCAAAAGACTAGATATAAATCTTTCTTTCCAATAACTATTATTACAATCCTCTCTTGAAAACACTTTGTAAAGAAAACATCTTTATATCATCTAAAATCATTGAGAGTTAAACATCTAAAATTTAGAAGAATTTTACCATTTCTTTCTTTAAATTGAATAGGATCTTTAACAAAATGTTAGTAATAGCATAAATTAATGTTAGAACATAATCTTTTATTTGATATAAAGTATTATCTCTCACTATTTCCTTTTTTATATGTAAAATATAGTGATGTTGTTATTCATTAAGATAATTTTCCCACCAACCTTTGAGTATACTAGTGAATCCTATTACTACAATTTCTGTAATCTTTTGATCAGTATTTCCAAATTGTTTGTAAGAATTTGATGTAATTATCATTAAATTTAAAATATTTATAATTTGATGTTCACCTTAACCATCCATATTTCATTCATAAATTCCTTCTTTAGAAAGTTAACTTAAATCTACATAAGGTTTTTCTTCATACATAGTGTTTGGAGGTGAGAGTCTTAAATACCATGATCTTTGATTTGATGTGACTCTCATTATTTGTTATATTTTATTAATATCCAAATTTTGAGAAAATTGATTTGTTAAATTATCTATGTTTTCATTTATTGTATTGATAGTTTTCTTTTTTCCTAATTCTAACTTACTTAACTTATTTGAAATTTCTTCTAATAAATTATCACTTTTTCTAAACTTTAAATTTTGAATATCTGGAACAAATCTTAGAGGACAAATGAGTTTTGCAATTGTAGATTTTGAAGTACTTGATTCCTCTTTTGAAATTCTTATTGGATTTTTTCCTTTATCGGGTTTTTCTACCAACATATTTTCTATTTTATCTATTTGTTGACCAATTGTATGTAAAATTTGATTAGTGTAATTATTTTGAGCTTTTACATTATTGAAATCTTGATTTTCTCTTATGGTTTTCTTGAAAGGCGAGGCTTTTATCGTCTCTTTTTTAACTTTATTATCTATTTCTTGAAGTGGAGGATGAGTTCCTACAGTTATTCTTTATAGAGTTTCCTAATTTTTACTTAATGACTCAACTGTTTGAATATAATATCATTTATTTGGACAAAGTTTTTAGCAAAATATTTAAAAAATAGAATACTTTTTCTTAATCTAGTCTACATATCACTATACACATGGCTCTAATTAAATAAGTTTCTTTCTTAGTATAAGTTTCAAAATGTTTTCTCCTTTTCAAAGTTTTTCTTTTTAAACAAAAGTCTTTTCTCAAAAAAGGTCTATCTTAAAAGATTCTTCTATGCTTATAACATTTAATTCATTGATTTGAGAATAAGTGGGAGAATTTGGCTGATTTTGATAAATTGAATCTAGAATAGGTGGTTGAAAATCTACACCTCTAAGTCTTACTGACTCAGATGGAGTTTCTAACCTAATATTTTCATTTTCTTCTTTGGGAGTTTGATCATCTTCACTAGTTCTTGGAAATGTAACATTCATTTTATTGAAATAATCTTCTACGTTTGAATTTGTTGGCTTTCCATCATTATTCTAGGGAATTGAATTCTAATGTTACAATCATCAAATCTTTGCACAAGAGTAGGTTTAATTTGAGAAACACTAAATTTAGGTGAAAGGACTTCTTCTAAAGTCCATTCCTCTAATAATTAAACTTCATTCAAACTTAATGTAACACTAAGCTATTCATAATTTTTTAATCATCTAGACTTACTAAAAAAATAAGGAAAACATTGGGTATACTAGAGTCCTTTATGAAGATTGGTTTAGAATAATGATAAAGTGGTTTCATTGAAATCTATTTTTCTTATATCTCTTAACCAAACTAAAATAAGATGATTTATACCTTTTCTATGAAGAGATTTGATCAAAATTTGAATAAGTCCAACACGTAAATACTTATATTTTTCTCTATATTTTTGAATAGTTTTTTCTGAAAGTAATTTCATAACTTCACGCTTTTCTGTTAAAGAAATAGTTTTTTCAACAATTTTGATCATATAATTATGCTTTAGACTAAAATTTCCAATTTCATAAGTCTCTTTAGGTTTTTCATTGCCAATTAACCAATTATCTAAATCTTGTTCAATTTGAGAAATCTTAATTTTAGAAGAGTTATAAACATCTTGATTTGAATCATTAGATTTTGTATCAATGGAAAAAGAGCTTCATCTAAATTTAAAACTTGAAGAAGAGGAAGACCTTTTTAATAGATTCATCTTTACTTAATAAAGACTCATTACTTTGCTAAGTAAATTTGTATTAACCTATTCACTTACGGGAGCACCTTACTGACTAATGGTCTTACTACCTCTCCTAGGACTTATTGCTAGGACTATAGTTTTGACTTACCAATACAAAAAATAGAATTACTACAAATCACTTAAGCATGATATTTAACCTTTACAAACTTTAAAAAATTTACTAATCCTATTTCCTTCTCCTCCCTAAAAAATCTCTAGAGGTTTGGCTTTAATATATTTATGTACATTTATATATATATATATATATGTTTTATTTTATGAATCAAATATGTAGTGTTATATATATTATTTATATGTTATATTTAAATATATATAAACGTTATATATATAACAAATATATAGATTATATAATTGTTATATATTTTACATATATTATATTTAGAATGTACATATAACATATGTGTATAGAAAATTTATATTTTTGCATATATATTTGTAAATATGAAATGTTATGTATATGTATATATAACATATATATATGTATGTAGATTACATGTCAAATATACAATATATATATATATATATATTATGCATATTTGTAAATATAAAATGCTATGTATGTCTATGTATATAATATATCTATATAGATTATATACTTACAAATGTATATCTACAAGTTATATGTATGTATGTATGTATATAACATATGAACATATGTGTAAGACATAACATACAATATTTATTTCTATATATATAACTATATTGTTATATATAAATATATTATTACATATAACTATATAGGTGCTATTTATATTTTTGTAATATAAATATAGGTTATATGTATAACATTTGTACTTATATGCAAATTATATATATATATATATATAACAAATATATAAATTATCCAATTAACACATATGTGATGTACTAATAAAATAACGTATACGTGATGTTATAGATATATCTATATGTATGTATGCACGTATATATTTGTTATTTATATATATCATATGTTTATGAATCAAATATACAGTGCTGCATATATTATTTATATGTTATATTTAAATATATAAATAAATGTAATATGTGTGAAATGTATGTATACTCATTTTTTTACTAGGAAAAAATTACAATATTCTATATAACAAAATTGACACTGATATTTGAGATTCATATTAGGGTACTTTTTACAATATGCACATGGTTTATTAAAATTATCTTTATTATTTTGCTAATTATGTTAGCATTCTATGCTATTATTCATATATTAAAAAATTTCTTATTCTAAATTGCTTTTTGAAAATGATTCTATAAATTCTTTTGCACCTTCCTCATCACTATTTGAATTTTCTATTTGATCTTCGTAACTTACTATACTATAAATAGATTCTGTTTCAATTATATTATCGTCTACTTCTACTAAATCTTCATTTATACATTCTACTAGGATTGAATTTTTATTGTATAAAGAATTTTTTTTGTTGTACAATCTTTACAAAGATGTCTATATCTCCACAAGTATAACAAGTTATCTTGTTTTTATAATTTCTATTCTTATTAAATTTTTTAACATGCCTATATTTATTAAGAAATGATTTTCTAGCTAATTTTTTTAAGATAGTATTTCTTTATTTTTCTTTTACCTTTATTATCTCTTTTAGGGATTCTTTTTCTTTGTTTATATTCATAGAGTTGGGGTATATATATACTTTTGTAAAAAGAATATTCACCTTTTAATTTTTTTTTTCCATAAATGTACATTTTCTTGCTAATCTATCTACAACAAATCTTATGGCTATTGCCATATTATATGTATAACTATCTTTCAACATTTTCATCTAATTGACCTACTTTTCTTTTATTTCTTTACATAACTGGCCTAGTAATTTTGGTATTAATTTTTGTATAATTTCTTTATCAAGGAAATATTTTACTAGTTCTACATAATAATAATGCTATCTTAAAAAAAATATAATATTCATCCAATCTTTTAGTTGTAATTGTTATAATCTTCTAATGTTATCTTTTTGCCGTGCAATTGCTCCTCGGTTAGGATTCATTCCTATTAACGATTCTTCTATTATGTTTACAAAATTGTATGGATTAGTTTCATAATTTCTAAGTTCTTGAAATTTTTGAGATAATTGTTCTTTATATCTCTCTATTCTATTTTATTAGCTAGACCTAAGTATGTTTCTAAATATCTAAACATTTCATCTACCTTATGATCAAAACCTTATCTAAGACAATCTTGTACTACTAAATTTTTCCATTTTTCTATTTCTTCTAGCCATAATTGACGATCATGTGTCAAAAGATTTAACATTCTACCATTATCTATACATTTTCTAAGATCTTGTGTAATTTCTAAGATCTTGTGTAAGATCTAACCTTTTTCTTTTACTAATATATCTATTTTCTCTATTTGTGTCATATGATGTATATGGTGCCCTCGGTACATTACCTGAACTATAAACTTCTAAGACTAAACTTGTTATATTACTTGTGCTATTATGTTTTATTAATTCTTTATCTATTTTACTACTTATTATACTAACATCCGATTCAGTTATATTAATTTGGTCATCTTTATCTTTATATTTATCTAATATCTTTACATCTAGGTATCCTAATTCTAACATCTCATATTCTTGCTTTCTAAGTTCTTCTTCTAATTCTTTTATTGTCCATTTTTTAAAACTTTTTCTATCTTATAATCTTCTTTAAAATCTTCATCATCGCTTTCTTTTTTTATATAATCTTTGTTTCCTAATAATTTTTCATATAAATCTAAAAATTCTTCTTCATGTTCTGTTATTAAAATACTGTCTATATCTTCTATCTTTAGGTTCATTAAATTTGTTTTTAGATTCTTATCATTTCTTTCCATTTCACTTTTTATAGAGTTAGTATCATTATCATATATATTTCTAAGAACATATGTACTAAACCTAGTTTCTACATCTCCATCACTATCTTTATATGTTATATAATCTTTTAGCAATACAATATTTCTATTATTTTTGAAAGTTATATTCTATTGTTTTTATTAGTCTTATTCCTTTACTTTTGATACTTTCTATAATTCCTTTAATATTTATTTTAAAATTTGTACTTACATTATTTACTAATCTTTCTATAAAACCTATTTATAATATTAGATTATTACCACCTACTATATCATATCCTTTAGTTTGTACACCTATTTCTATATATTGAGCAAACTCTTTTAAAGACATTAAAAAATATGAAGAAACTTATAACATGCTTTTATTTTCACTCATGTCTACTTTTATGGTAGCTATAGTTTCATTCATGTTTACTTTTATAGTAGCTATGGTAACTTTTTTAGGATCTTGCCATCTTTTTTCTACTAATGCAATCAAAACATTAGTTCTTAATCTTTTCTTACCTAATCCCTTTACACTTATAACTATTAATCATAAATGGACTAATCTATAATTTGTTGTGATTAACTAATTATAAGTTTGCCTAGTTATTAAAGAATAGTTGAAAGTTTTATTACTAAAACTTCTTCTTCTTTGTTTACTCTAACTATACCTATAATTCTTTTAAACCTACTTATTCTATATAATATCCTTGGATTTAACAAATAAATCCCTTGATTAGTAAAGATTTATATGTCTCTGTCTATATCTGTTACGTCTTTTAACACTACTTCTCTATTACTATTACTATTTCTTCTAAGTATTCTACCTAAGAAGTTAGAATTACTACTATTACTAGTAGCTTGCTCCTTAATTGTCCTATATCTGCCTAAAAATGGTATAGTTTTGTTCTAGTTGTCATTTTCCTTTTTATAGCTAGGAGGCACTAAAAATTTAAAGGGTCCTTGAATAACTTTCTTTCCATTGTCCTTTATATTTTCGATATTAATATTTTTTGGTTTTTTAGTTATTAAGTCTAAATCTTTAGAATATTCTACCTTTTTTTTTTTTCTTCAATAAAAATTTCTAGGTTTTCTAATTTATAATGTAATTTAATAACTAATGTTGTTAACATATTTAAGGTTCTTACTAATTCTTTATCTGGTGTTTGTACTGCCTCAATCTTTATAAATTATACAGTATTTTCCAAAAATTTTCCAGTATATGCTAAAGTTTGTTTATAATCTTTATTTGCTTCTAAAATTATAAAATCTTTAAATAACGTTCTATTTCTAAGGTAATCCTTTCCACTTTTTGTATATTCTATTTATTTTTTTGTGATATTTTTTCTAACTTAGTTGAAACTTTTTCTAATTTTTGAGCTTTCTCTTTTAAATTTTGATTTCTTGTTTCTAGGTTTATAAATTTTTCTTTCAATTTCTTGAGAATTTTGAAGCTTTAACTTTTGATATATTTTTTTCCTTGTATTTTTCTATTTCTTGAAATTTTCTTTCTATCTTATTATTTTGATATTTTATAAAATCTATTTTTTTTTGTTAATTCTAATATAATATTATTTTTAGGTTTTTTTTTTATATGTTCTAACACTCTTTCTTGGATATTATGATTTTTCTTATATTATACTTGTAAAGATGCTATTGTGCTAATATGAAGATCTATTAAACTATTTAGCTATCTGTTATTATTATGCAAAAAATACATATATATTAACATTTGCACATATCAAATGTTTTGTATATGCATGCAATTATCATACATGTTGTCTACTTATGAAATAATGTATATGTGGTATTATATATATGTTTGTGTATGCATATATATGTTTCATATGTGTGTGTATATATGCTAATGAATTAAATAAGCAGTACTTTTATATATTTTTATACGTTATATTTGTATATATAAATAAAATGTAATATCTATAAAATATATAGACTATACAGTTATTTGATATGTTACATATATATTATATGTATGTAGTGTGAAACTGAACGGTTAAGTGTCCCACGTAGATTATAGGAGGTTATAATACTAGTTTATTTATGATTGTAAATATCTTGTCAATACAAACTTGAAACTTTTGGCTAAAGTGGTTGAAATGGCTTATCAATTTTTATTGGCTTGGTTATTTACTACTTTTGGCTTAGGGTATTACAAACGGTATTAGAGTAGACTCTTTGCCAGTAGTTATCAGGGTGTGATTTCTTACATAGGGAAAGATCTAGGCCCAATTGTAAGGCCTTATGACTAATTTATAAAATTATGGTCGTGAATACTTTACAACACAAGTTTGAAATTTTTTGGTCAAGTGGTTGAAATGGGCTCATCAGGATTTGTTGACTTAACTATTCAATACTATTAAGTTAGCTATTTAATGCTTTTGACTTAGAATGTTACATGTAGTTATCATATATGTTATCTATTTATGAAATAATGTATATGTGATATTATATATATGTCTATGTATGTATGTGTATATTTCTTTTATATATATATATGTTAATGAATTAAATATGTAGTACCGTATATATTAATTATATGTTATATATATCAATAAAATGTAATATGTATAAAATATATAGATTATACTGTTATTTAATATGTTACATATATTTTTATATAGATAATACATATTACTTATGTGTATAGAAAATTTATCTGAGTTACACATATATTTACATTTGTACATATCAAATGTTTTGTATATGTGTATGTGTGTGTGTGTATAAAACATATGTATATAGATTACATGTCATAAATATATATTCTATGTGTGTATATATATATATATATATAACTAGTTTGTTGTATATAAATATGTATTATGTATAAATATATAAATGTTAGTTAGACAAATAAATTATATATACATACTACATATGTATATATAAACATATTTGTACATGTATAAAAATTGTATATATATAAAATATACATATTATATAATTATTATATTTGTTGTCATATATATAATGATATATACGTGATGTTATATATATGTACTTATGTGTATATATCTATATATATAATTGTTATATGTATCAATATATTCTATATATAATATTGCATTAAATATATAATCTATGCATTTATAATGTTTTGTGGATATACATATATAAAACAAAGTTTCAAACATAAGCGCACATATCCATGAAATAGGGACATCCTTATCAAATATTATTATATACTCATTTCATTTCATTCTAAATATGATATAACCAAATATAGTGATCAAAATGGGATGAATGATTCGATTGACCTTTTCAAACGTAGGAATGGATTGGTTATTCCATTCTTAATTCCATTTTACTCTATGTCAATACATTCCAATTTATTCCATTTCAAGTCATTCCCGCGTACAAACATGCCATAAAAATAATGTGCATCAATATTGTTGTTATCTTTTAGAGTCACGAGTATCTCTCCCATATCTTACAATTGCATTCTTCCTCAAGGCCTATAATTAACAAATTCCATAACACAATTAAGCCTTCTTCTAATTCAAAGAAATACAATAACACTAATTTTGATATGCACTTTTATGAACTATATTATGGATATAATAAAAGATTCGTTTTTTTTTTTTTTAAGTTTAACGATAATCAAACAAAAAAGGCTCTTTATACAAGTTAGATACACAAATCGAGAGAGAATAAAAGGATGTTAATCAACGTGTGTTCTAGTTTGAATTCGTTTCTCAAGGAGTAACAAAATCGACTATTTTTTACAATACATTGTTTGCACTATGACTGAAGAAATAGCCTCTTTGCATAAAGAGAACCCTAAGCAAGCAAAATCCCTAGGTGCTACATCCCCATTTTATACGAACAAACAAGTCATGATTAATGGCTAGTCTAACCAGTCGATTATTAAATTCTAGTGAAAAATGAGCAAATGTAGCGATTCTAATTTTTACGGTAAGCTAATATACTACTTGATTGCCTCGTTGTCATCATTGTCGTTGCCATAATAGAGATCATTAATATTATTGAGATAATTAAGGTAAAGATGGACGGCCTTGATCATTGAATAAGGATGTTCTCTTGACGAAACGACCCTTCATTCGGGGTCTTTTCTCGGCATTGAGCTTCCTGACTTGATACCTTATTTTCTTCGAAAACATCCTTGTCCTCCTCTTCTCTCTGTACCTCGACACTCTAGCTTCTCTCCCTTTATCATCTCCGATTCCTTCGGCTCTCATTGACCCTTTGGCCATATGATCTCCCCATGCTTGGTTCTGAATATTGCCCGAAGAACAAGAGACCTAAACACAGTAGTTTACAAGTTAAATTAATCATTTGTTGAAGAAGAGGGGAACATATATTTAAGAGAATAGTATTCATTTCAACTTCGTAATGATATGCTTATTAATTTAAAGCAATTTTAACAAAGTCCATACGTTATGAGGTAACTGCAATGAAATAATTAATTGGTAAGGTAAATTACCTATACTTGTGGTACTTGTGGTATGTTCGGGAAAGTTTTTCTTTTTTTCTTTCTCTTTTATAATTTTCCCCTCTCACTTTCAAGGAAATAAATTACACAAATAGAAGGCATCTATAATGAATGTCCGGGATTTCTTTTTCGTTTAGACGGAGTTTAGGAATGACCCGCAAAGGGATTTTCTTCTTTTCCCGTTGACAAAATAAAACCCTAGTTAGAAGAACACCCTCCACCCACCCCCTCTTTTCTCTTTTCTTCCCACAGAGAATTAAATTACTTGCTAACATAGATTCGTTTTATATAATGAACTCAGTTTCATATAGAATCACAAAAGATGCTTGTCGTTACTTTCTTTTCCTTCTTTCTCTTTCTTTTTTTGACATATTTTGTGGTAAAAAGAACTTTCACGTCTAATCTGAGTGGAAAAATCACATAATATACAATCTGAAGGGAGGAAGTGATTACCGTGCAATTAAACCACTCATCATCTAGATCGAACTCTCTCCGGCAGCCAGTGGTCCATGGAGACCGGGAGGTGTGACTAACCCAATCTGCCATAACAGCTTCGTAATTCAACCTCAAGAGCATTTTCCTTTTCTTATTCTTTACTTCTTCACATTTACCATTTCCAACTTCAATATCCTTATTAATTTCCTCCACCATTGATGGTACCATCCCCTCCACCTCCACTTTCTCCTCCACCACCGACACCACCTCAGTGTCAATGCGATCAAGCCCCCAGTCAATAACCTTCTTCTCCTCCACATCAAATGTCAATTCCAAAGGACTAGGTGATTGCATGGCCACCGCTTCATCATCAATATCATCCTCAATCTTGACCACCACGTCATTAGCTTCCTTCTCCAGCAAACTCTCCACGTCAGCACCAAACTCAGCTAGGTCTACCTCAGATGGTAAGAACCCTTCCACGTCGAGTTCATCGGTACACGCAGCATCACCATTGTCCAACACGATGTTGTTGTTCGCCGCATCATCATTCACCATGACGTCATCTCCAATCATAATATTGTTATTTCCAGCACATAATTCATCTTCAAAAGGTTCAAAAACCGGGACACGGCATACCAATTGCTCTTCATTCTGTTCAATCGAATTATCAAAATCAAATTCACTTCCCATTTCCGGAACATGATCGCATGTAGACAGTGTAGGGACGGATTTAGATTGCCTGGACTTAGCGTTGCGTGGAGTACGTGCCTTGCGAGTGAATCCATGGTGCCATGCGGGGGTACAATCATCGTTTGTGGCTGGCTCATCAACGACGACTTTAAATGATGCAGTGTGAAGACGGACTCTCTCATGTCGTCTTGCTAGTTGGTTTGCTGAGTGGACTGACACGTCACAGCCCTGGCAAAGGAACGCATCGTCTGCCGAGCAATACCACCTCGCTCTCCGCCATAGACAGCTGTCGCATGCGCGTGCAGTCCTCCCTCCAACCGCGTTAGCCGTGCTATTTTCGGTGATCATCGTACTAAGAGTACTCGAATTACGGCGTCTTCTTCTTCTTCTTCTTCTTCTTCCTTTTTTTTTTTTTTTTTCTTCTTCTTTATAACAATATGAAATTACAACTTTATAAGTGAAATTTTTGTAGAGCTTGTAAGACCATGACTAAATCCAATGTCATAAGTTGATTAGAATTTGCTTTACAAACGAAATCAAAAGAAAATTAGAATGAATGTGTGGGAACTGGCTGATTAATAGATAGATGACTGGTGATATTGGGAATTTTCTTTGAGGAATATCAAGATTGGAAATTGGAAGTGTCGCAAAGCGAGTGAAGCAAACTAGGAAGGGTATGTTCACGTATTTATTTTGGGGGACACAAGGAGTGCAATTATTACTTAAGAGAGTGTCGTGGTCATGAGCCTACGTTATGGACCTATGCATGGCACTTTTGCTGTTTACCTTGATTAAGCCCTAATGATATAATATATGGGTTTTGGGTTTATTTTCCAATATTGAGGCCTTTTGGGACCCCTGAATTAGTCTTATCTCGGATTTGATTGGTTGAGTTTTCCAAGTCCATCCTAAACTCTTGGTTTCTATTGGCTAGAGGACTTATTGAGAGATTCCTCTTGGACCCACATCAGGTCCTTCTCATGGACGTGGCCACAAATGGCAATTCTCTCTCTCTCTCTCTCTCTTACCCCAGGAAAAATTGACGAAGACCCGTTTCGTCCTTATTTTTTAATTATTCATCTTAATTCTTGGGAAAATTACTTGTTTATATCAAAATTTTAAAAAATTATCAAAATATAAATTATATAAAAATAATTATCAAAATATTATATAATATAACTATTTATACTAATATCATATCTTTAAAACATGATATTAGTTTTTATTTACTGTTGTTATATTATATTTTAGAAATATGATACTAATATAAATAGTATATTGTATCTTTAAAATATGATATAATATCGATATTTTGATATTATTTTTATATAATTTATAATCATGTATTTTTTTTAAAACTAATAAATATGTATTGTACCCAATTCTTTATAACGTTTGTCTTGTTTGTCAACCACTATAGTCTTTATCGGAAAAGATGCCGTGCAGAGATACTTCATAAATCCGACCACCGTGAAAGTTTATGAGATGTAATAAGCGATTAATATATATGATAAAATACTAATTGATATGCTTATTATATGATTGATCTATTTGTTTTATGGGAAATATTTTTCTTATCATAGTTTCAAGAGATTATTGTTATTTATAGTTATAACAAGATTAATATATGATAAAATGCTTTTGATGACTGATCATCACGAAAAATATTAATGAGAAATAGGAAGATTTCTACTTTCCAAAGAAAAAAAAAAATTGTTTTCTTACTTTTTGTTATTCCTTTTAATAAAGATGCTCCGAGACTCTTTTTATAGTTTTGTCTGTAATTTTTCAATTATTCCTCTCAGATAAGTTTATTTTATTCGACAACCATATAGTTTATCGAAAAATATGTGTAAAGAGACACTATACACACGACCATCGATCATAGTTTATAAGATGTAATAAGAGATTAATATAAGATAAAGTAACAACTATGGAAATTTGATATCCTTATTCTATATTGGTGCATTTGTTTTAAGTAAAGGTTTTCCAAACCATTTTCTACCATTGTTGTAATTTTAATCGTAGAATTTCTCAAATATTACTATAACAGTCTCTAGAGATTACTGGCCAATAAAAGAATAAAAAAAGTCTCGAGAGATTAATATTATTAATAGTTTTAGGGATATGTGATATTGGAGGTAAATGAGACAACTTATTACTGCTATTTCAAGTTTAATGCATATGAATAAACTTAAAATGAAACTTCAATTTCGGATTTTGTTTCCTTTCTAATGTTTGGAATTGTTTTTAGAAACTGAATATCATGATTTCTGTTTTAAGGGGGGTCTGATTTCACATTTGAATGGGTGGAACCATTTCAATTCTGCCCTTGTTCATAGAAATTTATAAAATTAGGTTTTTATATATTTATTTCCTTCACGAATTAGGAGTTATTTTGATAAATACCACAATAATATAATCAATGACTTGGTGGACATTTCAAACATAGAAATAGATTTGCCATTACATTCCAAATTTGATTTGGTTCGATTTAATTCCACTCAATTCCAATTCATCACATTAAGAATCATTCATGTATACTAAACAAGACATTAATAATGAACAACCAATATAGGAAATGTTAACAAAGAATAGGAAAAATGATTTCTATTTTCCAAAAGAAAATCATTTCCCCACTTTCTGCTTGCAATTTTTGTGATAGTTAAGTACCACTTCTAGACCAGCTATTATCATCACATTCAACTATTACTTATCTCTAAAAACTATTAATAGATGTAATCTAAGCAACTAATCGGTATAATCTCTTGAAATTATTATAATAATACTTGGCAATTTTAAAATATTATCAATAGTAAATCGCGAATATTTTTTGTGAAGCAAACACACCCTGTATGTAGAAATCGGACTACAGTAGGTTCTCATCCACAATAAAATTTTCCCATACGAACTCTCTCTTTGGATAATTGTGAACCACTTGATGCAGGGAATATGTGAATGATTTCAATTTTTTCGGTTTAAACCTCAGAGGCTCATAGTCAGCTTAATTCAGCCTATACAAAATTAAAGCCACACCACCTGCATATATTTTTTTGGTCCCACCATCTTTTGTGCAGTAAAAGATTTTGTGGATTAGATAACAAG
The DNA here is from genome assembly GCA_024138015.1 of Lumnitzera littorea. Classification (NCBI taxonomy): domain Eukaryota; kingdom Viridiplantae; phylum Streptophyta; class Magnoliopsida; order Myrtales; family Combretaceae; genus Lumnitzera; species Lumnitzera littorea. Next base: position 59,758,427 of record JAMXBB010000004.1, on the reverse strand, counting down.
TTTCACTCATTTTTTTTTTTTGTCTTATGTGAACATAAATTTCTTTTCAGCCTCTAATGTTCACAACCTTCTTCTTTACCACAATTTTGGAACCATACACGTTGAGGCCTATATTTCCTTCATCAAACGTTGAGAAAGCAACGATCTCAAATGCTTAGAAGGAATCTCAACCATCAATATTATTTTCTTTTATGTCGAAATAATCAAGTCGCTAAATTAAACGTTTGTGTTGAACATCTTTTCTTCGCGCGCTCTTTTTGTTTCCACTCCCATAACAAACTTCTTTTGTTAATTCTAGAATTCGAATACATCGATATCGCAAAAATTTGTTAGGATTTTAGTTTTATTATGATAAGTGGTGTAAATGAATAAAACTCACAAGCTATTCAAATTCCATTAGGTTTTTATTAGGGTTTGACTTGAGAATGGTTGACTTGAGCTTGAGTACTTGAGTAGTTTATTGAGGCAAACTTGACTATCATGATATTTGACTTAATTAATACATGAGCCTCATGATATTTGTGTTAATTAATATTAGCAAACGTATAATGTAACCTATGACATTTAATATTCTGAATACAAATGAAATGCGTGCTTAACTTGTATTCAAGTACGAAGGGCATTATCATTAGATACAATATTCTGCACGAAAATGAAATGAATGCTTAGTATGCATTCAAATATGTAGGCACGAAAGAATGTGCATCCATTAAATGCACATATTGGAAATGCATTTTCATTGGAAAATTGGATCTCTAATCTAGTAGAGCAAAAATTCGTGTCCACATATTCTTTGCAATATATTCATGTAATTATCTTTTAATTGGTTGGCTTTGCAAAATTAAGAATCTTAAATTAAAGTAAAAATTAATTATGGTTTGAAACATGATCCAAATTAAACGGAACCACTTTCTTTTTTCATTTTCTTTAGGTATAAAAAATTTATAAACCAAATCATATGATTCAACTTAAATTTAAGGTAAAAATAAAACATGATATACTATTCAATTTTGTGTAAAGGTATGACACATATCAAATCAAACCTTGCTGCCCTATGTATGTGTATGTTATATATGAAAAATGAGAAAAGTAGTAAAATGATGCATGATAATGAGAAAGTGTTTGATAAATTAATTCTCAAGAGAAATATAAGGAAAAATATAAAGGAATGGCCCAATTTATCTAATTTATGTAAGAAAGGACTTGAGTTTATAAAATATTTATTTAAGGGCTCATATTTATAAGTTATTCTTACTTCAACACCTTTGTTATTTTCCATAATAAGATTTGATGGAGGTCTTAAAATGAGAATAACATATAAATAAAGCCCTTAAACGAGTGATTTATAATTCCAGAAACATTTTCTTTTGGCATAAGCTAGACAAATGTGGATCTTTCCTTACCATATCAATTTGATTTAAAAGAGTGAATCGTATCAAATCAAATCTTACCGCCCTATGTATGTATATATTATATATGGAAAAATGAGAAAAGCTCAAAAATGACTCATGATAATGACAAAGCACCTAATTAATCAATTCTCATCAGAGATATAAGGAAAAATGTAGAGAAATGGCCTAAATTTATCTAGTTTTTGTAAGAAAAGACTTGAGTTTATAAGCTATTTATTTAAGGGCTCATATCTATGAGTTATTTTTATTTTATGACTTTTGTTATTTGCTGTAACGAAATCTGATGGAAGTCTTGAAATGAGAATAACATATAAATATATGCCCTTGAATGTGTGATTTATAATTAGCAAAGCTAGACAAATATGGAACTTTCCTCTACATTTTTTTGTAAGGGTGTGAACTTATTGTTTTGCATTAAGTAGATTAACCGGCTGCCTTATTACGTCCAGCATAAGGTGAAGGATTCAATATCTTACATTTTCCTCTTTGTCCATCTTAAATGGAAGAAAAAAATAGTATAGCATTATACGCTCACGACAAGGAGGAGAAAAGCAGGTTGACTAAAATGTAAAAAAGCAGCCTTTACTTTGAGATTAGCAAATTTCGAATCAGAAAATATAGAACTTGAGCACCATCATATAAAGAGATCTTGCTCTCATACGTCAACCTATCTTCCACATCAAATGACAAAATCCATCGGTAATCCATTGAGGTCATTTTAGATTTTGTTGCTCATGAGTCAACCACCCTTAAGGTCATAATATGAATTTTCAAGCGACATGTAAAGATACTTTGCTCTTACCCAGAGGGAAAAATAGACCGGAAGATATTGATGCTGAGTTTAGATGAGTAGAAATCAATTTAAAACTAATGAAATTAGTGGAAATGGAAGGAATTTGTGTGTTTGGTTGTAATGAAAATGAGATGCAATCCACGAAAGTGAGAGAAATTTTTCTTCCCAAGAGCCCCTTTTCTTTTTCTCCCAAATAAGGAAGAAACCTATGGAACTGAGTGAAAAACTAAAAAAATTACATAAATAGCCTTACGATGAGAGAGAAATAGAAAACGAGGAGAGGTTAATTAATCATGTTATCATGTAAAAATAAAAGATTTCCTCCAATTTCCTTTCATTTCCACCTTTTATATCCAAAAAAGAACAAATATTGCATTTCCTTTGTTTCCCTTTCTTTTCTTTTCCTCTCTACGAATTGATTTTCATTTCCACTTTGCTCAACAGTTGCCAAACACAGTATAACGTTAGAGAGCAAGTTTAAATAGGAAATCAATATTTCAATAAGTTCAAGTCAAGATAAACATTATATTAAGTGATTAAAATAAAAGATCATTATTCTAATGTTATTAATAGTATCAAGTGTGACCGTTAAATTCCACCTAGTGTGCACATGACATTTATGTGGAGCTTGGTATTAATTTTGAATTAAAAAAAAAGAAGAAAAATAACGTAAGAAATTAATACAAGTTGAAAAAATTTCACATTAAAATTAAGGAAAAACATACAAAGTTCACAAATCTTAAAACAAATGAGAAATGCTCTACCTTTGAAGGCATCGACTTAAACTTTATCTTAACTCTTGCTACATAATTTGTTATGCCATTTATGAAATATGGATATGGTATAAACTATAATCAATCTATTGAACCAATTCCATAATAATTATTAGTACAACAAATTATGTAAACCTCGCAAATTTAGCTATTTAAGAGAAGGATCGAACCATAAGACTATAGATGAGTTGAAGAGTCATTAAAGCCGAGTAAGATAACAATTTAATAAATCATAAATCTAAATATATTATAAATAATAAAAACCTTAGGAATTTATCGAAACCTTAAATCGCTTACTAAAACCCTAAAACTAGTTTATACATCATTAATCGAAACCGAACTCAAAATTGCTCGAGACCCTAAAATCATAAACGTAAACCTATAAAATAGTTAAATATTACACAATAGCAATAAAATTATAGTCGAATGTAATTTTCGACTAAATCGCCTGTTTGTTTTACCATAATAAATTGTAATGAAATTACCATAATAAATTGTAAAAATTATAATTGTAACGGGTACTAGTTAAATTGATAAAATTTCACAAAATTTTGAAAACTAATCTACGAGGAGATTCGTTATAATTTATATGATTTGAAAAATTACAGATATTTATTACTAATTTTCATTTTCCCTCTCTTTTAATTTCAATTTATCTCATTTCTCACTTTCCTTTCTTTCTTTCTTTCCTTAAGTTCAACGTCCAGAACTTTTCTCACTTTTGTTTCTTTAATTTGGACCCCCATTTACGCAGCTACGTAATGTTATTTTATTTTGTCTTATTTACTTTAATAAAAAGTGAACTTAGCTTAAAATTGAAGCCACCATCACGTGAGCAAAAGCAACATATAAATAGGGAAAAAGAAAAAAAAAATCTGCACAAACACACACACACAATCTGCAAACCGTGAGGAAAAAGGAGAGAAAAAGAAAGAAAGAAAAGAGAAAAAGAAGAAGGAAAAGAAGAAGAAAAATCCAAATTAATTGGTAAGGAATTTATTTTAAGAAATATATATGTATATGATAGTATACATGTGTAGAATTATAGTATTTTTATGGTATTTTTATGATATTTTATGGTATTTGTACATATAATACTAATAGTATATGTTTATGTATATAAATACCTAAATTTACTTATATGTATAAATATAAGATTAAGTATGTCTACATGTATGTACCGAGGTATATAGTATGTATTATGTATTTTTTTTTTATAACCTCTAATTAGTAATTTACATAATTCTAGTATAAAGATATATGTATGTACCGTAATTATAGTATAAAGATATATGTATGTATACCGTAACTTTATATATATATATATATATATATGTATACATATATGATTATATATATATGTGTGTAGTTGTATAGTATATAGTGGAGTATTTTTATAAGTATGTATATATATATAATAGTATACAGTATATTATGTATGAAATGTATAGTATATATATTTATAGGTATGTATGCCGAACATATATGTATGTCTTTCTAGGTATATATATACATGTAAGACATATAAATAAATAAATACAAAATATATATAAATATATGAATATGTGTATAAGAGTATGTTTTAAATAAATACATATACATATATCATACGTGTAATATATATAGTATATATATATATATATATATATATATGATACCGTAATTTATGATTTTACAATAACATAAACCATAAATTATATATTATAAGTATTGGAATATATATATATATATATATGTATAATCGTGAGGTACATAAGAAAAAGAAGAAAATGAGAAAAATAGGAAAATATACCCAAAATAATAAAAATAACAAATATATGATTTAAATAATTATTAAATTATAAATATGTTACGAAAAAAAGCGAAAATCAATATTTTATAATTTTTAAATTTAAATAATAATTTTTGTATCACAATTTAAGTTACGAGTTACAACGTCCAAAACGGACCTTGTTACAGGAAAATACGCTCGAAAACGATCAAAATGGACTATAAGTTCATAACGATCCGAGCTAAAACGAAAAAGTTACACGCGATTCGATAAAAAGCTCGAATCAACAGTTTCACGTAACTAAGTGAAATAAACCTTACACATTATAACTCTAGTTAGTTTTAATTTCCATATCTTACAAATTTTCCTTATTCTCAAGTAATCTCGATATCGACCCTGAGCTGCCCATCGACTATTACGATCCTTGAGCTAGCCATAGTCGAGTGAGTTTTTCCTTATGATTCCATACTTGTTTTGTGCTTGTAAGTAGTGAATCTAAATTATGATGTATAAATGAATGTGTACGGGGTTGGGTTATGCTTGTGCATGATAATTGTTGTAAATTGTGAATCTACTTTAAAGTTTAATAATATAATGTTTGATGCATAGTAGATTCAACAGATTGTTTATTTGTGACTTGGAATGATCACTGATTAAATATGACATAACTTTTATTCGACTAGAAAAGTTAACTTGGATCATTCATGAATCATGCACTGCATAACTATTTCCGGGCAGTCACATTACACGGAGGTAGTGAGAGGCCATACTTGGGTTGATTATCGAATATTATTGATTTCGTACGGTGCACACGTGCGATATAACCTTACCCTCGCCCGCGGGATGACTAGGCGTTGGAGGCACTAACCGCCTGGCCATTGGTTGAGTTCAGAGGCCTTCGTTTAGGAGTGAGTGAGGGCTGCGTGAACCTACTCACAATCATATGTAGAACTCGTTTTGATAAAGCTGGTAATGGATGTACCATTACATTTTAAATACGAAACGCGGAGTTTCGTTATGAAATAAGTTCTAATATGATACCCGGATCTGACTGTACCGAGGAATCTCCAACCCTGACTTCGGAGGGCGTTAAATCTGAGTTACATGCAGTACCTGGTCACCTGCATGTGTTTGTTTGGCATACTGCTTGTTCGGCATACTGCTTGTTCATGCATTTATTTGGTTGAACTTAACTGTGGTATAACTTGACTGCTGTGTGGTTGAGGGAAATTAACTCACTAAGCCCTGTAGCTTACTCCCCAATAGTTTTCTTTTGCAGGTTGCTAGACGATCGGGCATGGGTTAAGAACTGAAGGTTGAGTGCCAACGTCGAGATGCATAGAAGTTAGATTTTGAGGACAGACTATATGGTTCATTTGTATAAAGTTATTAATACTACATTTAAATTTTGTGACTTTAGTAAGTTTGAGTTTTAGAACTTTACTATCCAATCTTATTATTTGGTAGGGGATACCGATTCTTTGCGGTTCTGTTGGACCGTGGCTTATCGGATATCTATAGTTATATATATGTGATCGTAAGTTAATTAAATAAAAACTTTAGTAACTAATTGTTTAGAATCTTGCAATCTTTGACTTGCAAGATGATTTTCAAATCATGGGTGCACACATGATGTGAAAATTTTAGGTAATCCTACTAAGCCCTCTGTAGGGTCATAACAAATTCACAATAGAAGATTTCATAATAGTACACCATACCCTAAGTATCATAACTTGACATTTCTTTATATTACATAACTCAATAGAGAACTATACTCTTTGCATTCCTCAATATTACATGAAATCCCAGTGAAAAAACTTGGGGACCTTCCTTATAAAGTAGCATCTTAGGATTCAATACTTAATCCTACGGCTATTTGCTCTTCTTTACCTAGCTCAGCTACTAGATCTTTGCTTACTTCATCTTTGCTACTTTAGGTTAGATAAACTAACCCCTTAGCTTATATTTTGAGTCAAGTGAGCATAAACTTAAAACAACTATATTTAGTAACTAAGTATACTCAATAATAATTGATACTGAATAATAATAACCAATTATATCCAAAATAAAACTACTACCATGTATAGCTAATCACATATTAGTAGCTTAGCATACATGATCAATGACTTAGTATATCTAAGTATCAAATCCATAGCAAACATAGGTATAACCATTTTATACATTATATGGAAGCTATGCTAATGTACGTGACATACACCAATATTGGTACCAATGTAGATTCGTAGATGAATATACAAAGTCTAGCAATCACATTGGTGGATCTAAACCTCAAAATGGTTAGACATGTAAATGGTCATTGAAAGATAAGTAAGCTGTGCACAGAGGAATGGATTTTATGCACCACTCACCTCACAAGAACCTAGTAACTTAGTTAATATTATGTACATGAGAGTTACAATGAGCACTTACCACTATTCCTTTATGAGACCCTAGTCTTAACTAACTACTGAGGACTTAATATGGTGGTACATTTTGAGTAAAGGTAGAACTTGGAAACTATGACTTGTGAAGAGATAAATAAAGTGTTAATGAGAAGTACAGGCCTTAAATACTATTATATAAAGTGACCATAGTAACTTAGAATTAGTAGATATAACATTTTAGAAAAATATTCTCGTAATTGAATAAAATTTTAATACAGGTTTGTAGAAGTTAAATGTGATAGTTGTATTGGTGCATTTAAGTACTGTAATCGATTTATAGCATTTGTGAAGGTAACTCTATTTGACTGGAAACTTATGAGGGGCTTAGAAATATTAGTTGAGAAATTCCCGTAGACTTGGAATTTAAAAAGTATAATAAAATATTAAAAACATAGTTAAAATAGTATAAATTTACTATATTATTATTATAGGTAACGCATGAATTAGGTTTGGAAAATAAATGAATACTTAGAGATAAATTATATAAATAATATAATTAATATTATACATAAAATAATATATAAAAGACATATATATACATTGAGTGTAATTATTCTATAATTATATGTACCCATAATTGTTGAAAATGCTTGAAAAAAATGCAAAAAATTATTAAATAAGTAAATAAAAATAAGAGAAAAATTATAAAATGTTACCAACACATCATGAAACATGTTTGTTGGTGTGACATAAGGATCCCATATGCAAGTGTATCCAAAATAGGGAAATAATTATATAATATATAATATACTAAATGTTATATTAAGATTAAGTTAAATAACATAACTTTTTTCTTAGGACTATTGTAGAATCATTCAAAGACTAATAGTGGGCATGGTTTAATGTTGGAAAAGGAAAGGACACCTTGCAATTTGATTAATGGTCAAGTAGTGTAAGAAAATAAGTGGAAAAGTGGTGGTTTAGTGTAGGTCAAATCACAACTGACTTGGTGAGCTCCCTAAAATCATCAAGTTGAATATAAAAATTTGTTTACATAATTTAGGATTTGGAAAAAAATATTAGCAGGCTTTAGAAGCATCAATAAGGGTGTTTGCAAAATTAAGAAGAAATAACACAATTTAGGGTGAAATTTGAGTTCTTATTGTTAGCCACCACTTGGGAGTAAACCCAACCACCTAGAGATAGAGAGGTGACGCTAACTTCGAAAGACAAACCCCTACCCTCAAATGGTGGTCGGAGTTGTTAGTAGTGGTGAGTTTTGGTTTCGGTTGTTTTTTATTCTATTTTTCTAAAAATAGTAAATGAGTTTTAAAAATTATGATTTTTTATTTCCCTATGTAATTTTTCATGTAGAATCTAAAAATTCAATCATATTCTTGAAATTCTAAGTCAAAAAATGTGTTCCTTAAGAAATTGGGCAAAAAAGGACCTTAATTCAATTTTTTAATGGCTTAAATAATGTTATTTTGATTCCAAAATTTATGTATAAATATTTTAACATGTCTATTTTGATTCCATAAAAAAAGAGTTTTCAAAAATTCAAAAGTTGAATTTTTTAGTTTTCCTTAGTTAGCACACATACGGTTGAAAATACCTAAAATGAGTGTTTGGTGAAATAATTGCATCTTCAAGTGTTAGTTTATTGCTATATTTAGGGATTAAAGTGTTGGATCAGAGTGTCAAAGTGAGGAAGTAAGGGGTGTGGATGCTAGAATTATGTCATTTGAAAATTAAAAGTATGTTTGGTGTTGGTCAGAAAGTAAGTTAGAAACTAGGTTAGAAAGTACGTCAGAATGTAACCTGGTTAGAAAGTACGTCAGAATGTAACCTGGTATGAATATGATGAATATACTAGGAATTTGATCTGGATCATTAAGAGGCTATCTTTAGACTTTATACTATTTCTAGAGAATAAAATATAAGTTGGAAACTTCCTAAATAAAAATTTAATTTAGGATAATGAAACATAAACTTTGTTAAAAATTGGTTCAAAATGTAGTCTGTTATTTAATATTCTTGACCATACTGGGTGTTCGACAGTAAATTAGCTATTGATTTGTATATGAATTCTATATCTCTATCAGAGTCAAAACATAAGTCAAAAGCCTCCCGAACAATAGCCATTTTATAGGGTTAGGTTAGAACCTAAGTAAAAAACATAGTTAAAAAGTAGTTTGATGGAAGGTGCAGAATATAAGAGTAATTAGAAGTTTGAAGACGGTTGGTACTTAATATTGGATCATTAGTATAGACACCTAATTTTTGCCCTTTCCTAGTCTTAATTTTTATTTTTTATAAAAAGGGTTCTAATTCAAAAAAATAAAAAAAAAACAAAAAAAAAATTAATAAAAAATAATAATAATAAAAATTAACAAATAATGAAAATACAAAAAAAAAAATAAGAAAAGGAAAAATCATAAAAATTTCGTAGATTTTTAGGAAGTAATTTATATTATGAATAATTAGTTTTAGTTTTAATTTAGTTAAAAATTTTAGTTTAGGAAATCAGATAGTTTAAATATAATTTAATGGTAATGAATGTCAAGATACAGGTCAATGCCCTAACGAATAAGTAGCGGAGTATTTGGGTGGATTTAGTTTGAGGTCTTGGGTTCAAGTCTTAACAGATACCTATGTCTTTATTTTTCTGTCTTTGCAGAAGGAAGATTTAAAATCGGATTCATATATAATCAAATCATATAAATCTATGAATTTAGTTAAATCAGATTTGAATTGAATTTGAATCTAGTTTAATTATTAAATCAGATACAATATGATTAGATAGGATTTGATTTGGACTTTATAAAAGGAAAAACAACAACATCAGGGGGGATTATTCAGATAGTAGGAATTAAAATGACGAAATAACCAGCGACACACACACCTAAGGCCTGTTACATGCCATAGTTAACTGTTGATCAGGTTCACTGCTAAACCGCTGCACCGTCACGCTCCACATACAACAGAGTGAAGCCAACTCCGACAGCAGTAAGTCTAATGACTCTGACTGATCGCAAACCAATCCTTTGACAACGACCGAAACTCCAGCGAGTCTTCGACCGATCAACAAGTCCGTCGAATGTTGTCGGTCCTTGCATAGCTGTCACCCATCTACTGTTACAATTCTACGGTCCCATGTCCTGCAGCAAACAATAATAGGCACACATTATAGACACTTCACAACACACTGACGATAGTAACAGCAATTGAACGCCATCCTTCTTCATCACAGTTCATTGACCATCAGTACGGTCCATCCACGCCCGACAACTCCACATCTGAGCAGTCCACAACACCACACAATCACCAGCCACATACGCCTTGACACCACCCTGCTTTACTACTATTGCTCTGATCTTTTCTAGATACTCCACGGTCAAACTGCACACACAACCCGTCCCTCTCTTCCTTTCACATGATCTACATCCTGATCATCGAACAGCAGCATCTCAACATTCGATCCTCACTGCACCACCGACGCACGCCGTCCATAGTGCACCACGGCTTGGTCACCGAATAGTAACCACTACTTGACACTCTATCCTCTCTGAATGCCTACAGTTGTCTCATCTATAACCTTACATACAAACACGATAGTCAACTCCACGTCTAAGCTTCGCTGTACATTTACTTCACGAGCAACTCCTTATTGCATAGTGGACACAAAATCAGGTTCGGATCCTAATTTTTTTTTTTTAGTTATTGCATCATTATTTTATTTATTATTTATTTATTTATTTATGTTCATAACATGATATAAAAATAAGTATATGTATATATTAGCTTAGGAGATTTCTTTTAGGATTAACTTTTTTAGGATTTCTTGCTTAGAAAATCAAATTTTTTAAAAGTGAAAATTAACAAAAAGTCAATAAATTGTTTAAGATGTTTTAGAGATTTTTTTTATCATTTACGACTTAGGACCCTTTGGTTTTTTAAAAATAAACTAAATCAATTAAAAACGTAAGCTCGGTCGGTTTTCAAAAATTAAAATTAATCAACACATTAAAGATTTTTTAAGAGAGAACTACGATCATTTGATCCTGACTAGTAAGTACGTAGATACCTTCGGGGCGACGATAAAATATGTAGAAACTTAGGTTCTTTTTTTCTTTTAATTATTTATTTATTTTTTAAATATTATAATTAGAAGAATAATCCAAATTTCGGTTAATATATAGTGGTACCCGTTAGGGTTTAATAGGTTAGCCTCCGAATTCAAAACTCTCTGGTTCTTCATTAAATTTGAAACCAATGACCAGTAGCCAAATCGTAATCAATCTATCTAATTGGTTACGATTTCTTTTTCTTTTCCCGACTTCGGTCAGGTGGCGACTCCAAAAATTATTTTTAATAAAAAACCGGAATTTCTCAATTTCTTTAGTCGAGGATTAATATTAAATGGGTTAGGGTTTAGTATTAATAAAAAAATGAGAAATTAATTTTAAATAAAGAAAATCGAAAAATCAGGCTCGACAGTTTGGCGACTCCACTAGGGACTGCTAGAAGGCTAACCACTAGAAGTTGCCGAAAATAGGATTATTTTTCAAAAGAAAAAAATGAAATAATAGAAATAATAAAAAACTTAGGTATGTTATTTTATGTATCTGTTTATTTTATTTGTTTATACTAACATTTTTTTATTTGTGGCAGTTTAGTTAAGGGGGAATTTTGGGGTTTTTTTTTTTTACTTTTATTTATTTTATTTTATTCTTTTCTGTATCATAAGTGCATGATAGACATGGTTAGAACTAAGCCATCTTAGGACCTTAGGAGGGGGGCTATTGTGTAAGCTTCAGATGATGTGGGGTAACTACCTTCCGGGGCCGATCAGGCTACCCTACTCAAGTTCAGATGCGACCATAGAATCATTGCTTTGAAAAACGTAGTGGTTGCAGAACTTGAGGACCTTTAGAACCTACCCTTTATATTACATGAAAACTTTTTCAAAAATCACAAGAACCTATGATGTAGCGAACCTAAATTGATAAAAGCAATTGTGAAGTTGTGATTAATCTTCCCTTGTAAATAATTTGTAATAATTTTTTTATGTAAAGTTTAGAATACATTGTAATTGTAATTTTAATTTTGATTAGTCATAACTGGACTAAGTCAAGGGCTTTTTGAAGACATTCATGTCCACTTACCGCATTGGCCACAGAAGCTGCTTCAAACGTGATTTCGACTCTTTAGCCCAGATAAACAGGAGTTTATTAAGAATAAGATTGGGCCCATCCTCTCTCTATAGAAGATTCCTATGAACATCACTTTAGTGCGGGCTTTAGTTTACCTTTGGGAGCCCGAATCCACCAATTTCTGTATGGGCTTACATCAACTAAGCCTAACTGTAGAAGAATACTCTCAATTGTTGTGGGCTCCTACAATCATAGCTGATATTTATATCCCAGACTTGGAGGCTATAGCATCAAAGATCTTCAGCAAGTTGCTGGGAATAAAAAAAATTGAAATAAACTGGGTTCTAAATCAAGGAAAGCCCATTCGATTAAAGGATGTCATGGACTGGTTTTCTACTGAAGTGAAACATAGAGAAAAACGCGAAATTTTTTATGCAAATTTAGAAGCATGGCACCAGTACTAGGTCAACGCTTTTATATTGGTGGTCTTCAATACTATCCTGTTCCCTGATGAAAGACGTCAAGTCCATTTCAGAATTGCAGAACTCGTAGCCCAATTCCTTGAAGGGAAATTATATGTCCCAGCCCTTCTGGCCGAGCAGATTCAATCACTAAACCATCTAAAAAAAAAATAAACAAGGAGATCTAAAAACTAATATGGTCCTACTAGTGGCCTGGTTCGTTAGCCACATGAGAAGTTACTAGCTTGATTTCAATCGGGCTGAATTTACTCAGCAATATGACCTCATCAAATCTTTTGGAGAAAGAATTGAGCTGCCAGAAAATATAGCTAGCTGTTATTGGGTCCAATACTTTTAGAGTATGAAAGCGGAAGAGTTGCTGTTGACACCCAGGTGGTTTGCAAGCAAGGAAATGATAAGAGGGTATGGAGACTTTAAAGTGGTTCCTCTGGTCAGCTTCAACCTCTGCATCGCATACGTCCCAGCTAATGGACTCATTGAGGAAATGACCCCCAGACCATCATTAGAAGCTGTCTCGTTGGACTTCCTTAACCCTAGCATGGCAATGGCTGATAAAGCAACCAAGCTTCAAAGCATCTGAGCTCTTTGGTGCATGAGAAAGACCACCCCTACCACTAGAGGGATAACAGCCAGGAGCCAGATAACTAAAGGATTTCTTCATCACCAACTAAAAGGGTTGAAAGATATGGAAGATAGCAAAGAGAAGGGGGAAGTTCAAGCTAAACCCGAGAGGACGAGTAAAAGAGAGCAGGAGTTGGAAAGCCATTGCAAGGAGTATCATCAGAACATAAAGGCATTGGAAGCTCAACTAAAGAGGACCAAAGGCAAAGAAGAGCAAGCTCCTATTATCCGAAAGAAGAGAAAGACACAGGATAAGCTTACTAGCCATTAGGAGATTAAATTTTAGATTTTAGGTTTTTTATGTTTTCATTAGAATTCATTTTTTATGAACAGAATAAGAGGTGTAAAGCTTCGCAATTGCAAAAATTAATAAAAGTTAGTTAGGTTTTGCCACATCAAAGGTTCCCCCCAATTCTTGATTTTTCATTGCACTCGTATGACATGCATTTTATGTTTGTATTGTTAACCACCCTTTTTTAAGAGAATGTAATATGTACTAACCCTTTGCCGAGTTGTTCAATAACAATCAGGTAAAATTTCAAGATAGCTCCCAAATGTCAAGTCTTTCAGAGAAGTCCAATTAGAATACGTTTTCAGACCAGAATGGCCACCATTCAAGGAAATGATGGAGACCCTGAAATCAATGATCCCTCCCATAGAAAGGGCTATGGAAAAGATGGTAGAACAAATGAGCTTCCTAGCAGACAACATTTCTTTACTACGAGCTACAGTGCTGGCTAATGAAGAAGGTTCCAAAACTCGTTATGGGAAGAATACACAAGCTCCTGAAGCAGAACACGAATGTCAAAAAGACCTATTCAAATCAAAAGGAGTTTACCCAAAAGACAACCCGACCTTCGAACTTGATACATATGTGGCCCCAAAACTTGTCGACCATGGGCCAAGTACGGACAGCTTGAAAGAACTGGAAAAGAAATTGATATAACAGATCACTGAGAAGATGAAGGCATTTATAGGGTGTGATGGATTTGAATAGGCGGGGATTACAGAGTTTTCCGCGTATGACATGGGATCATACCTTGAGAAGTTTAAGATACCGGAATTCGAATAGTATAATGGGATGGGTTGCCCTAAGCTTCACACCAGGTTGTATGTCAGGAAGATGGGTAAATATGTTCAGTATGATTTACTCATGGTGCAGACATTTCAGGATAGCTTAACCGGACCGGCCCTGACGTGGTATGCCCAGCTTGATTTGAATCAGATAAATACATGGGAGAAACTTGCTCGAGCATTTTATGAACAATATAAATTCAATGTGGAAGTAGCCCCGACTATGATGGACTTGGTTGCCCTACGGAAGAAGCATAATGAATTGTTCAAAGAATACGCTCAAAGATGGGGGTCCTTAATTGCAAGAATCTCTACTCTAATGACTGAGAAAGAGCTCACATCGGCTTTCACTAACACCTTGGAGAGGCCCTATTTCTCCCATCTCATCGGGCAGGCCTCATCTAGTTTTGCTGAAGTAGTAGCGGTCGGGTGTAGGATTGAAAGTGCCGTCTCTTCCAGTAAGCTGCAAGACCTAGCAGATAGAAGACCACCAGCGTCATCATCTGGTCCTAGACTAGCCACCAGCAAGCTCAAAGAATCTATGGTTGGTATGGTAAATTCAAATGCCAGACCAAATGCTCAAGTCACTTTTAGGGCAAATCCACCTCCCACTTAGCAACAGTACAAAGATCAGTTTTAAACTAACAAGACTTATAGATAATTTACCAAGATACCAGTTCCTTTGAGTCAAGTCTTTGAGAAGTTGCGAAGGGATAAATTGATACGGTATGAACTTCTTAGCGATCGATATCAATCGAGATTCTTTGACCCCATAGTAAAGTACGAATACCACTGTGGACAAGTGGGGCATTCGATTGATGCGTACTGGAGACTGAGGAATAAGATTTAGGACTTGATAGATGAAGGGACAGTGCAGTTGGATTATGTGGAAGCCCCGATTCCTAATGTTAACAATAATCCCTTACCTAACCATAGGCTGATGATTGGTATGATTTTTGATGACTGTGCTGTCAGCGTCATTGATGCAAATAAGAAGCCTAAGGTTTTTGAGTTCTATACTGGCAACCAAACTCCAGAAGCGAAGAGGTACACATTCCATGTACCGTTGCCACTAGAAAATTACAAGGCTACCCCATGTAACTATCACATGGTAAATCAGGAGAAACCAGGTCCTCTAGTAGGGGGCATTACTCGATTGGGAAATATTTATCACCCAAGAGAGGAGCATGGGAGGAAAGTCATGTTGGGAGAATCGAGTGATAAGACGGTAGCCAAATGCATTGAGGGGCTATCGGCCTTTACTAAAATGATCAAGTCAAGTGAGTGTAAAATCATGGATCAACTCAATAAGACTCTTACACAAATATCGTTGATGGGCCTGTTAATCGCATCTGAACCATATAGGGAGGCTTTGTTTCGCACTTTAAATGAAGTAAAGGTCCCTCGGGAGATTCCAACTGAGAAGATGGGATTGGTTACTAATTCGATCCTTGCAATAGACCAAATTTCATTTTCGGTCGAAGAATTGGGCGAGGAAGGGAACAAACATACAAAGCCACTCTTTATTATGGTAAAGAGTAATGACATAATTGTCACCAGGGTACTCATTGACAACGGATCGTCGCTGAACGTCTACCCACTCGCCACTTTGGATTTACTGGGCATCGACACATTTGCAATTAAGCCTTCTTCTACAACAGTCAGGGCCTTTGATGGTTCCAGAAGAGAGATTATAGGGGAGATTGATCTATCCGTGAGTATTGGCCCTCAGCACTTTAATATTCGATTCCAAGTCATGGACATCCCAAGATCTTTCAATCTACTTTTGGGAAGACCTTAGATTCATGCAGTAGGGGCCATACCCTCGAGCTTGCACCAAACATTGAAGTTCATCTCCAATGGCCAGGTGATTACAATTCTAGGAGATCAAGATTATGAAATCTATAAGGAGACGGCTATACCCTACATAGGAAGTGAAGGACAAGAAGAGCTGGATTTATAAATGTTTGAAGAAGTGAACATGATTACCAGTTCCGATAGAGAGGATGATAGAAGAAAGGGATTCAAGGAAGGCCAGATCGGCACTTACGGCCTTGGCTACAATCCTACCTCGGTGGAAGAATTCCAGAAGAAACAAGCGAGAGGCAAGAGAGGTAACAGATTATACGATGCCTCGATGACCTTTCCACCGCTAGTTGAGACGTTCATATGGGAAGAGACTCAAGCCCGAAGACCTGACAAAGAAGGATCAACAAACTCACCACCCAAGTTCCAGCATCATTTGAACAACTGGTTCTCCATCCTGGCGAATTGCAACAAGTCTTCCCTAAGGTACATGGGTGATCCGTAGTTAGTATTTTCTGAATTTTTATTTTCAATAGTCATCGTTTTAAATGTATCGTTGAACCTTTCGTTCAAAATTAGTTAGGCCTTTATCTCATTTGAGACCATACCTCCATTTATTGAATGAAATCTTAGTTCGTTTCTTTCCTATGTTACTCTTCAGTTCTCTTTTGTTTACATGCATTTTTTTCATACATTCTCATTCAGATTCAATGAACCAAGCAAAAACTAGGATTACCTCGTGCAGGTAGAAAATGAGAATATCGATATCGCTTCCAGCCCTACTGGGTTAGTCGTCGGGGGCGATGTCAATGACCACAGTAATATATAAGAGGAATGGCAAAAACATGAACTGGGTAGAATCACTATTGATAAACCGATTGAGATAATTAATGTGGGGAACGAAGAAAATCCTAAGAATTTGAAAATTGGAACAAGTTTAAAAGAGAAACAAAAAACAGAAATGATTGCGTTATTAGCCGAGTAATAGGATGTGTTTGCTTAGTCGTATGAAGATATGCTTGGATTGGACCCGTTGATTGTAGTCCACCGTTTACCCACACAGGAGGATGTCAAACCAAAAAAGCATAAATTGAGGAGATTTCGACCTAACGTCTTACTAAAAATTAAAGAAGAAGTGAAAAAACTACTGGAGGTTGGATTCATTGAAGTGTCGGATTACCTGGAATGGGTAGCTAATATCGTTCCAGTAATGAAGAAGAATGGGAAAGTTAGAGTGTGTGTAGACTTTCGAGATCTCAACCAGGCAACGTCTAAGGATAATTTTCCATTGCCTCACATTGATGTCTTAGTGGATAACACTACTGGAAATCATCTATTCTCTTTCATGGATGGTTTTTCGGGATATAATCAGATTCGGATGTCCGAAGAGGATAAGACAAAAACGACTTTTATTACAACTTGGGGAACATTTTGTTATAAGGTGATGCCGTTTAGGCTAAAGAATGCAGGTGTAACATATCAAAGGGCCATGGTTGCAATTTTTCATGATATGATGCATAAAGAAATAGAAGTATATGTTGATGATATGATTGCGAAATCCAAAGAGGAGGAAGATCATTTAGAAAACCTGAGGAAGTTGTTTGATAGGCTGAGGAAGTACCACTTGAAATTGGATCTAGAGAAGTGTACCTTTGGTGTGACGTTAGGAAAATTGTTGGGGTTCATAATCAGCTAAAGAGTTATTAAAGTTGATCCTGATAAGGCCAAAGCCATAATTGACATGCTTCCTTCATAAACGCTTAAGGAAGTGTGAGGATTGTTGGGGTGTTTAAATTACATAGCTCGATTCATTTCACAGTTAACAGACAAATGCCGCCCTCTTTTTAAGCTGTTAAAGAAGAACGCAAAGATCAGCTGGAATGAGGAATGCGAAGAGGCTTTCACGAAAATCAAAGAATATCTCATGAAACCTCCAGTGTTGGTAGCACCTAAACCTGGAAAGCTGTTGTTATTATACCTGACCATAATGCTGGAATCCATGGGATCCGTGCTTGGCCAGAAGGATGAAGAAGGGAAAAAGCGAGTCGTTTACTATCTAAGCAAGAAGTTTACCGAAGGGAAACAAAAATACTTAGAAGCCGAAAGAACCTGTTGTGCATTAGTTTGGGTTATGCATCGGCTCAGACAATATACGCTGTATTATCAGATTGAGTTGATAACACAACACGATCCTTTGAAATACTTAGCTGAAAAACTGGCTCTCATTGGTAGAGTTTCAAAGTGGCAGATGTTGCTGACAAAATGTGACATTAAGTATGTAAGCCAAAGTTCAGTCAAGGGGTAAGCTTTAGCGGATTAGTTAGCGGAGAATCCTTCTGAAGACATCCCTCAAGGAGTACGGATTGAGTTTCCCAATGAAAACATCTTAGTAACGGGAAATGATTCTGATGGTGAAACAATCGAAAAATCTTTAAGGTGGAAAATGTTCTTTAACGAAGTAGCTAATGTGTCTGGTTGTGGAGTAGGGGTGATTCTGGTATCACCTGGAGGTATACAATTTCCAATGGATATGAGATTGGTTTTCCCATGTACTAATAACATTACAGAATACGAGGCGTGTATTTTGGGGCTCAAAATCGCATTGTTTAAGAAGATACGGGAATTGCAGGTGTATAGAGATTCTTCGTTGATTATAGGCCAAGCTCAAGGTGAGTATAAGACGAAAGACCCCAAATTAGTGCCTTATCGCTAACACTTGGCCGAGTTGATAACCAAGTTTAAAAAGATTACCTTTGTGTACGTACCAAGGGTTCAAAACCAATTCGTCAATGCTCTTGCTACTTTGGCATCAATGATTCAGATATCGAAAGGAGTAGAGATTTAGCCACTTAAAATTGAAATTAAAGATAAGCCTGCTTTTTGTTTAGCAATGGAAAGTTCATGTGACGAAAAGCCTTGGTATCATGATATCAAAATATTTTTACAACATGGTATGTACCCCAATGGAGCAGAGAGGAAGGATAAAAAATTGATTAGAAGATTGACGGCTCAGTACTTGATGAGCAATTCTACGTTGTATTGACGATCGTTTGACGGTACACTTTTACATTGTGTAAACGGGAAAGAGGCAGAGGTGCTCATGAAAGAAGTGCATGAGGGAGTATATGGCCCCCATATGAATGGCTACATGCTTGCCAAGAAAATCATGAGGATGGGATATTACTGGTCAACTATAGAAGTGGATTGTATCGCACATGTTGGATGCTGCCATTTGTGCCAGATCTATGCGAACAGAATAAATGCTCCAACTCAAGAGTTGCATACACTATCAGCACCATGGCCTTTTTCGATGTGGGGAATAGATATCACTGGCCCAATCACTCCAAAAGCATCTAATGGGTATTGATTTATATTGGTAGCCATTGACTATTTCACTAAGTGGGTTGAAGCCTCATCCTACTTTAGTGTGACCAAGGGAGTAGTGGTCAAGTTCATCAGGAGAGACATATTAGCTTGGTATAGTACACCAGAAACAATTATTACTGACAACGGTACGAATCTGAATAATAAATTGATGTCCGAGTTATGCTAACACTTCAGGATCATTCATAGAAATTCTACTCCTTATCGGCCCCAGATGAATGGAGCCATGGAAGCAGCCAATAAGAATATCAAAAGAATTATTGAGAAGATGGTTGTTACGTATTGAGATTGGCACGAGATGTTACCATTTGCACTCATGGCCTATCGAACTTCTATCAGAACATCAACAGGGGCAACCCCCTACTCGTTAGTATACGGAATGGAGGCTGTATTGCCAATGGAGGTTGAGATTCCGTCTCTCAGAATATTGTCGGAAACTCAGTTAGATGAGGTTGATTAGGTGAAGAAGCGTGTTAAGCAGTTGAACCTAATTGAGGAAAAGAGGCTAACAGCTTTATGTCACAACATTTGTTAACAGCAACGAATGGCTAGGGCTTTCAACAAAAAAGTACGACCTCGAAGTTTTGAGCAAGGAGACATGGTGTCGAGGAAGGTGTTGCGTAACACAACTGATTCAAGAGGGAAGTTTGCTCCAAACTATAAAGGGCCTTATGTTGTGAAGAAAGTATTGCCTGGGGGGGGTGTTATTTTGTCTCAAATGGATGGTCCGGATTTGAAGGACCTAGTAAACACTGATGCGTTGAAGATGTACTATCCTTGAACATCAATGAAATTTTTGCAAATAATCTTACTATTATTGTGGTCTCATTTTCATTTTCTACATGCAAAGTTGGTATTCCTAGTAGTCGTTAGCATTGGATAATATCATTAGCCTTTCTTTTTCTCATTCCACTAGAAGACCCCACTTCTTGCTCTATTGTTTACCCAAATAAACCTTACACATAAAGAACCACAAGAAAAATTATCACTTAATTTGAAGCGATGACTATTGATAAAAATTCTTTTAATACTTTATCGTGGTTAAACCCCTAAAGAAAGGGAGATTTGTTTCCTATTTTTTAGGACTGGGCCATGTTCAAAAAGAGTAATACGTAGCGTATAAGTCAAAACTCGTTTGAGAACAAATGCTTATACGGAAAACCAATGTTTGGACTGGAAGTTTAATATAATACATTCTTGTTCAAAAAGAATATGATTTACATTCATTTCAATCTTAAGTTGCTTTAGAAAAAAAAAAGGTAGGGGTTTTGGAAAGAGACGGCATAAGAAAGAAGAAGAAGAACGAGAACAAGAAAAGCAATGGTAAGGGTCGGAATCGTTGGTTCTAATCGGACTACTCAATAAGACATGTGACGACTTGGGAGCTATCATTGAAACCAGGTAAGTGGTTTTAAACCTGATAAAATATTGCATTGACAATTGGTTTCCCCCTAAGGATAATAGCTTATTTTCAAAAAACAATTTCTTAGTAAGATAGTCAGCTAATAGAGCATGGTCCCAGTGTTTCTTCAACTCCCAATTGTTGAACTCACAGAACTTTACGCGACTCAAAATTTCTTTAAGGGATTTAGCGCTTCGGTCAGCTTATGGAGCGCTATTTCGACTTATATTCTCATTTAGGGATCTAGCCAACTCATAGAGTGCAGTCCCAATCTAAAGCTTCTTCAGCTTCTGCCTAACTCCTAAAATAGTCATAATTTATAATCTCCTAGGGATTTAGCAAGCTTATGGAGCTCTATCCCAATTCAAGTTTTTCTTCATTTTTAGGTCTTAGCCAGCTCAAGGGGCGCTTTGACTGCCTTGGTTAGTTAGCTCATTAAGGGTACGACTAAGTTTTCTTCACATTTTTAGGTCTTAGCCAGCTCAAGGGGTACTTTGACCGCCTTGGTTAGTCAGCTCATTAAGGGCACGACCAAGTTTTCTTTATTTTTAGGTTTTAGCCAGCTTAAGGGGCGCTTTGACTACCTTGGTTAGTCAACTCATTAAGGGCACGACCAAGTTTTTCTTCATTTTTATATCTTAGCCAGCTCAAGGGGCGCTTTGACCACTCTGGTTAGTCAGCTTATATAGGGCACGACCAAGTTTTCCTTCATTTTTAGGTCTTAGCCAACTCAAGGGGCGCTTTGACTGCCTTGGTTAGTCAGCTCATATAAGGCACGACCAAGTTTTCCTTCATTTTTAGGTCTCAGCCAGCTTAAGGGACACTTTGACCGCCTTGGTTAGTTAGCTCATTAAGGGCACGACCAAGTTTTCCTTCATTTTTTTAAGTCTTAGCCAGCTCAAGGGGCGCTTTGACCGCCTTGGTTAGTTAGCTCATTAAGGGCACGACTAAGTTTTCCTTCATTTTTAGGTCTTAACCAGCTCAAGGGACACTTTGACGGCCTTGGTTAGTCAGCTCATATAGGACACCACCAAGTTTTCCTTCATTTTTAGGTCTTAGCTAGCTTAAGGGGTGCTTTGACGGTCTTGGTTAGTCAGCTCATTAAGGGCACGACCAAGTTTTCTTCATATTTTTAGGTCTTAGCCAGCTCAAGAGGAGCTTTGACTGCCTTGGTTAGTCAGCTCATTAAGGGCAAGACTAAGTTTCCTTCATTTTTAGGTCTTAGCCAACTCAAGGGGCGCTTTGATCGCTTTAGTTAGTTAGCTCATTAAGGGCACGACCAAGTTTTTTTCTTCATTTTTAGGTCTTAGCCAGCTCAAAGGACGCTTTGACTGCCTTGGTTAGTCAACTCATTAGGGTACGACCAAGTTTTCCTTCATTTTTTAGGTCTTAACCAGCTCAAAGGGCGCTTTGACCACCTTGGTTAGTCAGCTCATTAGAGTACAACCAGGTTTTCGTTATTCTTTTTTAGAGATTTTTGCCAATTCACAAAGGCATTACCCTTTGCTATTCTAATCCTCGTCAAGTCACTTAACATTCCTTTGGATAGAGTCGTCTTGAGGTAAAAACGGTGTCTCTTTTGTCTTTGTGGCAAAGTTTTGCTCAAACTTCACTACAAAGAGGGGCAGCTACAGACACCTAATTTTTGCCCCTCCCTAGTCTTAATTTTTATTTTTTACAAAAAGGGTTCTAATTCAAAAAAATAAAATAAACAAAAAAATTAATAAAAAATAATAATAATAAAAATTAACAAATAATGAAAATACAAAAAAAAAATAAGAAAAGGAAAAATCATAAAAATTTCGTAGATTTTTAGGAAGTAATTTATATTATGAATAATTAGTTTTAGTGTTAGTTTTAGTTTTAATTTAGTTAGAAATTTTAGTTTAGGAAATCAGATAGTTTAAATATAATTTAATGGTAATGAATGTCAAGATACAAGTCAATGGCCTAACGGATAAGTAGCGGAGTATTTTGGTGGATTTAGTTTGAGGTCTTGGGTTTGAGTCTCAACAAGCACCTATGTCTTTATTTTTCTATCTTTGCAGAAGGAAGATTTAAAATCGGATTCATATCTAATCACATCATATGAATCTAGTTAAATCAAATTTGAATTGAATTTGAATCTAGTTTAATTATTAAATCAGATACAATATGATTAGATAGGATTTGATTTGGACTTTATAAAAGGACAAACAACAACATCAGGGGGGATTATTCAGATAGTAGGAATTAAAATCACGAAACAACCAGCGACACACACACCCAAGGCTTGTTACATGCCATAGTTAATTGTTGATTAGGTTCACTGCCAAACTGCTGCACCGTCATGCTCCACATACAATAGAGTGAAGCCAACTCCGACAGTAGTAAGTCCAACGACTCTGACTGATCGCAAACTAATCCTCTGATAATGACCGAAACTCCAGCGAGTCCTCAAATGATCAACAAGTCCGTTGAATGTCGCCGGTCCTCGCATAGCTGTCGCCCATCCACCGTTGCAATTACACGGTCCCATGTCTTGCAGCAAACAATAATAGGTTCACATCACAGACACTTTACAACGTACTGACGATAGCAACAGCAACTGAACGCCATCTTTCTTCATCACAGTTCATTGACCATCAGTACGGTCCATCCACGCCCAACAACTCCACATTCGAGCAGTCTACAACACCACACAATCATTGGCCACGCATGCCTTGACACCACCCTGCTCTGCCGCTACTGCTCCGATCTTTGCTAGACACTCCACAGTCGAACTACACACACAACCCGTCCCTCTCTTCCTTTCACACGATCCACATCCTGATCACCGAACAGCAGCATCTCAACGTTTGATCCTCACTACACCACCGACGCACGCTGTCCATAGCGCACTACGGCTTGGTCACCGAACAGTAGCCATTGCTTGACGCTCCGTCCTCTCCGAATGCCTACAGTTGTCTCATCTACATCCTTACGTACGAACACGATAGTCAACTCTACGTCCAAGCTTTGTTGTACATCTACTTCACGAGCAACTCCTTATTGCATAGTGGATACAAAATCAGGTTCGAATCCTAATTTTTTTTTTTAATTATTGTATCATTATTTTATTTATTAGTTATTTATCTATTTATGTTCATAACATGATATAAAAATAAGTATATGTATATATTAGCTTAGGAAATTTCTTTCAGGATTAACTTTTTTAGGATTTCTCGCTTAGAAAATCAAATTTTTTAGAAGTGAAAATTAACAAAAAGTCAATAAATTGTTTAAGATGTTTTGGAGATCTTTTTTATCATTTACGACTTAGGACCCTTTGGTTTGTTAAAAATAAACTAAATCAATTAAAAACGCAAGCTCAGTCGGTTTTCAAAAATTGAAATTAATCAACACATTAAAGATTTTTTAAGAGAGAACTACGATCGTCAGATCCCGATTAGCGGGTACGTAGGCACCTTCGGGGCGATGATAAAATATGTAGAAACTTAGGTTCTTTTTTCCTTTTAATTATTTATTTATTTTTAAATATTATAATTAGAAGAATAATCCAAATTTCGGTTAATATATAGTGGTACCCGTTAGGGTTTAATAGGTTAGCCCCCGAATTCGGAACCCTTTGGTTCTTCATTAAATTTGAAATCAAAGACCGGTAGCTAAATTGTAATCAATCCACCCAATTAGTTACAGTTTCTTTTTCTTTTCTTGACTTCGGTCGGGTGGCGACTCCAAAAATTATTTTCAATAAAAAACCGAAATTTCTCAATTTCTTTAGTCGAGAATTAATATTAAATGGGTTAGGGTTTAGTATTAATCAGAAAATGAGAAATTAATTTTAAATAAAGAAAATCGAAAAATCAGCCTCGACAATTAGGAA
Source organism: Lumnitzera littorea (assembly GCA_024138015.1). Classification (NCBI taxonomy): domain Eukaryota; kingdom Viridiplantae; phylum Streptophyta; class Magnoliopsida; order Myrtales; family Combretaceae; genus Lumnitzera; species Lumnitzera littorea. The sequence continues at coordinate 59,733,504 of JAMXBB010000004.1, read as the reverse complement.
TCGAAGAGTTGATCAGAAAGTTACTTGTTTATCAATTCTAAGAATTTACCGAAGTCAAATTTTTGGTTTGAAACTACTGGGCATTAACTTATATCAAGTTAGAACATTAGTTAGAATGTACCTTATTTAATTAATATTTAATAAATATCTAAGAAAACTCATTTAACACAATTGAAAACATAGTTAAATGTTCATAATGAATACGTATGCTTTATATTGGATGAAAACTAAAGATGGCATATTAAATTTAGGAATAATAATGGAAGACTCGAGCGATGCACGAGGAGAATGAGCATTAGTATCTAGATAAGTGGGATCGATGTTTCATTGCACTTTGAAGTATCATTTAAGAACACTTGGAGACCTTAGTATATATTTTGCTTGTGGTCGTAAGTTAATTGCTTGTGCTCATGCAGTGTGTGTATTTGAATACTATCATGTTATTAGAGTACTGGCTTGATGTGTTGATTACTTTATGATATTACATACTTTGAATTGTTTGAATTTTCTTGATTACCTTGAAAGTAATCTAACACAAACCTGGCTTAACTACTAACCGGACCTACATCGCAACCCATTAGGGGAAAATGACTAAGAGGTGTGGGCTAAACACGGTCCCTTTGTTGTAGATAGCATAAATGGTCATCTCCTTACCTTGAGTCAAACTAACTGACTATAGAAGAGGTCGCGACCAGGTTTAGGTTTGTGGTTTGAAGCTAATCTTGAGCGGAGCATGTTTTCCATTACATAAGCCTAGATTTGGTGACCAAATTCACAAGTGCGCAACGTTAAACTCCTCAATACTTGGATTAGAGCGGGTGTAATTTCTTTGATATTATGACAACTGGTCAATGTCATGCATTGCACTTAATTAAACTTGCTTGAAAACCTTGATTCCTTTGTATCAGATATATGCCACTATCTTCGTCTTACTTACTAAGCACATTTTTACTTATTCTCCTATAGTTATTTTACAAGTTTCCCTAGTAGATTCACTAGTACTATTCTAAGTTCTAGAAGACTAGAGAATGGGGTTGAGTAGTAAGATTCAAGATTACCTGACTAGACTTCTACTCGGTTTATTGACTATATTAACTTTTAGGAAAACTAATAGGGTCTCCTTGGATGACCCCTAGTTTTCACATAATGAAATATATTCCATGCTCTGCAAGCTTATGGTTTTTAGTAAAATTTTCGTAGATCTTTTAGTAAATTTAAGGTTTCATTCTTTATATAATTTATATAACTTGATTTTTCCTAGGATATTTAAGCTATAAAACTATTTTCAGTGGTTATTTTGAAAATTAATACCATAGGTTGATTCTTATTAAGTACTGAATTGGACGCTTCCAAGTAGTAGAGTGATGAACGCCCTGTATAGGTTATATCTACATTAGCGGCTAGCTTCTATTGTAGGTTGGTTTATACAGTGGAGCTGTTATGACTTTTTAGTTTGGGGCATGATAGTTTTGAGTGGTATCAGAGCATTATTTTGAAGAACTCACTTTGTTAAGAATTTGCGAAAGCGTAATTCTTAAGAATTTATTTGGAAGCGTAGTAACTAAAATTAGCTAGACATCATAGGAAAACATGGAGAGTGAGACTTGAATGGGATGTAAAAGATTTAGACTATAAGTTATAATTACTATTTATATATATCTAAGAAAGGATAAGATACACTAATATTATGTTTAGATTATAAAAGACGATAACTTATAAATTTATAGAGTAATAACAAGGAATTTATAATAGCTTAAGTAGAATCTGATTAAAACAAGAATTGAATCCTTTATAGAATATGAACTATGATTTCTAAGATTATTGTTATAAGTTGACCATTTAAGTAATATTGAGAATTAAAAAAGGTTTAGATATATCAAATTAATAAGTGTAAATTATGTATACATGGATATATCCTATGCATTATTAGAAATGTCCCCTAAGTTAATTGTTTGAAGATTTACTTTTTGTTTGTGAAGTTAGATTTTAGATAAATTTAGTTTAACATAGAGATGAGGTGTTAGAGATGCGAGATGTATTGAGTAGCATGATTTATATCATGGTTGTAAAGGAATATTGAGATGCTGAACTATTTTGATGTAGTATGGAAACAGGAGAGTTGGTAGTGGAATTTAGGTGATTTGATGACTTAAGAATTGTCTTAGGTAGGTCAGAATGTAAACATAAGTAGCTAGAGATACAAAATATAAGTTAGAAATTAACGCAAGGAGTGATTTGAGATAATCCTAGAGATATGATCTAACTTAGAAATGTTGAGGAGTTTGATCTAGAGTGAAAAGTAGATGATTATGAGATGAATAGGTGAAATTTAATAATTGTAGAAAAATCGTAGTAAGCTTTAAACATTGATTCTCAGTAATGAGTTTTAGTGGAAATAAAAGTATATAATGTGTTGATAGTGATTAATACAAAAGATACCAAGATGATAGTATGTTTTTCTATGAATGACAACATCTTATTTGGGTTTTGTTCATACTTAAAGATATATATAATTGATAGTCTAACTTAGGGTCTTTAGAAATAAGATATAATCTGTAATTAGGACTAATGTAAAGGGAAAACATTAATTTGCAAGTTTTCAAGATAGATAACCAACTCACTACAAAATTATTTAAATGTGGTACTTTTTACAAAAAATAAATAATATATGAAAAAAGGTTCTGAAAGTAGGTTAAATGGAAATTTACACTTCAAAATAATTTTTACTAGGAAACTTTATAGAAACTGTATATATTTCTTCGTAGGATCTAAAAATTTAAGATTTAAAAAGGGGTAAATCCATGTGTACTTTATCAAGTATCATGATGTAATCCTACTAGATAAGTATTATGCTTATATTGAGGATATTTATAAAATATATAGGTTTAGGGATTGCTACTCTGAGATTTATACATATGAATAGATAGTGTTGAGTAAAATACATTTACACATGTATTAGTCTTTTAAACAAAAAGTATGTTAACATACTAACTTCTTACATTGATTATGTATTATACATGTAAGTAAAAAAAAAAAAACCAGTAATATTAAGATGTTTACACTTATAAAACAGTGTTATCACATATTAAGGAAATTGATTGACATTATCAGTATAAAAGTAGTATGAAGGATGGGTAATTGTTAAACATATAGGATTAAAAGGAAAATGGTTAGAAGTATGTAACTCAATGGGAAAAGATTGTGACTTGACTATCTTAACTTGAGTTAGGAATGTGTATTTAGAGTTAGACATTAAATTGTTGTGGTAGACAATATTGGAATGTAGGCATGAAGTATGGAATTTAGTAATATTATAAGCTATAAAGTTGAATCATAAAGTGAGGTAGAACTTGATTTAGAAAGTCAAGAGATGAATTGAAAGGAAAGACTTATCTAGAATAATAATGTTATAGGTGTTAGAGGAAGACATATGAAATTATAAATATTTCAGCAGCTAATAGAAGTATATTACCAGATGTAAATTAGGGATTAAAAAAAAAAATAATAAAATAAAGCAGAGAGTTGTAGAGGGCAATTGAATTGGATTTAAAATAATAGTTTATGTTGATTATGGTAATTGTATAGTTAATGTTGTGAAAATGGTGATTTTATATTAGAAACCTAGTAGTATATAATGGATTGTTCAACATGATAAGTTTAATACTAGGAACTAATATGACTCATGATGATATTTCTAATTCTAAAGACATCCTAATAATCTATTGTATATTTTGGCTTTGAGTATAGAGTAGTAATTTAAATAAGATTGTCAGTCTAATGGAAGAAAGTTAGAATTATATTTGGCATATTTGGGAACTAAGTATGATACTGAACATGAAAATGATCAAATTTATATCTCTTTGTGATACAATTATTTAGTAGTATGTAATTTAGATGGGTAGTTATATAATATTAAATTTATTCTTCTCAACTTATGTAAAAAGTATAACCAATATGAACCTACCATGAGTAAATAGTGGAGCAGTATGGTGAATGGTGGGGAATACACATTTTATATTAGATATGTAAGGATATGGTGTTAATTTGTGAAAAGATGACAATATAATACTCATAGGACGTAATTTATTATTGTTATGATGTATCACATTAGTAGGATAATATCACCTAGAGTAATGAGCCTAAAATTTAACTTGGTGATAGAATATGAAGGATGTATTTATATATATAGAAAGCAATCCAAATCAAAATTATAGATAAATACCCTTTACTTTGAAGGATTAAACTAAGAAAAGATCTTACCTTGACTCACCTAATACTTTAATCATATCATCAGTATAATAAAATATATTGTAATATACATTGAAGGTAAACCCTCAAATTTCGGGATATAGTTACACTAACCATGAAGGATACTAACAATAAGAAGTTTTGATGAATAAGTCTAGGAATAAATTGTCAATTTAGTTAGTTGCAATCCTAAAGTGACCATAATTTGTTATGACTAGGATGTTAGAAAGTAAAAGACCTTAAACTAAAATATAAATCCAAACCCAAGGTATTAAACAAATAATTGGATTAACTAAATTTCTATAATTGTTCACAAAGGGTAGTAAGGAATAAATGCATGAAGTAATTATATTAAATTATAGTAATGAAAGATTTATTAAGTAACCCTTTGATTAACTTCACCCTTTGTTGTGAAAACTTGATGAGAAAAATAAAGAAACTCTAAATCCATAATTTCTAATCAACTATATTGTGAGAAAAGATAAACGATAATTGTGATGCTAAATATAGTTAAAATACTATGAGGTAATATTTTTCATATGTATATTGGCATATTTGAGTAAACATAAAGGGATTGGCAAATTAATGGTCCTTAAGCCTCTTTGATTGAGTCTTCTGTTTTTGTTCTATTCTAGTTGTGTCATGTTTATCAGTCAAGGATGTTTCTTGAATCCACTCGGTCTAAGGTCACACTAGTTTTTGTTAAGTTGTGTCAAGTTTAGCTCATTCAAGTCATCCATTATCTGATTTGAATTCGAGATAGAGAATAGTCAAGATTTGCTAAACTTAATACTATTGACATTTATGCTAGTGATACGGAATATAAAGTTGATGCTTGGAACAATGGCACAATAATCATGGAATAAAAGAATCATGTAATTGGGATTGGAATGAAACAAATTTGTATTAACTGTAAAAGAATTTACTCTAAAAATGAATGACCCTAGGGAAAACCTGGGATCTGATTGAGGTGGAAGTTGTAGCATAATTATAATAGAAGGTAAAACATTAAATGCATGCTAAGATATAAGATAAGAGATAAGATAGATAATGAATTAATAGGTAGCCTAAGATACTAACATAGTAATTGGAGCAAGAAACCTTAGGACCCATAAACTAGGAATAATGTAAGGAGATTTCTTTATCTAATGATTCATAACTTGTCAAACACCATGCAAAAAATAAAAGAATTTAAGTACACTTAACGTAACATGAAAAAGTATAATAAGTATAATGGAATGACTAGAATATTCTTCGTAAAAGCTTAATAAATAAAAAAGTCATTGTAACATCCTAGAACTCAAGGTGTTATAACTTGTTACGTATCCCTAGTATCTAATGATATGTTAGGCATAGATTGACAACTAAAATCTTCAAATATCACCATGAAAACCTCCAATAACAAAAAAAAAAAATATATATATATATATATATAATATTTTGCAAGCCTAATTAACATCAAATTATGAATAATTAATTCTTAAATAATAAACATTAACCATAAGAAATAGTAGTCTAGCTATCCTAACTCTTACATCATGTGTAATCGTCACTCTTCCCTTCCCAAACGCAGTATAATAAAGGTCTTCAAGATTATTGTAATCTATTTGTTGATCTAAGTTTCTTGTAGCTAAGAAAGAAAGAGAAGTGAGTTGAAGCCTAATATGTAACACCATAAGCACATGTGCATGCCACGCAAAATAACAATTCACATGTATTGATGCAAATATATAATGCAAACAATTTATTTATTACCTTTGAATTAATCCATCAAACATTACAAACTTGGCTTCTCAAGACTTAAGATAACTCTTGACCCCGACACACAATATATATATATATATATATATATATACACATAAATACTACGGTATTTGGAACTACCACTTTAGGCCCCAACAACTCATGAGTCTCAAAATCTACTTATATCACGTTGATAAGCAACTGCACTAGGGACAACATCACTTATCAATCAACGGGTACCCCTTAGGGATTTGCTACTCTAGGTCCCTAGGTCGAACCAACTACAAACAACAAACATTTTTATAGTCAAATATTTCATTAGTTGATTTCAACTTTTTGTCCTACCAAGCATAACCAACAAACATGTGCTACGTACCTTATACCTAAGCAATCAAGTCCCATGATTCATGATTGATATTAAAACCTGATACATTCATATAACAAACTTATCACATATTGATACTTAATTGGAAACTAATGTTATAACCTATAACTATGGTTTTGATTTGAATCATTGTTTTTTATACTTGAGGTAAACAATCCAGAAACTATATTAGTAACTTTGTAGATTAAAACTTATAGTTAAAGTTTAACCTTCCCATTTACATAAGATTAAAACTTAAGAACTATATATTTATTTATTTTTTATTTATTGATATACACTAATATATTTTCACATTCGTTTGTTTGTTATTTTGTCCATTGTAGTTATTTTATTATTCTTTTATTATGAAATTATTCTTGTTATTTATTATTGAAAGTCAATAACTTTTATTTGATTTGATATCTTTAAATATATAATTTGAATATTCTCTCTTCGTGTTGTTTACAATTAATAAGCTTAAAAAAAAANTTCAATTCTTTGTTCATAATTCATAATTAAACAACTCCTAAATATATCCTTTTAACCTTAACGTGAATCATCTACCGAGGTTAATAAAATCCAAAAATCTACATACCTTATTCTAATTTAGGAATTGTGACACGTTGTGATGATATTTTCTTTGCAAATCCACAACAATCACTCTAGGGTTTCCCAAAATTCCACATTTTTATTATTATTACTCTTGCTTCCGTTAACATCATGTGATTAAATAAATTCCTGCATTAGAAAAATCCTACAATTCTTCTTGGTTAAGAAACTCACTTACACATTTTGCCCCAACATAATCTTTTACGGAGGAGTCTATATATATATATATATATATATATATATTTAGGGTTTTAAGATATTTGGGTACGAAGATGTATCTTCTTTTGAAAAGATTATTGTTATCCTTATTTATATTATTATTATCACTTTTATTATTTATTTATTTATTTATTTTTTTTGGGTTTTTACAGTCATAGTACAAGGTTATAATTAAATAGGGATAAACTATTAATCAAATACTATGCCATTATATAAAGTTAAACAATAGAAGATAAGAATAATGATGGATCCCAAAAGAGCATGTGGATACCTATCTAAAAATATTACACTTTAGCAATATAAATAACATTTGTGAAGAAGAAACAATCAAATTGACAATAAACCATACTACCAAGATAATAAAGTTGAGACAAATCTTGAACATTAAGATTTGATATAATCTAAACAACTAACTAAATGTGGATAATACTCTAGGCAAACAAAAATTTTAGTATGTAACAAATCTTATACCAAAGATTATTTTTAAACAAAATAAGGAAATTTCTTCTCAAAAACTTAAGATTTCCTAAACTTAGAAAATGATTCAAGAACTTATTCAGAAAATAGCTATTCATAGGACCTAAATTAATAGACACTTGAATCTTAACTATTGAATATAGAAAATTTTACTAAATTAATAAATTTAGTCCAATTGATTTGATTACCTTCAACTTAGTAAAATTAGAGAATACAACATAGAAATAAATAAACTATTAATATAATCAATTCAAAAATTAAGGGTAGAAGAAAGAAAATGTAAGTAGGGATACAAGAAATAAGGATAATTTATAGTAGTGACTTGGATACAATGTTGATAGTAAATAAGGGAACTGGGGGAGTAGAAAAAAATATGAGTTTACAGAAAACTAACCTAAAAGTAATAAGTAAAGAGTTGACTCAAGAGTTAGAGTAAAGGTTAGCTTAGAAGACTAGGATGGAAATGACTTTTAGCATTAAGAATAAGGATGAAGAGGAGATATTTTCTATTAAAAGATACATAATAATAGTTTAAGATATCAAAGTCTTGAAGACGAAACTTTTCTAAGGGGGGAGAAAATGTGAGACTCGTACTAGTGCATTTAAGTATAGATTTAGGAATTTGAGAAGGTGACCCGATTTGATTGGAAACTTATGAAGGGCTTAGAAATATTAGTTGAGGAATTCCTATAGACTTGAAATTTAAAAAATATAATAAAATATTAAAAATATAGTTAAAATAGTATAAATTTGCTATATGATTATTATCGGTAATGTGTGAATTAGGTTTGGAAAATAAATGATTACCTAGAGATAAATTATAAAAGTAATATAATTAATATTTTACAAAAAATAATATATAAAAGACATGTATATAGATCGAGTGTAATCATTATATAAATATATGTATGAGTAATTGTCGAAAATGCTTGAAAAATATGCAAAAATCATTAAATAAGTAAATAAAAATAAGAGGAAAATTATAAAAAGTTACCAACACTTTAGGAAACATGTTTGTTGGTGTGACACAAAGATCCCATATACAAGTGTAAAAAAACTAGGGAAATAATTATATAATATATAATATACTAAATGTTATATTAAGATTAAGTTAAATAACATAACATTTTGCATGAGATAGTTATAGAATCATCTAAAGACTAGTAGTGGGCAAGGCTTAATGCTGGAAAAGGTAAGGATACCTTGCAATTTGATTAATGGCCAAGTAGTGTAAGAAAATAAGTGGAAAAGTGGTGTTTTAGCATAGGTCAAATCACAACTGACTTTGTTTACATAATTTAGGATTTGGAAAAAAATATTGGGAAGCTTTGGAAGCATCAATAGGGGGTTTTGCAAAATTAAGAAGAAATAACACAATTTAGAGTGAAATTTGAGTTCCTAGAGTTAGCCATCACTTGAGAGTGAAACCAACCACTTAAAGATAGAGGAGGTGGTGTCAACTTCAGAAGACAAACCCCAACCCTCAGACGGTGGCCAAAGTTGTTAGTAGCGATGAGTTTTGGTTCCGGTTGTTTTTTTATTCTATTTTTCTAAAAATAGTAAATGAGTTTTAAAAATTATGATTTTTTATTTCTCTATATAATTTTTCATGTAGAATCCAAAAATGCAATTGGATTCTTAAAATTCTAAGTCAGAAAATGTGTTCCTTAAGAAACTAGGCAAAAAATAACCTTAATTCAAATTTCTAATAGCCTAAATAATGTTGTTTTGATTTCAAAATTTATGTACAAACATTTTAACATGTCTATTTTGATTCCATAAAAAGAGTTTTCAAAAATTCAAAAGTTGAATGTTTTAGTTTTCCTTAGTACAAATATGATTGAAATTACCTAAAATGAGTGTTTGGTGAAATAATTGTATCTTTAAGTGCTAGTTTATTGCTATATTTAGGGATAAAAGTGTTGGAGTGAGGAAGCAGGGGGTGTAGATGCTGGAATTGTGTCATTTGAAAATTCAAAGTACTTTTTGTGTTGGGTAGAAAGTAAGTCAAAAGCTATGTTAGAAAGTAAGAAAGGAGCTATGTTAGAATGTGACCTGGTGTGAATACGATGAATACACTAGAAATTTGATCTAGGTCATTAAGAGGCTATCCTTAGAATCTATATTATTTCTAGAGAATAAAATGTAAGTTGGTAACTTCTTAAATAAAAATTTAATTTAGGATAGTGGAACAAAAACTTTGTTAGAAATTAGTTTAGAATGTAGTTTAGTATTTAATATTCTTGACCAGACCAAGAGTTTGACTATAAATCAGTTAGTGATTTGTATATGAATTCTATACCTATATCAGAGTTAGAACATGAGTCAAAAGTTACCTAAACAATAGCTATACCATAAAATTAGGTTAGAATCTAAGTCATGAACTTAGTTAGAAAGTAATTTGATGGAAGATACAAAATATAAGAGTAACTAGAAGTTTGAAGACGGTTGGTACTTAATATTGGATCATTGGGAGTCAGAGAGTTGATTAGAAAGTCACCTGTTTGTCAATTCTAAGAATTTACCGAAGTTAAATTTTTTGTTAGAAATTATTGGGCAACACCTTGTATTAAGTCAGAACCTTGGTTAGAATGTATCCTATTTAATTAATATCTAATAAATAGCTTAGAAAACTTACATAACACAATTGAAAACAAACTTAAATGTTCATAATGAACACATATGTTTTATATTGGATGGAAACTAAAGATGGCATATTAAATTTAGGAATAATAAAGGAAGACTTGAATGACATACGAGTAGAATGAACATTAGTATCTAAGTAAGTAAGATTACTGTTTTGCCACACTTTGAAGTATCGTTTAATAATACTTAGAGACCTTAGTATATGTCTTATTTGTGGTTGTAAGCTAATTACCTATACGTGTGCAGTATGTGTGTTTAAATATTGTTGTGTTATTCGAGTGCTAGATTGTTGTGTTGTTTGCTTCATGATATTATATACTTTAAACTGTTTGAATTTGCTTGATTACTCCAAAAGCAATCTAGTACAAGCTTGGCTTCATTACTAACCGAACCTGCTTTGCAACCTATTAAGAGAAAACAACTAGGAGGTATGGGCTAAATTTGAACCTTCTCTTGAGGAAAGCAAATACGGTTCTCTCCCTATCTTGAGTTGAACTAATTGATAAGAGAGGAGGTTGTAGTTAGGGTAGGGTATGTGGTTTGAAGGTAGTCTTAGGCAGAGCTTATTCTCCATTGTACAAGCCTCGATTTTGTGACCAAATTTGTGAGTGAGTGAGTGGCATTAAACTCCTCAAAACTCGGATTAGAGCAGGTGCAATTTCTTTCATCTCACATACGATGGCATTTGCTTGAACATGCATTGCATTTAATTAAAGTTGCTTGAAAACCTAGTTGCTTTATGTTAGATATGTCTTGTTGTCTCTGTTCTACTTATTAAGCAAGTTGTTGTTCATTCCCCTATAACTGTTTTATAGGTTTCCCCAGTAGATTCACTAGTAGTATTTCAAGTTCTAGAAGACTAGAGAATAGGGTCGGGGAGTGAGATTCAAGATTACTTGACTAGACTTCTATTTGGTTTATTAACTGTACTATCTTTTAGGAAAACTAATAGGGTTTCCTCAGGTGACCTTTAGTTTTCAAATAATGAGATATATTCCATACTTTGCAAGCCTATGGTTTTTAGTAAAATTTTTCTAGATCTTTTAGTAAATTCAAGGTTTCATTCTATATAAAATTTATAAAACTTGATTTTTCCTTAGATATTTAAGCTCTAAAACTAATTTTAGTGGTTATTTTGAAAAATTACATCATAGGTTGATTTCTATCAAGTACTAAATTGGATGCTTCCAAGTAGTAAAGTGGTTAAAGCCTTATGTAGGCTACACCTACATTAACGTCTAAGGTGGCTAGCTTCTATTGTAGGTTAGTTTATACAGTCGGTCTATTACAACTCTTTGGTTTAAGGAATAACATTAAATAATGAGCCTTAGGAATATTTATTTGGTAAAATAATGTATACAAAGCATTTAACTTAACAAAAGCATAATTTTGTTGTATTGTATTTGTTATTGGAAATGTACATTTTGATTCCAACAATTTATGAGCCCTTAAAGATTAACTATTTGGACAAAGTAATAAATAAAAAAAATGAACACAAAATAAAGTCCAAGAAATATATGTACATGTTAAATATACTTGGTGTATAGTATATGTACCCTTAATTTACTAAAAAGGAAACATATTGTAACATCTATAATGTATACCAAGTTATTTACATAAATTAATAAAAATCACAAAAACCAACAAGGGACAACTACATAGAAGAAGCTTTAGACATGGCAAAAACCTGGGAAGTAGAGAATTAGCTTATGGATTGAGACTAGGACGCATGTACTTATTGATTTTTTCACCACTACTTAGACAATTATAGTTACATCAAGGGGAAGCTCATTTATTTATTTATTTATTTTTTAAAGAATAAACTTAGGGAAGAAACTAAGAATATTCTTTGGGAATTCAAAAGATGTTTAGGAAATCAAACACATGAATAGTAAAGGGAAATTAATTAAGAAATATGATGAAGGTTTGTTAAAACACCAAACAAGAAGCTCCTATCGAGACCTTTGGGAGTTTGTAATATGCTGTTGTGGGGGTCCTTTTTGAGAGAAAGTTGTCGCTAGACGGTGGCCATTCATCGGCAAAATGCCACATACACAATTTCCACTTATAAGTTCTCGAATTTACTAAAAATAGGATATGTTTTCCAAAAAACGTGAAACTTAGTTTCCTAAGAATTTTGACATGTAGAATTCAAACACCAAACCAAGTTTTACAAATTCAAATTGGAAATATGAGGTCCTTAAGAAACTAGGCCAAAAACGAATTTTACAGTAAATTTCTAAAATAGCAAATGATGTTGTGTTTATATGAATTTTTGTATATAACTTCATCAAAGGGTGTATTTTAATGTTATGTAAATAGTTTTGAAAAATTATGAGGTTGGATCTTGGGTATTTTTGGATAAACATGGAAAGTGTGAGCTAGAAATATGGGGAAATGATATTTCTTTGAGTTATTTGATTTGCATGTGATATTATCCGATTATAATTGGAGTTTGAGATATTGAACTATTCTAGGGAGGTGTAGAAACTAGGGCATGGATGCTAGAGTTGTAAGATTTGATGATTCAAATAATGTGTTGTGCTATTTAGAATGTAAGTTAGAAAGTGTGTCAGAATGTATAGCAATAAGTGATGAATTGCTGACTTCCGGACCTCTTACTCATGCCTACCTTCGAGGCTTCTAATCTCTCACTAAAAGGATTCTATCTTATTAGCTTGTTGAGAACGAGCTTCAGAAGATGGAAGGGCTGTAGAAGAACTCCTTGAGTGCATAACTCAAAAACATTCTACTTTGTTCAGACTCTCGCCTAATTGATGACATGCTGAATGTTGAGGCTAACTTATCGAGTGTTGAGGACTCCATATATCAAGCTCTACTCTTCTAGCCTACTGAATTGTAGCATCATTCAATAACCTTGGCAGCGCTTAGCACAACTCATCAATAGTAGCCCTAATATCAACTTCACTTAGCTACAACACCTTAAAATCCTAGAATACAAACCCATTGACAAGCTACTACCTATCCTCTACTTTTCTAACACTTGTACTATGTTCCTTTTTATCCTTTGTCATATTTACCCTCTTTTGCACATTTTAGGAATCTCTTTCTTACATTGTCTTTTATGTAATTTTCCATTATTGTATTGTTGCCTTAAAAGACTTACTATAAATAGTCCTTTTTACTATAGCTACGATAATCTTATTGACCTTACACATTAATAAAGAACCTTATGCTTGCGAGATACCCTTCTTCGAGTACATTTCCTTTCTCACACTCTTATCTAATCTTATTGAGTAGCTCTAGATTATAGCAAGTAGACCTTAATATTAGCTTATGTGTCATTTCAAGCGAAGTACTAAGTTATGTTATGTTTGTTGGTGCATCATATTCTTCAAGTAGCTTCATGGAAAGTACTGTATTTGTCGACTTATTTATTCCTTCGTTCTTCGATACCTTGAAGGACCCACTATTACTACTTCTTATGGTAAGCCCTAGTGATCAACTCAACTCTTAGGCACAATATGTAATCCTAGTATCAAAGCTTGAGATTGTGACTGAAAGCTAAGTATTATAGTAGTTACTTCTTGTTATAGTATATGTTTTGTTATACTTTATTCTTTAGTGGCAAAATAGAGCAAGTCCTCAAGTCATCATGCAATATCATATTATCAAAGTTATATGTAACCTTCTATCGGGTAGTAGATTTCCTAGAGTCTTGTATTGATAATATTGAACCTTAGTGTTGAGGAGAGATCAATGATGTTGAGAGTGATGCTTATGGTCGCGGTTATGTTACCTAATAGATCCCGTGAACTACTGATGAACAATTGCAAAACCATTTTGCTATTATGGCTAACTTGGTTGTTTTTATAGAGTGTAGTAGAGGCTAAGCCTCAAGAGAAAGTTGATGAACAAGGTTAAGAAATGAGAGAGATTGAAAAGATAGTTAGGTGAACATCGAACCCTCGAAGCTATTAATGTGAACTTAGGCCCACCTCGACATGTTGAAAGGGTTATGAGGAGAAGACTTGAGTTGGATGAAGTTAAGAAGTATGGGGAGGAGGAGGAGCAATATGATAGATTTGAAGAACATAAGCTTCGTACCCCTATAGGAGTCGAGCATCTCAAGGTGCAAATTTTGAGTTTTAATGGGACTGGTAGTACTAATGATTATCGGGGCAGGTAGTATTGATGACTATCTGGATTGCGAGGAGAAGATTAAAAAGATATTTGACTTCTATGATTATGAAGTCTCTATACTTATTTGAGTAGTTGCTTTAAAATTTTCTAGGTATATAGCAATGTGCTGAAGAAATTGCAGAATGTACATTAGGGAGCCTACTATGAACTCTGAACTTAGAATGAGATGAAGAGAGTTCTAAGGAGTAGGTTTGTCCCAGAACACTATGACAAGGTAGCCAATCAGTAGATCGATGTGTCTAAGAATTCCAATTGTTGATGATTAGTTGTGATGTAGATGAATTGGAAGTGCAGATAGTAGCCAAGTTCATTTCTAGATTAAGATCTAAGGTTGGTAATGTAGTGGAGGTATAGAGGGTTAGAAAACTAGATGAGACTATCCGAGTAGCACAAAGGGTTGAAAGGTAAAGGAGAAATAAGTTTAGTTGAGTATAGGGCAGTTGACCAGGTTTATCGAGTGGAATTAGCATACTGAGCTGACCTAGATATGACTAAGCTTAATACAATTCTAAGGTAGACCATTAAGGTTATATGCTAGGAAGACTTGATGATGGTCGAAGAGTTTAAGGTTAGAAAGGATCAAGGTTAGAGCTCTAGTAGGAAGACTAAAGAGATAAAGTGTTTCAAGTGCCTTAGTTTTAGATACATGGCAAGTCAATCTTTGAACTGTTGCATCATGACCATTAAAGGATACAAGCTCCAATTTGAAGTGGAGAGTGCTAGTGAAGGAGAGGAAGAAGAGGTGGATGTTAATCAACTATTAGATGAGTTTCAAGAAGACTTTGACACCTAGACTTGACTTGAAATGTGAGAATACTACAAGTTTGTACAATGATCACTTAGTACCTTTATTGTCAATGAGAATGAATAGAGAAAGAACCTCTTTCACATGGACTACCAAGTGAATGGCAACCTATGCACTATGATCATCAATGGATGAAGTTATACCAATGTGATAGCACAAGGCGTTATGCAGGCTCTAAAGTTGCTAACTTGTCCCTATCCTAAGCCTTACAAGATTCTTTTACTTAATGAGAAGGGAGGTCTGCTTATCGCCGAGTAAGTCAAAGTGTCGATCATTATTGGGGATAGATACAAGGACGAGGTGCTATACAACTAACTACCCATGTGTGCTTTACATATACTGCTACGCCAACCATGGCTCTTTGATCTTAAGGTACTTTATAATAGATACAAGGACACCTATATATTCTAAAAGGACGGGAAGAAGGTTATATTGACCCCAATGAGCCCCAAAGAGGTTCAGGAGTCATAAGAGAAGATTACTAGATTGTTGTAGAGGAAGTCCTTAGTGATTTCCTGAGCCCAATTTTCTAAAGATTTTAAGATAGAAGAATGTGTACTCTTATTGGTTAGAAGACTACTAGAGTTGAAGGAAGGGAGAGCCTTACCTACTGAGGTGTAGACATTGCTCTAAGAATATGCTAACTTGTTTTTTGTAAAGCTGCTAAAAGGTTTACCACTATCAAAGGTATATAACATTGCATTGACCTCCAGCTTAGAGTTGCTCTACTTAACCGACTTACCTATAGACTCATTCCTCAATAGGCAGTTGAGTTGAAGAAACAAGTTGACGAGTTGATAGAATGATGATATGTTAGAGAGAGCATGAGTCCTTCTGGCATGCTAACTATCCTAGTATTGAAGAAGGATGGCTTATGGTAAATGTGTATTCATAGCTGAGCTACTAATAAGATCACTATCAAGTAAAAATATTTGATTTTACGATTAGATGTTATATTAGATGAGTTGCATGGTACATGAATATTTTAGAAGGTTGATTTGAAGAGTAGCTACCACCAGATTAGATTGAGGCTTGGAGATGAGTGGAAGACTACTTTCAAAACAAAGGATGACCTACTTAAGTGGTTAGTGATGCCGTTTGGTCTTATGAACATGCCGAGCACCTCTATGTGATGTATGAATGATGTTTTGTGATCCTTGATTGGTAAATGTGTTGTCGTATATTTTGATGATATTTTTGTATATAGTGTCAACCTCATTTCTCATGTCGTGCATTTGAGATCTATATTTGATATCCTTCGAGCCGAACGATTATTCAGTAATTTGAAGAAATGCGTGTTCTATCAGAATGAGGTAGTATTCCTTAGATATGTTGTCTCTAAAGGAGGAATTAGAGTAGATGATGAAAGGATCCGAGCTATTCTAGAATAGCTAATGCCAACCAGTCCTACAAAAGTTAGGAGTTTTCATGATCTAGCTTCATTTTATTGAAGATTCATTCGGAACTTTAGTTTTATTGCTACCCCATTAATCGAGCTAACCAAGAAACACTCTAAATTCAAATGGGCTGAGAAAGCTCAAAGGAGTTTTGAAGAGATTAAATCCAAGTTGACCTCTACTTTAGTATTAGTATTTCCTAACTTTAATAAGGTTTTTGAGTTAAAATGTGATGCATCTAGAGTTGGCATTGGAGCTGTTCTTATGCCGGGGCACCAACTAGTTGCATATTTTAGTAAGAAGCTTAAAGGTGCCATACTGAATTACTTGACTTATGACAAGGAGTTCTAAGCCTTTGTTCGAGTACTTTAGAATTGGCAACACTACCTACTACTAAGAGAGTTCATTATTTACATAGACCGTGAATCTCTTAAGCATCTCAAAGGAGAGTAAAAACTCTCCTAATGCTATGCTAAGTGTGTTGAATACTTGAAAACCATTTATTACATCATCAAGTACAAGAAGAGAAGCTCTAACACTATGGATGATGCCCTTTCTTGTCGGTATGTTCTTATCACAACATTGTAGGCTAGAATACTTAGATTTTGTATCTTACCTCATAAATATGAGCATGATCCATACTTCGGACCCTTAGTGGCCAAATGCAACATTAGAGGAACGGGTTTTAAAGGATTTTTTATGAAGGGAATGCAAGATTATATGCCAAGTGGTTCTACTAAGGAATCACTTGTCTAAGAAGCCCATGCAGGACACTTAGCTAGCTATTTTGGCAAGAAGAAAACTACTGAGTTGTTGAAAGAACACTTTTATTGGCTTAGGATGATGAAGGATGTGTACAAAATTCTTAAGCGGTGGGAAGTATGCAAGCTAGCTAAGAGGAGAAAGGAGTTATATGAAGAATATATACCTCTACCCATACTTAAGCGGCCATGGACCGATTTGAGCATAGATTTCATGCTTGACCTACTTAGAGCACCTCGGAAACATGATTTTATTATCGTGGTGGTTGAGTAGTTTAGTAAAATGAGCCACTTCATTCCTTGCCACAAAACTAATGACGCTTTATTTGTCATTAAGCTCTTTTTATAGGACATCATATTCCTGCATAGACTCCTAAGGAAAGCATTGTACCTAATCGTAATTTGAAGTTCACAAGCTTCTTTTGGCGAACACTTTAGAAGAAGCTCACCACAAAGCTCATCTTAAGTACTTCTTACCATCTACGAATAGATGGCCAGATGGTGGTTGTGAATAGAATAGTAGGCAACCTCCTTTGAGCTACTGTTGGAAGAATATGCATGATTGAGATCTTTGCCTGCCCATCATTGAGTTTGCCTACAATTGCTTTACCCATAGCTTAATAGGAAGGTCACCTTTCAAGGTCATCTATAGACTTAACCCAAACTTACCATTGGACATGATTACTAACTTGACATTTCAAGGAGAAAGTCAATCAGGTTTGCAATGTGCCGAGGAGTTTCAAAGACTACATTTGAAGGTTGCAAAGCAATTAGCCAAGATAGTAGCCTAAAAAAGAGAGTAAGGTGGGAAGCAAATTATTTATAGGTTAGGAGGCCTTAGTTGGATTTACCTCAACAAGGAGCGATTCCCAAGGAAGAGAATGAACAAGTTATCTCCTAGGTTGGTTGACCCCCTTAAAATTCTTCAACACATCAATGACAATGCCTATGAGCTAAAACCGCTTGAAGGAAATAGAGTATCTCTAACTTTCAACGTTGCTAACTTAACTCCCTTTGTACCAGAAGAAGAAGAAGACTAAGATTTAAGGGCGAATATTCAATAGCTTAGGGAATTAATGGATTGCCGACCTTCGGACCTCTCACTTGTGCCCGCCTTCAAAGCCTCTAATCTCTCACCAAAAGGATTCTCTCTTGTTACCCTACCAAGGACGAGGTTTAGTACATGGAAGGGTTGTGGAAGAACCACCAAAGTATATAGCTTGAACACACTTTGCTCTATTCGGACTTTTGTCCAATTATCAACCTACTGAATGTGAGGCTGACTTGCCAAGAGTCGAAGTCGAGTGACAAGGACTCTATACATCGAGCTTTACTCTTCCAGCTTACTGAACTATAGCGTCATTCAATCACCTTGACAGTTCTTAGCACATCTCATCAACAATAGCTCTAACATCAACTCCGTTCGGCCATAGCTCCTAAAATCCCAGAGCATGAACCTATTGACAGGCCGCTACCTGTCCTTTACCTTTTTGATACTTATACTATGTTCCTTTTTGTCCCTTATCATATTTACCCTCTTTTGTACATCCTAGGAATCTCTTTCTTACATTATCTTTTATGTAATTTTCCATTATTGCATTGTTGCCTTAAAGGACTTACTATAAATAGTCCTTTTTACTATAGCTACAATCATCTTATTGACCTTACAAGTTAATGAAGATCCTTATTCTTACGAGATACCCTTCTCTAAGT
The DNA here is from genome assembly GCA_024138015.1 of Lumnitzera littorea. Taxonomy (NCBI): domain Eukaryota; kingdom Viridiplantae; phylum Streptophyta; class Magnoliopsida; order Myrtales; family Combretaceae; genus Lumnitzera; species Lumnitzera littorea. Next base: position 59,714,358 of record JAMXBB010000004.1, on the reverse strand, counting down.
ATATCTCCTTTTTTACACTCTTATCTAATTTTGTTCAGTAGCTTGAGATTAGTGGTGAGTAGACCTTAGTATTAGCTTATATGTTATATCAAGCGAAATACCAAGTCATGTTGTATTCGTTGGTGCCTCATATCCTTCGAGCAGCTTTAGAAAGCTACTGTATTTGTCAACTTATTCATTCCTTCAATGTTTGATTCCTTGAAAGACCTATTATTACTACTTCCTATGGTAAGCCCTAGTGATCAACTTAGCTCTTAGGTACAATAGCAGGAAATGTAAAAAAATTTTATATGCAAAATGTACGTTAGAAACTAGAAACTAATGCAAGGGTTGATTTAATAATGGATATGTATAAGTCTTCTTATAGTAAATTTCTATGTCCTTTAGGCACAGTTAGTGAAATAGTTAACCTAATTAGTATATGACAAAAAATTAGATGTTTAATAAGTGTTTTACTAAAGTTTATATATAAGAATCAGAATAATGTGTTAAGGAAAGGAGATATAATAAAATCTATGTAAGGTTAAAGGAGCCAGAAACTATATTAGAAAGTATGCTTTAAAGACCTTATGTATAGGGGATAATTAGAAATTGGATTAGAAACTTGGTCAGAATATATCCTAGACCAAAGTTGTCCTAAAAAGAATAATACTAAGACCTAGACCTTAAGTGTAAGTAAGCTAGTGACTTTGTTTATACTTGATATATATTAATTTAGATATTGTATACATCTTCTTTAGGAGATATGCACATGGAAAGTCTTAGGGACAAGGGTAAGAGTTGGGGAATTTGCTAAGTGGCTTAGGTAAGTAGATATTTGTGTATGCCTTAAGTAAACTTTGGTCTACTTCTAACTTTGCATGCTTTGTGATGTTTTGCTTAGTTGAACTTGGTTGTTTGTTGATGTATTGTTAGATGAATTATGATGAGCTTCGTTTATATTTGTTGTTGACTAAAATATGCCTTGAGGTTGAATTTGGTTGCTATGATTGTGTTGCTTTTTATGCAACATCTACTTAGACATGCACTAACATAGGAAAAGCTAGGTCATAACCCTACCTCTTAAGGTGTTCACCTAAGTGAACCCAATATTGAGGTCTTATAACTAACAAAGATGCAAAGTAATAAATGATGAATAAGTTTGCTAGGATTTGCTAAGTATTACTTGGCATGCAATTTGATGCATTCATGGCATAACACGAAAAGGACCAACCGGTCAAGATTTTTAAAAATCAAGAATTTGCTAAGCTGGTTTTCATATGAAAAGTTGGGTTAATTAAATGAACTATTTCATTTACAGAAGCTAGGTTTATAAGCATATAGAAGCTACATTGTATTTGCTAGGTTAGCTATATGTTGGATTTTCTAACCACCCTATGTGGTTATTGTTAGGCTGTTGGGTTTTGGTAACTAAGTGTTGCTTTACTAGGTTCCTGGATATATTATTTAGATGCCTGATTTAAAGTTGATCGAACCAGACAAGTTGCTAGGCTAAGCTAGGATATCAATATTGATGCATATCACGTACATTAGTATGGCAAGTGTTTGTTGCATTTACATTACATGGTTATATTGTTAAGCTTTGATGATAATGATAACATGCTTAATGAATGTGTTGTGATATTATTTGTATTTGTGCTTGTTTTTCCAATCTCACTTGGCTTACAATAAGTTAAAGGGATAAGTCTTTCTTACCCTTAGGTTCTAAACGAAGTTAGCTCGGATCTCACATCATAGTAGCAAGGAGATTCTAGTACAGATAATTATTATCTTTGAAGTAAACTATGAAGTAGAAAGTAAGTTAGAATTTTGGTTAGAAAGTATGCTGAAGAAAACCTCTGAGTAGCCAAAGTGGATTAGAAACCGAATTCAAGCACTAAGAGGGAGCTCTATAAAAAGACTGATGAATTATTTTGTAAGGCCTCATAAGGGGATTGGCAAAGTGATGTGTACGTCCTCTTATGAATTTATATATTATGAAGAAATTTTAATGGGAGATATGTATTCTATAAGATTTTGTAGTTGTGATGCTCTAGGGTTTGGCCCAGTAATGTAGAAAGATTTTCATAGTTTATTGTTGTATTAAATGAGAAGTGTTTTGAGAATAAGAGTTCTATATAGTTATATGATAGATGAATTATAGGTTCTGCCTTATTCCTAACTTAGAGATGGTAGTAACAAACTATCTTTAGGTACTAAAAGTAAAGAAAATTTTTAAGCAGACATCTAGAAGATAGTGTGTTACATCCTTACTTAAGGGAATAGATAAGAGTAGGATTTTGAACTTGGAAGCTAAACTAAGCTACGAAAGAATAAGGAGGAAGAAGACAATATGAATCTTCTTGCTAATTTGCTTGCTTTTAGGAATATTGCTTGCTTAAGCTAAACTTAGATACACCAAAGCTTGCTATTTGAGTTGGCAATAATGAGTAAATTTCCTCACCTCCCAGCTACACTTCTTAACTTTTGTGTTTCGATAAAAATAAAACATCACTCTACGTCAAAGCTAATTGCTTGAAGATCAAGGTTTCACATAATAAATATAATAAAAACATATCATTAATGTAATTAATAAAATTAAAAAATTGGCAAATAAAAGGATAAAAGAAGAGAAATAAAAAAAAAATAGAATTAGTTACCTAGAGGCTTGGAATAGTAGGTGGCTACTGTAAAGTGACAATGTGTAAAAGGAAAAGGAAAAAGTAGGGAAAGCTTGTTGCGAATCGTAACTAAGAATAGATAAGGTTGGTTACTGGATGGGTCCAAACTTGCAGAAAGCTTGAAAAGGGTTAATAGGAAAAGGTACGAAAGGGTAAAAATGATGAATGAAACAATAAGCAAAAACTTTATGAATAGCTTCAAAGAATATGATGCATTAAAGGAACTTTCGAAGACTCATGGTACAATTTGATATGACACACGAATTGGTCCAATAAGATTACTTGCCACCAAACCTTGCTTAAGGGAAAGGATAAGAGTAATGCTGAGAGTAAACAAGCAGTGTTTATATAAGGAAGAACGTACAAGTGTATTAAAGGTAATCTGATCTCCTACAGTTACAAGTACAAAGGTATTTATACCTGTAAGTTAGGGCAACTTGCCTAAAAGGGAAAAGACAAACAAGACATTTCCTAAAAAAAGCAATGTACATGATATAAAAGGGTAAAAATGAATATACAAGGAAAACAATCATTGGTGTTATAGATTTTACATATGATACTATACACATGGCGATGCTGCATTGGTAAGGTTGTTAGGAGATGCAGAAAAAAAGTACGGACAGATGGGTTTGTTCGAGCAGGGATGGCTTAGTCAGTCTGATCTCTCTCTCTCTTGGCTTCTCGGTAAGGAAGATGCGGAGTAATTGGTAGGCTCGGCGCTGGAGAGTAATCATCAACTCAGCATACCATAGAACAATGGGCAGTCATACGATACTGCATTAAAGGTGGCTTGGAAAGGAAGTACTTGGCCTCGGTAGGGGTCGGTTGAACTAAGAGGATTCGTCATGCCAGCCCCTTTAGTCCTCAACCTTCGCTGTGGGTAAAAGATCCAGTAGCTTGATTCCCATCATTCCTTCTGGGTTATTTTAGATTTGGGATCAAATCCGAATGGTGTTCACTCTTTTCGTTAGGGCGATATGGGCTGAGGTTGATAATGTTGAAGGCATCAGAAACCCCATAGTCCCTAGGTAGTTCCAACCTATAGGCGTTGTCACTGATTTTTTGGAGGATTTTGAAAGGTCCTTCTACTCTTGTAGATAATTTGTTCTTCCTTTTGTTTAGGAACCATTCCTTGCTAAGGTGTAGCCATACTAAGTCTCCCGGCTAAAATCGTTTGGCTGACCTACAGTTGGTCTTTTCTCACATTCTTCTGGTAGCTTAGTCAATGTGTCGAGTGACATTGAACAGATTGTGCTTTAGCCGAAGTGTTAGGGTCCTCTTGCGCGGGTACTGGTATAAGGGTGTGGTTAAGGCAAAATTCAAGATTGAATCCATAGACCACCTTAAAGGGAGTTTGCTTATTGGTGTTATGTATGGTTCGGTTATAGGCAAACTTGACCACTGGTAGGTAGATGTCCCAATCAGCTAAGTTCTTGCTTATTGCAGCTTGAAGCAGTGACCCCAATGTATGATTAATCACCTCTATTTGGTCGTTAGTTTAGGGGTGGCATGAGGTACTGAAGAGTAATTTGGTTCCCAATTGATGCCACAAGGTTCTCTAGAAATGGCTCAAGAATTTCGGGTTTCTATTGGAGACTACACTTCTTAGTAGGCTATGTATCCACATAATCCCCTATAAGAAAAGAAAAGTAATAGCCAAAGTGTCGTTAGTTTTGGTGTAAGGCATGAAGTGTGCCATCTTATTGAATCGATCCACGATGACCATTATAGAATTTTTGCCTCGGGTAGTCTGAGAACAATGTCCATACTCAGTTCAGTCCATAGCCTTATCGGAACAGGTAAGGGTATTGCTTTCCCTTATTCGACTCAACACTTGGCCTTTTTGCACATAACACAGGTTTCGACAACTCGGTGCATATCTCTTCACATTTTTGGCCAAAAGAATTAGCCATTCAATAGTTCATAGGTCTTCCTCTCTTTAAAGTGTCCAGAGAGTCCTCCGCCGTAGGCTTCACTGATTAATAATTCTCGTAGGGAACAAGTCGACATGTACAGTTTCCCCCTTCGGAAAAGATAGCCATCTTCTACATAGTACCCATCCACTATCCTTTCATCTATACATCGCAAAATTATTGGTCTAAAGTGTGTATCCCAGAGTATTGTTCTTTAATACTTACAAAACCAAATAGCCTGGTCTATAGTTTTGATAAAAGCGCATATCTCCTTGAAAGAGCATCTGTAACTATGTTGCTCTTTCCCTACTTGTATTTAATTACAAAATTGAACCCTTCAAGGAATTCAACCCATCTCACCTATTGCTTTGATAACTTGGTCTGACTTCGGAGGTACCTTAGTGATTCATGGTCAATATATATGATAAATTCTCTCGGCAATAAGTAATATTGCCACACTTGCATTGCTCGGATCAGTGCCAAAACTTCCTTATCATACATGGAGTAGTTCAGTTGTAATCTTCGGAGCTTCTCATTATGGAAAGCAATTAGTCAGCCTTCTTATATCAGGATAGCGCCTATTCCAACGCCTAATGCATTGCATTCCATCTCAAAAATTTTATCAAAGTCAGGTAGTACTAACACCAGGATGGAGGTCAATCTTTCTTTTATGTCAACAAAACTCCTCTCCTCCTTTTCTCCCGATTGGAAGTTGGTGTTCTTATTTGTTAGCTTAGAAAGTGGTGCGATGATGGTGCTGAAATTCCTAACAAACCTTCTATAAGCTGAAGTTAGTCTGTAGAAACATCTTACGTCGGCATAAGTAGTAGGTGTCGGTTACTCGAAAATTGCCTTGATCTTCTCATCATCAACTTGCAGGCCATCTCCATTGACTACATACCTTAAGAATACCACTTTCTCCTGGCAGAAGTAACATTTCGTCAAATTGCCAAATAGTCTTTTGACATGAAGGATATCCATAACTGCTCTAAGATGTTCACAATGACTAGGCATATCGGAATTGTAGACCAGGATGTCGTCAAAGTACACCATGACACACTTCCCTATGAAATGTGTCGACACATGGTTCATAAGTCTTATGAATGTGCTTGGGGCATTCGACAAGCCGAAGGGCATAACCATCCACTTGTAAAATCTATGTTGAGTCTTGAATGCAGTCTTCCACTTGTCTCCTAGTCTCATGTGGATTTAATGGTGGCCAGATTTAAGATCAATCTTGCTGAAAATCTTGGCCCCACTCAACTCATCCAACATGTCTTTTAGCCTTAAGATTAGATACCTATATTTGATCACGATTTTGTTTACAGCTCGGCTATCAACACACATCCACCAATATCTATCATTCTTCGGCACTAGAAGTGCAGACATAGCACAAGGCCTAAGACTCTCTCTCACATAACCTCTCTTTAACAACTCATTAACTTGATGTTAGAGTTTAGAAGCCTGCTCAGGATTCATCCGATAAGCTAGCTTATTCGGCAGTGCAGCATCGGGTACTAAGTCAATGTAGTGCTCTACGCCTCGAGTTGAGGGTAACCCCTCAAGTAATTGTTCAGGGAACAGGTCGGCATAATCAACTAGCATCTCCTTGATTTCTTAAGGAAGCTCACCCCACTCTTTCACTTCTAATAGTCGCCTGACCAACAATGTCGACTCATCAGCATTGATGGCTTCTCGAAGCTCGGCTCTACTCATCACTATAGTTATCTTTAATCTGTGAGTGAGTTTCATTTGTAGCTTATAAACTTCCTGTAGTGGCATCGGATTTAACGTGATCTTTCGGTCAATCTTTTCCAACATATATGTGTTCCTATAGTCATCATGTATAACTCTCTTGTTAAACAACCACGACCTACCCAACAATAAGTAGGAAGCATACATAGGCAGCACATCATAGAGGATTTGGTCAGAGTAATTCCCTATAGTAATTGGCAACAGTATTTGCCGATTGACATGTAATGCTCCTTTTTCACTCAACCAGTGCAACTTGTATGGCTTAGGATGTGCAACAGTCAGTAGCTTCAGTTTTGAAACAAGATTGGTTGATGCCATATTGGTGTAAGTTCTACTATCCACAATGAGAGCATACATTTGATCATTCACCTTGCAAGTGGTATGAAACAAATTCTCCCTTTGCTCCTCCTTTCGTAAGGGTTTCATGCTCATAGTATGTTGGAAAACCATGAGTAATTAGTCCAAGTCCTCAGGAAACACATCCTCTTCAATTAGTTCTTTCTCAACATTTTCCTTCTCGATAGGAACCTCCTTCTCCTCGGGTTCCTCATTCGTGCTCTCTACTTTTAACTTCGAGATATCTCTCTTAATGACCATTGTCCTTCGATTTGGGCACTGAGTAGCCATGTGTCTAAACCTTTGACACTTGAAGAATTTGATCTGGCTGGTCTTCCTGCTAGACCCTTACCCTTTCTCATACGTTCGGGTCGGCATTACATCTTCAGGTAAGCCTTTTTGCTCAGCTTTGACATCAACTCTTTTGCTTAGCTCACTACTAAACTGAGCTTAGTGACTTGCCTGTCTTAGTTGGCTAGTTAGTATCTAGTCGTTACTCAGCTCCTTCTTTATCTCTCCACTTGTTGGGTAATCTTAATTGCTTTGTCCATTGTGTCAAATCGTTGGAGCTCTACAATGTCTCAGATGTCTCCTCTTAACCCAATGATAAACCTTGAGACTGTTTGGGTTGGTGGTTCCTCCACTTTGCATCTTATCATAAACATTTGGAATTCTTGAACATATTCAACAACTGTTCGGCTTCCTTGTCTCAGCTCCTTAAGTTGAGTGAAAGTATCTTAGAGATAAGTTTTTGGTATGAAATTGTTTTTGAGTACCCTCTTCATCTCAAGCTAAGTGTTAATCTCTCGGTATCGCTCTCTTCTTCTCATGACCTGAAAATTCTTCCACCACATGGCGGCATATCCCGAAAATTTAACAGCAACAGTCCTCACTTTCTCATAATCCTTATATTGATAGTAATTGAATATATACTCCACCTTTTCTTCCCAATCTAGATACTTGTTAGCATTCCTAGATTCATTGAAACACAGAATCTGAAGCTTCACATGGTCGAATGCTCTAGGGACTCGTATACACTCCTCTTCAAAATATTCTTCTTCCTCCTTTACCCCAAACTAGTTGAGATGGGTTCTGACCTCTATGAAGTTGAGTAGCTTGTGGAGTGTTTTGCTTACCTTTAGTGGGTCGGCAAGACAGGGGATGAACAGCTCGGGTTAGATCTACCAAGAGGTTAAATACCTCATTAAGTATCTCGCTAGTACTTTTAGGAGTTCCTTAAGATTATCGTCCATGGTAGACAACTCTACCATCATCAACAGCATTAACATATATACTTGGGTTTGTCATTTTTCCTCACATATTCAAATTCAAACAAACACTTCAGAAAGTGAACAGCTAACAACACAACAATCAAATGAACACAGTAACTTGCTCTGTTTCTAACACAGTAACTTGCTCTGTTTCTAACACAGTAACTTGCTCTGTTTCTTAAGATGTTGCAAACTGTAACCAAGAATAGATAAGGCTAGTCGCTGAATGGGTCTAAGCTTGCAGAAAGCATGAAAAGGGTTAATGTGGAAAGGTACGAAAGGGTAAAAATGATGAATGAAACAGTAAGCAAAAACTCCATGAACAGCTCCAAAGAAAATGACTTACTAAAGAAACTTTCGAGGACTTGCGGCATAATTTGATATGATGTACGAATTGGTCTAATGAGGTTACTCGCCACCTAACCATGCCTAAGGGAAAGGATAAGAGTGATGTTGATAGTAAACATACAGTGTTTATGTAAGGAAGAACGTGTAAGTGTATTGAAGGTAATCCGATCTCCTACAACTATAAGTACAAAGGTATTTATACTCATAAGTTAAGGTAACTTGCCTAAAAAGGAAAAGACAAACAAGACATTTCCTAAAGAAGCAAGTACATGATACAAAAGGGTTAAAATGAATATATAAGGAAAATAATCATTGGTGCTATAAATTCTATATATGATATTATATATATTGTAATGTTGCATTGGCAAGGTTGTTAGGAGATGCGGACAAAAAGTATGAATAGATGGGTTTGTCTAAGTAGGGATGGCTTAGTCAGTTCGGTTTCTCTCTCTCTCTTGGCTTCTCGGCAAGGAAGATGCCGAGTAATTGGTTGGCTCGGTGTTGGAGAGTAATCATCAACTCAGCATACCATAGAGCAATGGGCAATCATACAGCATTGCATTAAAGGTGACTCGGCAAGGAAGTACTCAGCCTTGGTAAGGGTTGGTTGGAATAGGAGGATTCGTTGTGCTAGCCTCTCTAGTCTTCGAGCTCGGCTATGGGTAAGAGGTCTAGGAGCCTGATTCCCTTCAAAGCTAGTTGGTCACCAGATGACTTATTTAACCTAATTTATTTTGCTTTAATTTTTTTTCTTTTAACTTTGATGGATTGGGGCTATAAGTGGCCACCCTAAGTTGAGGGTTAGTTGAATGATCTGAATTTATAAGTGGGTCTTGACTCACCTTACCAATGTAGGCTAAGCTTGCCACCTTAAGACCAAAAGTAGTTGTTGATCGCCTTTTGGCCTTATAATGGTCAATCTCTACTTTTTTAATTTTCTTCATCTTTTCTTTTTTCTTTTTCTATTTTTATTAATTTTATTAACTACATTAATTATATGTTTTATACTTATTTAATTTAAAATTTCTATACTTTTTGTAATTTTTTATTTATTTTTCATATTGTTATGTCATTTTTACATTTATTATTTTTTAATTTAACACTTAACTATCACATCAAATAATGTCAATGGTGTTTTGATGACGATCTCTTATTTTAACCACTCAATATGACATTGATACCTTATTTGAACTTGTTGAAATGTTGATCTCTCATTTGAATTTATCCTTAAATATTAATACTCACTTGTGTAACTTTCCTCTTACCATGCATAATCTAAATTACAAAATATAAGCTAATGTTGTAACATGGTGTCTCTCCTTTAATTGAGAAATACATAAACTTTATAATGATTGCAAGACATACCTTATCCTAATCAAATTCATCTCTAACGTAATGCAAATTGTTGTAGGTTAGTTAAGATACCCTAAAGTGAAAGATATTTAATAAAGTAAAACATGCATTATTGAAATAAATAAAATGTGACTTACAAAAATAAATAATTATTGATGATTGGATTTGGTATGGCATTTGCATATTTCCCAAAAGCTACTAATACCTTTACATTTTGGTTATGTTTGTTAAACATGACTTTTTACCTTTTACTAGGGATGTCTATTGTCAAGAGGAAGACACATTTTTTGTAATGCCTTGCTTACTAAGTGCTTGCTTAAAATTTTTTCTCAACTATTAGTACTTGAAAGTCATTATGCCATCCTTGAATTAGGGATAAGGCTAACCTATAATCTACGTGTGATTTTAAATTCCATAACCACATGAAACTTTAAATACTTCACTTTATTAACATAATGAATCACAACGAAATATTACAATAGAAGGCCATACCTAGAGTATCATAATTCATTTTCCTTTCCAATACTTAATCTAACTAAGAACTATGCTTTTAAAATGGTAGCATTCATATGAGATCTTTACAATACAACTTTAAGATGTTCTCATGTAGGAGCACCATAGAACTTGATGATGAACTCTATAGCCAACCACTCCTTCTTAAAGAACTAGCCATAGTGCTCTCAAAGTCTTTTCTCCCTTGTGGCGATGATGTCCCATTTAAGCTTCTTCCTTATTTGAGGATAAGATAACTTATTCCCCTAACTCATTATAAGTTGAGTGAGAGTGGATAAACAAACAATAGCACAAACATAAACTAATACCATAGTTACACCAGTAAGTGGTTATTCAAGTTCTATTATCTTACATCCTAAAAAAGGAGTTAGTATAGATGCAGTGTGCTATGCTCATGTACGTGACATGCACTGGTACTAGTAACCTAACTTTACTTAGTGTCCACTTTCAGTTTGTCGACATATGTGGGCATTTGGATGAAATTTCTAGGAACCTAGATGACAGTAAGGAGTTGCTTGGGAGTAGGACTTCCCAAATCCTAGCTTTACCCATTAAATTACAAGGAGTGGTTTGGTTTTTTGAGTACATGCAATTTTTATATTCTATAATACCTAGCTTTTCCTCCTTATAGAAAAACTCTTTATTTTGAAAATCTTGACCCTTAAGTCCATTTCATGCCATACCATGAATGTGCGAAACAATGTATTAAACACTATTAGGCACACTTTAGTTAAAAAAAAAAAAACACTATTAGGCACACTTTTCGTTACATATTAAGCACCCTTTAGATTATCCTAGCCTTTGCTTTAATTTTCCATTTCTTTTCATCTTGAAACCTTGTTATCAGTTTCACCAAAGTGAACACCTTAGGAGTTAGTTAGTTCCTAATTTCTTTTCCATATTAGTGCAATTCCCACCAAGTATCACATAATCATTTATTTCACATCCACATTAACTAAATCTAATGTCAGAGTATGTTTTAGCTAACATCACATATATAGACGGAAGCATCACGTAACTCATCATACAACATATTCAAAACTTGCAACTAAGCTCAGCCAAGTCAGTCATAGCAAAATAAGTTGTAATAAACCTAAAGAGAGCCTAGTAGAATTATTTAAGATTTTCATATCATGTGTACACCTATGATACGGAAACCATCTTGCAAGCTAAAGATTGCAAGACTCTAACTAATCAATCATTATCATTTCTGATTTTAGATTATTATTTTGACATAAGACGTAGATAGCTATAGATAGCCAATAATCGACAGTCCATTAGAATCGTAGAGAACCAATACCTCCTACCAAGTAATAAGATAGAGTAGCAAATCATAATATTCTAAAACTTATTAAGAATTGCTAAAGTTTTCACAAAAGAATATTCATTGCACAAAGTATTCTAAGTCTAGCCATACAAATTCTCTACCAATTCTAACTTATGGTAAACCACTCGGCAATTGCACTTTGCAATCGGCTCTTATCCTAATCTCAACTTAAGTTACATGCATAGGAGCTATAAGGGGATGAGTAAAACATAGGTCAGTGAGTTTATTCCTCACCACTACCATTTGAGCAAATTATCAAACGTTATTAGTATACATGCAATATATATGTTGATTAACCCTCAAACTTACTTACATGGTGATGTGAACCAAAGCTAAGGACTGATAAGGTCGGTTGCGAGGATGGGTCTAAGCTAGTAGAAAGCTTAAAGAAAGTGATAGGAATCATGTGAAAATAGTAAAAGTAAAACAAATAAACCTACGAATAGCTCTAAGGACGTGAAGCATTAAGGAACTTTCGAAGACTCATGGTACAACTTAATATGATGCACAAGATGGTCTGGTGAGATTACTTACCACCTAGCCTTACTTAAGGGTTAGGATAAGAGTAAAGTAAGTAAACAAGCTAATGAGAGCAATGTTCACAAAAAGGTATATTCAATATTCTGATGTAAGATGATTGTTGCTACATTACAATAAGGTATTTATGCTCCAAACATTAGGGCATCCTACCTAAAATGGAAAGACTAAAAAGAATAGTATCTAAAATAAGTAATATATAAGGAATAATACTGGTATAATTGAAAATACAATAAAAGTAAGTATCGTGTATAAAGGATTTTGTCACATGGTTGCTCGGATAAGTGGCTCCTTGTAGATGGATGTCTTTTTGGCTGAAAAGATAATTCTGTACAATTAGTTTAGTATTTGCCAAGCCGAGGTATTGAGTAGAGGTAGTAGGTCAATTGTACTAGGCCGAGTAGATAATTCTTCTAAGGTGAATTCACTTAGGCACATTTAGTATGGCTTAGCTTCAGGTCGTCTGAGTAGGTGGTTAGATTTGCCAAGCCGTTGCTTAAGTGTAGTTCTAGTTAGCAATTGGAGACAATCAATAAGTACGAGAGGGTTCAGTTGGCCAAGGCATCAGGTTAGTAGAATATAGTAGCTCGAACTCCTTAATGGTAGGTCGTAAGGAAAGAATTCATCGAGCCATACTTTCTAATCCTTAGGCTTAGGCTTGGTTCAAAGGTCTGGTGGTTTGATTCCTATTATTCTCGCTAAGTTGATTGGGCTTTAGGATCAAATTTGGATGGTCCTCATCTAAGTTCTCCTTGGGTCGATAAGGGCTGAGGTCGGTAATGTTAAATACGTTTGATACTCTAAAGTCTTTTAGAAGCTTAAGTTGGTATGCATTGTCATTGATTTTTTGAAGTATTTTAAACGATCCACAACTTTAGTAGATAGCTTGTTCTTCCTCTTATTAGGGAATCTTTCCTTACTTAAGCACAATTGGTCCTAGGGCTGAAACTAGTTGGTCTCCCTTCCTTTGCTTTTCTTCTTTAGCTTTTTGGCAGCTCTATTAATTTGCTGGGTAACTTATTGATATATCTATTGGATGAACTGGGCTCCAGTTCTTGCCTTAAGATCTTCTTAGTCAATGTATGGCATGGGGGTGTGATCAAGGGGAAGTTTGGGCTTTAAACCATAGACGGCCTGAAATAAGGTGTGACTAGTGGTGGCATGTACTATCCTATTGTAAGCAAATTTGACTACAGGTAGGTACATGTCCCAGTCGATTAAGTTCTTCCTTACTATAGCTTAGAGTAGTGATCTTAAGGTGTGGTCGACCACTTCTGTTTAGTTATTGGTTTGGTGATGGCAAGAGATGTTGAATAGTAGTTTAGTTCCCATCCTATGCCGAAAGGTTCTCTAAAAATAGCTTAGAAATTGTAGGTCTTTATCAAATGCTGTATTCCTTGGTACTCTATGTAAGTGAACTGTTTTTGGCAAAAATAAAGAAGTAATAGCTAAAAGCATTGTTAGTTTTGATGTAAGGAAAAATATGCAATTTTGTTGAACCTATCCACAACAACCATTACAGAATCTTTATCTCAGTTAATTCTAGTGCATCTCTTAATCTCACGATGCACGTCACACTTCAATCTAGGTTAGAAGTAACTATTGTTCAATAGCTCATACATTCTCCACTATTAAAGTATCTAGAGAGTCCTCTATTATAGGCTTCTCTCACCAGTAGCTCTTTGATGGAAAAGGTCGACACACACAGTTTGCTACCTTGGAATAGATAATCGTCCTCAATAGAGTACTCATTTATTACTCTTCCGTCTCTACAGTGCATGTATATGAGGCTAAAGTGAGGGTCATTCTAATATTGCTCTTTAATGCTTGCAAACCTTAACAATCGTACCTACAACTTAGTAAGAAGAGCATGTCTTCTTGACAAAGCATTGGCAACTACATTATTCTTGCCTTGCTTGTATTTAATGACGAAGTTAAATCCTTCTAAGAACTTAATTCATCGTGCTTGGCGTTTGGAAAGATTTGATTGGATTTGCAAATATCTTAAGGACTTATGATTTATGTATATGACAAATTCCTTTGGTAGAAGATAATGTTGCCATACATGGAAAGCTTAAATTAGGGTCAAAAGTTCTTTGTCATAAATAGAATAGTTTAATTGTGCTCCTTTGAGCTTCTCATTATGATAAGTAATAGGTTGACCTTCTTGCATCAGTATAACTTGATGCCGACACCTGACATATTGTATTTAAGCTTAAATTGTCATGACTTGAGGGTAGCCTAGTCATGGTAGACACCATATATCACATAAAAGACCACAAATTAGTTTCCTTTCTAATCATGGATCCTTCGTATGACATACAAGACTACTATAACTACTGGCTTCCCAAGAGCAATAAGATAAAAATGATATCATAACATACTTATATTCACATAACATTTAGATTAAAATATTTACATTAAGCAAAAGATACAACAAATCCAAATTATTTGTAAAATAAATACAACAAGGTTAAAGTGAAAATATACATAAAAGTCTACATTAGTTCTCTCAACACTCACATTGGCTCTAGTATTAACTTTTGGTATCTTGCGGCTAGCATCTACAAAAAGATAGTCCTGCATCAAAAGTCTACAAGGATGTAAGCTAAAAAGCTTAGTGAGTCAATCCCTCAATCATACTGACAAGCTAGTTATACATACATTAAATTCAAGTATATGAATGAATGAGCAAACAGAATACCAATCAAATACATACAATTAACCAGGTATTGTACGCAACTCAAATTTAACGCCTTTCGAAGTCAGGGTTAGAAAATATATGGCACTAGTTAGATCCGAGTATTATACCAAAACTTACTTTACTATGAAACTCCATGTTTCGTATTCAAATACATCAATCTATTTGTTTTAATCAAAAACTAAGTTCTAGGTATAATTGTGAATGGGCCCTCGCAGTCCACACTCACTTTTAAATGGAGGCCTTTGGACTCAGCCCTTAGCTAGGTAGTTGGCGCCTCTAATACCCAGTATTCTTGCAGGTTAAGGTAAGATCATATAGTACGTATGCACCATACTAAACCACTATATTCATAATTTAACAACCTTCATATGGCCTCTTCTTATCTTTGTGCGATGTGATGGTTAGAATTAATTTATGCAATGTATGTCTATACATGTTCCAATTTACTTAATAAGTCAATTATAATTAAGTCCGGTTATTATATGATAAGTCAATATCATAAACAGTACAATTCCTATCCATTCTACTATACACCAAACAATTAGTTATTGGTATTTATGGTAACTTCACAATTCAACTAGCAATAGCATTTACATGCATGTCCTAACCTCGTACAACATCCAATTAACAGTATTATTTAACTTCACTATCTACAAACACAAACAAGCAAGAAATCATAGGGAATACTCACTTAACCGTGACATTTCTCATGTATCGTAGTAATTCTCAAGAAGATCTGAACCAGCGTTAGGATCACCTAATTATTATAAAATAGAAATGATAATAAGTAACTACATAAACTAGTTATTCTATGTAATTGTTTACCTAAATCTACTTAGGTTTCAAACAGTTTATCCCCAATTGAACTCTTTTATTAATTGTATATAATGTTTTCGTTTTATTTTCAATATTCATGAGTTTATATTTGATTTTCATCGTTTTCGAACGTACGTTCACATGGAGGGGTCTGTTTTAGATGTTAAGACCCATATTTTACGATATATACTTAAATTATTATAAATATTGTTGTTTTGGCTTAAATGTTTTTATTTATAAATTTTGTGTTTCCTTTTGTTGATTCATGGTCTAATTAATTTCTAAATTCTTATATTCTTAAAATTTTGAACTTTTATTATTATGTATTATCACTATTATTATAATTTGTAATTTAAATAGATTATTTGAATGGGTTATCGACGTGGCATAATTTTATTAGTCCACGTAGAAATTTATAAAATTTTCTTAATTTCTATGTTCTTTACATTTTATCTTATTATCATATGTACTTATATGATCTTAGAATAAGTTGATAAATGCATTATGGGCTTAAACATTATCTTTATGGGTTTTAGCCCATACATACATATATACATGTATGTGATTATTTTATTATATTATATTAAGTACTTGTATTATAATATACATATGTATTCATTTTATACTTATATGTCTAAGTATCTTATGTGTATGTCCATATATATATATATACTTTTAGTATACTAGTATATCTACTTATACATATACATATACTTGTATGTATAATACTATTATACGTATACCCATACACATATCTATGTACGATTATATACATGTATTTATACGTATTTTCACAGTATAATTTTAAGGAATTTCTATATAATTTGTGCATATACACATTTAGGGTTCAGTTGGCGTACTTATATGTATATACTTAATATTCTTATTACAATTAGTTATGTACGTAAGGAGTACACATGTATAGGTACATGTATATATGTATTCCTAATCCTTAGTTATTTATACATATACTTATACTATATGTTCTACTAAGATTTATATATACATACTCCATATATGTACAGTTACTATATATATATATATATATAT